>CM060250.1:94127406-94602406 GCA_030684275.1 Acipenser oxyrinchus oxyrinchus | reverse complement strand
TGAGAAGACTGTATATTTGTATATGTATATTTGATTATACCGCATACTCACACATATTTAACCATATGCTTGCAAATATTACATACTACAGTACAAGCTATGAATGTAACTGATCAGAATTTTTCTCTTAAAAAAAAAAAAAAGAAAGAAAAAAGAAAACTGCTTTTGCTCCCCTGCTATTTTAAAATATTAGTTATTTCATTAAATGGTGTGGTGATCATCTAAAAAAAAAAAAAAAAAAAAAATTCTGGTCCAAAAGATTCTTCATATGCTTAAAGGATTTAAGCCTGGTGACTGTCCAATCACCTCCAGCAACCTTGTATTTCAGCAGGTTTGAAGATTTCTAAAGACTTTCTCAGTGGTGGAGTCTGAACTTATGGATTTATGGTTGCATTTAAAAACAGTTCATGTTTTAAAATGGAGCTAAAACGGTACACTACAGTATTTGTACAGGAAGAGTCCAAGAAATGCAAATTGGCAGACCGATGAGATAAAGCAAGTCTTTACAATAATCTACTTTCTCTACAAAAAAAAACCAGGCATTTGAGCTCATGTTTTTATAAAGCCCACATCAAAAGCGATTTCAGAATGGTTAAAGAAGAATAAAAACAAGGTTCTGGAATGGCTTAGTCAAAGTCCTGATCTAAATCTGATTGAGAATCTTTCGTATGAGTTGAAGAAGGCTGTGCACAACAGAATTCCTCGGAATTTGAATGAACTGGAATAATTTTGTGTTGAAGAATGTGTAAAGTGTAAAAAAAAACGAGTTTTAAACAACTTCCGGTTTGACGAATACATACCCAAATTCATATACAATTCATATACAATTATAACAAATAATTTTTTCTACTAATAGCATGGGCACGAATACAAATAATGGCTCTATGTACCACCCCTAATTTGTACTGATATTTTGTAACAACTGTAAGTCACCCTGGATAAGGGTGTCTACTAAGAAATAAATACTAATACTACTACTACTACTACTACTACTACTACTACTACTACTAATAATAATAATAATAATAATAATAATAATAATAATAATAATAATAATAATAATAGTCAGCACTCTGATATACCACACTCAGATGCACTTCAGTCGTGTTTTACCATCCTTGCATTCCCATTATAAATGTGTAACACATTACTGCACTTACCCGCGATTTCCTTCACCAGTTTTCTGATAGAAAGCCCATCTCTTCAATGTTACAATTTATTTGAATATCCGTCACAAATTTGCAGGTCAAGCACTGAGCAAACGCTTCACACTAAAGTCCGTACAGCCTTTCGTATTAATGAATTGACAAATTAATGAATGAATTAGATGAATTAACAAATAAGTTTATGAATTACTGTATGAATTGACAAATTGCTAGACAAATGGACCAATTCATGAATTGACAAACAAATTGACAAATTAATGGCTGGATAGTTTTGGCACAAATGGTGCTCCATACCTTTCAGCTTTGTATTTTTGATATTGTTTCTTTTTTGTGTTCCCTGAAAAACAGACAAGGGTTGGAACGGGCCAAAATGAAATAATCAGGTATGAATCATACGCGTTGAACCATCACTGAAGTTAAAATTTTAAAGGGTCGGATATGTGAGTGCTGACTGTACTAGTTACACAAGAACAAATTCCTTTTTTTTCTCTTTTTCTTTAGAACAATGCAAACAAATACATGGATAACCATATTGTTAAAAGTCAAACAGAGTCCTGTTTGAACTAATATAGAAAGAGAGGTTAAAAGAAACTGCAATTGCTCACACTTGCAAGTCAATTGGAGGTGTAGGAATTTGTATTGGGGTCTGACGTAGGCTTCCAGGTCAGTTTATTTTATTTCTATGGAACAATGTTCTTATTAAAACCTATAATGCAAGGTCATATGGTAACATCTACAGTATAAAATGAATATTACATTGAAGTACGAACCATCTCAACATTTACTTATTTTTCCAGCATTTAAAAAATGTTTAAGAAAAAAACATGAAACATGTATCTTCCTAATAAATAGGTCAATGTGAACAAGTCAAGCAAATTATTTATGGATTGTTTTAGTCAAATCAGTGCAGATTAGATCCCAATGCTGAATAATTCAAACTGTCAGGTAGTTCCTATTGTACATAGGTCTGTTCCTGTAGTAAAAGCATGAAAAACCTCACATATAGACCAATACATGTTATATTCTTAAGTGGAATCAATACAGTAAAGTAGAGAATGAACATATGGATTTTATTTATTTTTATTTAGCTAAAGCAATAACCATCAGAACTAAACACACCATACAATTCGGGCTTGGGTTTTAAACTACATTATGCAGAGGCAAGTGTTTGTGATTCCACAGTACAGTACAGTACAGTACATTACTAAAAGTAGAATTTTTGACCAGATAAAAAACCAAATGCTTCCTGAAGCACTTATTTAAAATGTTAGGGTGTGCCTACAACAGACTAATGAATGTCCATATTTGATATGTTTTTGCTGATGCATTTAGACAAGAATTTAAATTTTAAAAATAGCTGTTGCTGAAGCATGCATTCTCCAGTATCCAGATTTAAAAAAAGGTAATTACTGAGATTACAGTATACACTGTGTAGCTGACTTCAGTGCATTCAGCATACTCAAAGCAATTCAAATTTAAAGTGACAACGTTTGCCAAAGCAAAACTATTCAGTCAGCTAGATTTAATAAGGCACATCGACTCTGTGTGAGGCCTTCAGAAAGGATTATTATTTCCAACATTCAACAGGGTCAGTGGTAAGAATCTATCCAAGAAATGTGAATTCAGACAGACAGTCTGCCTCCAAAAAGACCAATACAGTAGATGTTAGAATGCAGATGAAAACAACTGAGTAACATGTAAAACAGTGAGACTGCAAACAGAAGCACAACACAGGTGCAACGTATATTACGATATCACACAAAAAATCACAATGAGTTAAAGTGGATTTGGTAAAACACTTTTAATTTTTTTTTAAATTCCCAGGAGAATTTGGCAAAACAAAAGTAGAAAACAAAACAAACACACTAACCTTTTGCAAGACTTGGAATTAAATAGAAAAAGGCATTTGTTAAATTAGCTTCACACATTTTATACATTTTTAAAAAAGGGGAAAAATGTTAACCTCTTTGTCCTTATTAGAGGTGTTACAGGTGTACAGTAACTAGCTTAAGACAAGTATTTTAATACTCATTAAATTTGCAAAATGTTATCAAAAAACACCCCAAAAAGTAAGATTAGGTTGTGAAGGCCTTACTTTTGTTAATTCAGTGGGGTAAAGGCCTTACTTTACCCCCACTGAAATAACTACACAATGGATGTCATATACAGTAGTAGTTACAGTGAAAAAATTATAATCTTGAGCTGCGTGGGCATCCAAATCTGGACTCTGTTTAAAAATGCTTATGTTTTTTGACAGAGTAGGGGTCCAAGAGCAACTGTGTTGATCTGTTTTTTATTCAGAAATCCCACACGGACGGAGATATTTTTCACTTGCTAAATTTAGAAGCTGCAGCACAAATTCCGGTAAATCGGTGCTTGGCAAAATATGTTGCAATACATATTTCTCATTTCTATCTATTGTGTAATTTCAGGGGAAACAGACGTTGGTTTTTTGCCTCTGAATACATGTAAAAAATAAAATCGTTTGGATACTCGGATATTTATCCCAGCACTAACTGCAACACATCCAGGAAGCGCTATATTTTAATCTGTGTATTTTAGGTACTTTTGTTGAGAGAGGATGAGGACTTCATAGTGCTTTCTTTTTTAATAACATCTCTATATTTGTACTCACTTTCATGGAAGATAATACTTTTGAACATACTGCATGAATAAACTGAACTGTTTTATCTGGAATATCTTGCAATAAGGCACCAAATATCGAACTTGCAATCTTTGAAACAGGACATTCACAATAATTTTGAACTTGAGACAATCTGGTGGCCACAAACCAATTTATGAATTTATGAATGGTTTTATTGTGTTTGAAACAACATTTATAGCTATATGGTGCCATTGTGCTGGGCACCTCTGCCACAATCATAAAAGCCCTTTTACAAGTAAATTAGATGTACCGGTACAGCTACTTATCAACAGATAAAAATAATACTATAGCACTGACAGTTTATTACAGGTATATATTATTTCACAAAGTCTTGATATACTGACCCATATTCATAAAGCATCTCAAAAGACTGTACATTCATACATATTGATGGCACGAGTACAGCATTAAAGCACTGCTACTCTAATATTCACTGAATCTTTTGGAATCAAAAGTTACATGAATGTACCAAAGGTCTTTGCTACTTGACTGTAACAATACAAAACCACATAATGAGTAAACAGTTTGTAATGTGTAATTCGAGCATACTGCAATCTTTTTTACTTAACTGCAGTTATTCATGTCTCATTTACCAGTCACAACCCAACAGTTCTATACTGCATTCCTTTTTTTTAGCAAACAAAACCCAGTTTATATATATATGTGTGTGTGTGTGTGTGTGTGTGTGTGTGTGTGTTTGCATTCCTATACTTCTGCGTCTGCTAAGAAATAATACTTGTGGGGACATTGGCCTGCTTACACATTGGGGACTTGAGACGAAGTGGGGAAAAAAAATTCACAAAACTGACCATTGTAGTCAATGCAGGAGACCTTTTTAACATATCCCACATCAAAATAAAGCATGACCCCATGACTCACAATGGCGTGAAGAAGTGTGTGTGTGTGTGTGTATACGTCCGCGGAAGTGCAGTGAGTAAAAGAGAGACGCCAACAGAACGGAACTAGAAGCCGATACACACTTTGGGTCACGTGATCTCAGCTCTTCGGCTTCAGAATTCGCGGCATGGACTCTGGAGTTGATGAAAATTATATTTGATGTGAAAACAAGGTAAAACCCATAGCTAGCTAAAAAAAAATAAGATAATCACCATGTGTTTTCTTATTAGTATTATGTGTTAATTTCAATTAATTACTAGTCTTTATTTGTACCAATGTCCTGTTAATTTAAAGTTTGAGTTATAGTACAAAATTAACAAGGTTTTTTTTTGCTAAAAAATATTCCGTCTTCATGGCAAACTACAGAGAGTAGGAGCTAAATGCGTTCTTTGATAAACAATCACGAATCCAATACTTTTGTGGTGTCTTTACAGCTATTATATGTATGTATCACGAGTAATTTACTTCTGAAATGAGAAGAAGGATTAAACCAGAACATGATGCCATATATCATGCCTGCCCATCTACAGATAAAAAAAAGGATTTGACGTAAGATAGATCAGTCCAAATAAAGGGAAGTTGTAATCAACTTTAAAGGAATTATCAGTTTTTAGTCTATATTTGAATGGGTTTAACTTTTTTTTTTTTTTTAACACGACTACCAGTGTTGCTTTGTATAGGAAGGGGAGTGTTTGCTATGATTTCAATAGGAGGAGAATTAATTAATTACCTTCAAAGCAAGAGAAGACAGAATATCTACCACGATGCTCTTACGGTATTTTAAGGTTAAAGTCCTAGTAATAGTTAGTAATAAATGCACTTTTCAATATTTAATATTAATTTTAAAGTTATTAAAATTATTAACATATAAACAGCAATTGTGATTATTACATATTGAAATGATTAGGCCTACATACCTGAAGATTTTAAAATAAGTTTCATGAAACTTCTGAAATCTAGTCGATCAGCATTTTGCAGTATAACCATACATGCACTTTAGTATGAGCTTTTATTAACACAAGCCTTATTTACTTAGTATAGTATTATAAAGAAAACCTCTGTGCATTTAGTGTATTGTTTGTGAGAGTGTATTGCATGTTTTAATATTTAATATTTAAATACTGTCCTTTGTACTCAAAGATTATTTTAGCAAAGTAGGTAAACAATGCATTTACAAAATACAGGATCAAATAATTATTAGAAATAAATGGTTTCAATTTTGTTTTCTTTTTACAAAGGAGCATAGTGCTTTTGAAGCATACTTTTCTGCTTCTAAGCAATGTTAGATTTGTCACTTCAAAATAATTATTAAATCATGGTTGATCTATCTATCTATCTATCTATCTATCTATCTATCTATCTATCTATCTGTCTATCTAGAGAGAGAGAGAGAGAGAGAGAGAGAGAGAGAGAGAGAGAGAGAGAGAGTTTTGTTTACAATAATCAAAGCATTGATGCAGCAAAAGGAGAAGCCCTTTCTTGGAAGGCTGGTAAATGACAACCATAAAAATCCCAACTGAAAAATGAAAACAATTATTGTGGTGGGAAAGCCACATTTGTGCCTGTTTGCCATCAGAGGAAAGGAAAAAGGAAAGGAAAAAAACACTCAACTGTGGAGAGATAAGGTATGTGAATTACAGTATTTGGGCATTTAAAAAATAACATGAATTTGGTTTAGATAATTAAATCATAAAGCTTAATTTAAAACTAGACTTAACATATGTCATGCAATACAATTCAGTGTAGACAAACTGTACTGGAACATAAAAGGTGATAACACAAAGTGAATTCATTTCATAGTAAATGCAAGCATTTTGAGAAAATTGTGTTGCACATGTTCAAATGTGTGGCTGTAATAATACAAAATAATGCAAAGAGAATATAATCCTGAAATGCAGATCAACCTAAGATTTAGGAGTTTGTTTTTGAAATGTCTAATAATGTATTTACATTGTTATATATTTAATTATTCTTTATAAATAATTATAAGAAACTATGCATCAGGGTTTGATTCTTTCCTGCTTAAGTAAATCTGAGTTAGATCTGCATGACCTTGTTGTGTAGTTTCAGTTAGTCTTACTATTACTTCAAATCTTTTCAGGTGTTAAATCTAACATTTTAGTTCTATAGTCTGGTGTATGCTTTCAATATATCTGTATTTCTAGTTTATTATTTACAAAGCAAGCAGAAGAGCCCAAATGTTTAGGGCTCGCATGTACCTATTGAAACATTTTGTATTTAGCGATGATATTGCAGTTCACAGTACAAAGCTGTTTTCATTATGTTTTACATAAAGGTGGCTGAGGAAACTACGCCTGCTGTGACAGACATGAACAAGGCAGATATGGCCTGTAGCTACAGCCAGGTTCTTGCAGACCAGCCTTTATCCAAAGCGACTTACAGAGACTAGGGTGTGTGAACTATGCATCAGCTGCAGTCACTTACAATTACATCTCACCAAAAGACGGAGCACAAGGAGGTAAAGTGACTTGCTCAGGGTCACACAATGAGTCAGTGGCTGAGGTGGGATTTGAACCGGGGATCTCCTGGTTACAAGCCCTTTTCTTTAACCACTGGACCACACAGCCTCCTCATTTGAGACTCATATTAGGGAAGTTACTAAAGTATCTTTTTACCATGTATGAAATATAGCCAAACTTAGAACACATTATTTCTGTATCTGATGCCGAGAGACTAAATACATGCCTTTGTTTCATCTAGAATTTATTATTGTAATGCACTTTTTTCGGTGTCCCAAAACACGTCATATCCCGCTTGCAGCTTGTTCAGAATACCGCTGCTAGAATTCTGACTAAAACCAGGAAAAGTGAACATATTACCCCTGTTTTGGCCTCTTTACACTGGCTCCCTGTGCAGCATAGAATTGATTTTAAGATTTTGCTGTTAACTTACAAGGCCCTGAATGGATTAGCACCTAGTTATTTGCAGGAGTTACTGACCCTGTATCTTCCAAACCACACTCTGATAACACAGGATGTGGGGCTGCTGGTTATTCCTAGGGTCAACAAAAGCAACACGGGAGGTAGGGCTTTTTCTTGTAGAATTCCTAAATTATGGAATGCTGTGCCTTCGTTTGTCAGGGAAACTGGGACTGTTACAGTTTGAGTCAAGACTAAAATTGCACTTTAAAATTGCATTATTATTATTATTATTATTATTATTATTATTAGTATACTGTTATTTAAATGGTCTGATTGTGACAGTTGTATGTGTGACATGCTATACAAATGTATTGTGGTTTGTTCTTTTTTCATCTATGTACTGTAATAAGTGCAATAAATAAATAAATGACAACTATTTTCTGTCTGTTTTCATCTCAATAGTTTCAGTATTTACTTTACTCTCTTAGTCTACACATCCCTTAACCCCTGCCAATGCTCCAATGTCCTTCAACACTGAAGGCAAAAGGTCTACACCTCCAGAAACTGAAGTATTGCAAATATAAAGATGTTAATAAAAACTGCACTGTGAAGTCCTTGTCCTCTCTCAACAAAAAGTACCTAAAATACACTGATTAGCTCTTCCTGGATGTGTTGCAGTTAGTGCTGGGATAAATATCCAAATATGACATAATAGGAGGAGTGGCAAACACTGTTGCAGCAGCAAAGGTCATTCAAAATGATCTAGACAGCATTCAGAA
Source organism: Acipenser oxyrinchus oxyrinchus (assembly GCA_030684275.1). Classification (NCBI taxonomy): domain Eukaryota; kingdom Metazoa; phylum Chordata; class Actinopteri; order Acipenseriformes; family Acipenseridae; genus Acipenser; species Acipenser oxyrinchus. Next base: position 94,594,017 of record CM060250.1, on the reverse strand, counting down.
CTGGGCATACACATGGCAAATGACATTTAATAGAGAAAAGAGTAAGGTACTGCACGGAGGCAATAAAAATGTGCATTATAAATATCAAATGGGAGATACTGAAATTGAAGAACGAATCTATGACAATGTGGGGAAGCTATAAAAAAAGGCCAACAATGTGCTCGGATATATATTGAAAAGTGTTGAATTTAAATCAAGGGAAGTAATGTTAAAACTTTACAATGCATTAGTAAGACCTCATCTAGAATACTGTGTTCAGTTCTGGTCACCTAGTTGCAAAAAGGATATTGCTGCTCTAGAAAGAGTGCAAAGAAGAGCAACCAGAATTATCCCGGGTTTAAAAGGCATGTCGTATGCAGACAGGCTAAAAGAATTGAATCTATTCAGTCTTGAACAAAGAAAACTACGCAGTGATCTGATTCAAGCATTCAAAATTCTAAAAGGTATTGGCAATGTCGACCCAGGGGACTTTTTCGACCTGAAAAAAGAAACAAGGACCAGGGGTCACAAATGGAGATTAGATAAAAGGGGCATTCAGAGCAGAAAATAGGAGGCACTTTTTTTACACAGAGAATTGTGAGGGTCTGGAACCAACTCCCCAGTAATGTTGTTGAAACTGACACCCTGGGATCCTTCAAGAAGCTGCTTGATGAGATTTTGGGATCAATAAGCTACTAACAACCAAACGAGCAAGATGGGCCGAATGGCCTCCTCTCGTTTGTAAACTTTCTTATGTTCTTCTTATGTTCTTACCATAGGTCTTTGCTACTTGACTGTAACGATACAAAACCACATAATGAGTAGACAGTTTGTAATGTGTACTTCGAGCATCCTGCAATCTTTTTTTACTTAAGTGCAGTTATTCATGTCTCATTTACCAGTCACAACCCCACAGTTCTATATTGTATTCCTTTTTTTAGCAAACAAAATCCAGTTGTGTGTGTGTGTGTGTGTGTGTGTGTGTGTGTGTGTGTGTGTGTGTGTTGAATGTTTACTGTACATCAGAGAAATGTATACATAAGTAAGGACAGTCACTTTTTCATTTGTACTCAGGTATTCATCACTCTTATAAAACTTTCGAAGTACAGAATGTGTTGAATTGATTTGATGGTGGGAGACTGAAATACAATAAATTACAGATGGATATAACAAGGCACCCCCACCCCACCCCCAACACCCCAAACCCCCAACTGGCTTTTAGTAAATACAGAAGTACATGCATTTACACATGCACATCAGTGTGGTTTTTTGTGTTAGGCAAACATATAGAAATCATTTATTTTTGCAAAATGTTCATTAACATACTGAATTAAACTCAACACAAGGAATACCACACCTCAGCACAAGTCCTTGAAGAACATTACATTACTTTTCTTTACATTTTAAATTGATATGCTCTCAATAAAACATGCATCTGGTACACACACAATGTCTTTATAAACCCTAAAAACAACTAAATGCACCCTTATTTTGATATGAGTCATAAACAGCAAGCATGGATGTTTGTTGTTTTTTACTGAGCATGGTCATCTACAGTTCACTGGCATCTCAGTACAGTGTAATGTGTGAGAAATCAATCTGAGGCCACATGCAGTGAATGGAATTTCAAGTGGATCATTACCGTATCTTCATGATGTGTCCTTTACTGTGACACAGAAATCTATTCCTGTCATTGGGCACTGTTTATAACAAAATAAATAAATAAACTAAATAAATAAATACAAACACAAGTTACTTAAAATGTTTACTTTGTATAATGACTAAATAGAGGAGGACAATATCAGCCTGTTCCAAGTACATTTCAATCCCCCTGTATAAACACTGCTCAAGACAGGTCTGATAAGCTTATGTACACATTCAAAGCAAAGAATGATGTAAACACTATCATTAAATCACAAAGGAATAGAGTCCAACAGTATAGAAAATGTATGCTGCTATAAATCAGATGTGGCACTAACCAGCTTCCCTCCCCCCATCGAACAGAAACATGCATGTATGTGTCTCTCTCTCTCTCTCTCTAGGACTGTAGCCTACATATCAGACTTTCTCTTCAGGATATACTGGCACGGATTAATCAAAGTATACAGAATCACATTTTTGCATGTGAAAGAAATATATTTCTGCTCATGCTGGCAATTATTTTCTCAAAAGTGAAAACACAGACAAACTGCAGAACTTTTGTAATTCAACAGTGAGGAGAAGCAAACGTACTTGAATCCAGAAATGTTATAATTGAGTCACTGCACAGGAAATACTTTTACTACAGTATTTACACAACTATCACTGTCACAGGACCATTGGTTTTCCTGCCCTGTTATGACAGGATTACATTGTTTTTTTTAGATCAGATTTACAGAATTATACATTTTCTTGCACCATACAATTTTATTTATACTTGAATTATAGAAGAATTTAAAAAATCTAATACTGATTCTTATATGAAGACATGATAAAACACACAATGTGTGATAATGATAAACTGTACAAGGTTGAGTTGTTCATTTACAGTAGTTATCATTGCAATATCCAAAATCAGCTACTCTCCACTCACATGCTTTGAACTGCAATTAATCTACATCAACAGAATTTCAACCAAATGAGTTAGGGTTAGTATTATCAATGGATGGATCCACATCAAAGCAGCTTCACTATACAATATGCTTTGAGATACTGCAACATTTTTAAGCCACAAAAAAAAAAGGATTGTCCAAAGTTCACTGTTGAGTTTCATTATCACTGCATCTCCCATTTTGTACATCACCTAAAAGGATTTCTGCACTGCAATGCTGTAAATGCTGTCATAAAATATGCCACAAGTTCGAAAAAGAATAGCACAGTATTTTATTGTAGACTCGGAACTTTCGTCACTTTCTGCCAATTTCCTACAGTGCAGAGTTAGACATGCAGATCTAACAAAGTACTGACACCACTAGCTGTGGTTATCAATGACCAAGTGATTCCTCAGCCTTACACAAATATTCCTTTTATCTTTTGTCGTTTCTACAAACAAAACATTGAGATACCATCTTTAACAGAATCTTAACACCGTTCACATGCAACCCCACAACACGGCCCTAAAGAATTTCCCCAGCGCTGGTTTATATCAACTTTTGGCAAGGCCCCCGCTATTCAGCCAAACAGGTCAAAGTTTGTAGTTTGAGCCAACAACTATCAAACTGTTTCATAACCCCTCTAGTAGAGTCAAGAGTTCAACGAGTCTGGTCGAGAGTACTCACGCAAGTCCCTTCTCCTCCTGGGAGTCTGTTGAATCACCCACCCTCAAAGCACACAAAGCCTAGTAACAAAAGTGGTACAAAAAAAAGAAACTGTCAGAAATAAAAGCCCATTTTTGTTCTTTATTGGAAGAAAAACTTAAATACATACCAGTATCAATGTGTGGATTGCTTTAACGAACAACCTAAGCTCTCTGGTGTCTTTGCATGTTGGAATGCTGTTCAGAAATGGCCCAGGAACATAACAGATTCCCATGATCTGGAAAGCCAGCTGAGAATGTGTATTGTGAACTGCAAAACCTTAGTGTCATCTGAGGCAGCAGGTGTGGCTCTTATCTAGCCTTGAGTAAAGGAGTCTTATTTGTGTGGGGGGGCGAGCCGCTTGGAATGCCTCCACACAGTTTTAATGCAAGACAACGTGATGCTTCCTTGCAAATACCATTTAAAACTCCCCACATCTGCAGAATAGCAGAAGCATGCGTATTTGGTTTGCAGTGTGAATTGGAAGTTTAAAACTGGTTGAGGTAAGCTTTCTTTCCTTATTATACAGTTCAGGGCACAGAAGGCTAAACTATGGAATAAAATACTTTAAACAACCTCAAACCATCTGTATAGTATAACATACAGTACTTGTGGCTTTTTCAATACATTCCAGTCAAGGATATTGTTGTTAATGATGTCCTGAATTGGAATGGATTAAAGGATCACGTGAGAACCACCGATATATCATCAAATCTGTAAGTAATGTTTTATAGAAGCTTTTAATAAAGTCTTGTGGTGCAGTAATGGAAACAGTTCTGTGCTTCTGACAGTATAATACTTTCTACAAAACTTTTAGCCAGAGGGTTTTTTATAAAAATCGGTGTGATTTAGAAATAGAGAGAAAAGAGAGAATTTTGTGTTACATGCTGTCATTACTTTAGCCTTAAATGGTGTAGAAAATATGAGTATCAAGGAACACATGCATACTGTAGTAAATGTGTACTGTAAAAGTGTGTACATTTACATATACAGTGTGTACATTATATATATATATATACAATATAGACATGGATGTATGTATTCCATTTTTTCCATCATGAATTAATGTCATGTGAGTATCCAAAGGAATGATATTCCAGTGATGTAATGCAAGCATTTTTCATTCTCAAAAGAGAAGCGTGAAAAAACACCCAACAGCTAAATCCCATCCAACCCTAACCCGTTCATTTCCTAGATATGAACCCATATCTCTGTCTAGCATTTAGAACGCATTCTTTCTTTTTATTGTATTTTGGCACCTTCTTTGTTACTTCTTTATTGTTATCGTTTTTAATGAAGTGTTGGCTTTCAGTGTGCATTGCAGCTTGGTGCAGGATGATGGGATACAGAGCACAGAAAACAAGACTGCACTACTTAACTATTTCACCAACCTACCTTGCACTTAAGCCAAGCCTACACTTGCATTTGTATATTTTGTATGAAGAGCCAAAGATTTGCCCTTTCAAAAATATACATTTTCCAATTTAGATAATGATACATTCTGTTCATAGTTACATTTAGCCATGTCTCAAACAGTTGTTAGAATGTAAGCATATTATAGCTGGAATGTAATTTAACAGCCTCTGTAATGCATTGATGTGTGTTTATATCTGAAACAAAAAACGCCAACTTATCAAAAGTGCCCAGCCATTTAAAGTAGAGATATCAAAAACACAAGCCAAGTATAAGGAAACCATTGGGGCAACCTTGCCCAGCACAATGAAAATAGGCACAACTGTAAAACCGATGGGGGCCAAGGTTGCCCCAATTGTTTCTACTAACTTGGTTTGTGTTTTTCATGTGTTTGATCTGCTTTTATTGTGCCAGAAAAACACAATGTATTGCTGTTTGGATAGGGTAAATGTAAATAGTAGCCTAGTCTGTTGAAAGGGTTAAAATGTGAATCTGTGTAGCGTAGCGGTTATGTAGTTGGAGTGAAAGTATGACTAGTTAGAGCTGAAATTCTGCCATATATTATATATATATATATATATATATATATATATATATATATATATATATATATATATATATATATAGACACACACACACACACAAACACATTTATATATATATACACACACATTACACACATACATATATACAGTGCTGTGAGAAAGTATTTGCCCCCTGTCTGATTTTCTGCATTTTTGCACATTTTTCACATTATATTTGGTCAGATTTTTTTGTGGGTTGTAGTAGTATAAAGAGGGAGTCTGAGAGAAAAACTGACACCAAAGTTTGGTGCTTCTTTCATTTGTTTGGTGTGCAAGGTAATCAAACATGCAATCTTCAGGTGTGAAAAAGTTATTGTCCCCCCCCCAGTTAACTCAACACAATTAAAGGGATAATTAGGGTCAGCTGTTTGAGTGCTTTGGTTAACAACCAGCCCTGATTTGGGCCAGCCCTGCCCAATATAAATCTGACTAACTTTGGCCCTTACCATCAGAGTGAAGTTGTCAGCACACAGGTTCTAGAGGCACATCATGCCACGAACAAAAGAAATTCCTGAAGACTTCCGGAAAAAAAGTTGTTGATGCCTATCAGTCTGGAAAGGGTTACAAAGCCATTTCTAAGGCTCCACCGAACCACAGTCAGAGCCATATTGTCCAAATGGAGAAAGTTTAGGACAGTAGTGAATCTTCCCAGGAGTGGCCGTCCTGCCAAAATATCTCCAACAGCAACTCGTAAAATCGTCCAGGAAGTCACAAAGAACCCTAGAACAACATCCAGGGATCTGCAGGCCTCTCTCGCCTCGGCTAAGGTCAGTGTTCATGACTCCACCATCAGAAAGACACTGGGCAAAATTGGATTCATGGCAGAGTAATAAGGCGGAAACCATTGCTCACTAAGAAGAACATGAATGCTCGTCTCAAGTTTGCCAAAAAGCACCTGGGTGATCAAGAGTTCTGGAACAATGTTCTATGGACAGATGAGTCAAAAGTGGAACTTTTTGGCTGACATGGGCCCCGTTATGTCTGGCGAAAACCAAACACTGCATTCCACAGTAAGAACCTCATAGCAACGGTCAAGCATGGCGGTGGTAGTGTCATGGTTTGGGGATGCTTTGCTGCATCAAGACCTGGACGCCTTGCCATCATTGAAGGAACCATGAATTCTGCTCTGTATCAGAGAATTCTACAGGAGAATGTCAGGCCATCCGTCCGTGAGCTGAAGCTGAAGCGCAGCTGGGTCATGCAGCAAGACAATGATCCGAAACACACAAGCAAGTCTACATCAGAATGGTTGAAGAACAAGAAATTTAAAGTTTTGGAATGGCCTAGTCAAAGTCCAGACCTAAACGCCATTGAGATGTTGTGGCAGGACCTGAAACGAGCAGTTCATGCTCAAAAACCCACAAATGTCACTGAGTTGAAGCAGTTCTGCATGGAGGAGTGGGCCAAAATTCCTCCACGGCGCTGTGAGAGACTAATCAATAACTACAGGAAGCATCTGGTTGCAGTTATTGCTGCTAAAGGTAGCGTAACCAGTTATTGAGTCTAAGGGAGCGAGTACTTTTTCACACGGGGGCATAGGGTGTTGCATAACTTTCTTTAATAAATAAATGAAATATGTATCAAATTTTTGTGTTATTTGTTCACTCAGGGTCCCTTTTATCTAATATTAGGTTTTGATTGAAGATCTGATAACATTCAGTGTCAAAAATATGCAACAATGCCGAAAATCAGACAGGGGGCAAATACTTTTTCACGGCACTGTACATATATACACACATACACACACACACACACACACACACACACACACACACACAGTGCTCCCTCGCTATAACACGAGTCTCGGGGGACACACAATATGAGCCTTATAACCAAAGAGCGTTATAAAACGGGGAGGGGGAGGGGAGGGAGGGGGGGAGGGGTGGGGAGTGGGGGCTGCCGCGGGACACATAACACATATGACTAAAATACAAAATAAAATAACTCCCTCTCTATAATGCACATAGTAAAGCAAAAATGTAACTTTCTGTAAATTAACCATGCATAAAGCACCATGTAAACAAAGCTATATTTATATAAAAAAAAAAAAGAAAAAAAAAGAAAAAGAAAAAGGTACCATAAGAACATAAGAAAGTTTACAAACGAGAGGAGGCCATTCAGCCCATCTTGCATGTTTGATTGTTAGTAGCTTATTGATCCCAGAATCTCATCAAGCAGCTTCTTGAAGGATCCCAGGGTGTCAGCTTCAACAACATTACCGGGGAGTTGGTTCCATACCCTCACAATTATCTGTAACATTCCCACTCGTGGGTTATTTTAATTAGCAGTTTTTAAACTATAAATAGGCTGGCTAAGTGGCGGTCGGGAGTTCAGTTCGAAGCGACAGACAAGAAAACCAAGTGCGAGAAGGAGAGTGGGTTGAGCGAGGGGAATAGGGAATGAGCTCGTCCCAGGTTTCGGCTGTCGGAGCAGGGCTGAAGCGAAGCTTAAGTGTCTCGTCTCCCGGAGAAATCCGCAGCACCTCTCGCAGCAAAAAAGTAAATACATTAGGAAAGAGAACCACATAATAGGCCTAATATGTATTTAGTTAGAAAACAAATGCTGAATAAGATGTCTGTGTTATAAAGTGCCAGCGCAGCTTTTCTTCAGTTCAGATACTGTATCAAAAGGGAGAGACAGAAACAGAAGTTAGACTAAGAAGTTGTTTACAGTTTGAACAACACTGGTACTGTATTTACTGTTGAAATAGTGTGCGAATCACTAGTATAGGGAATTGGGGGACATGCTTTTGGAGCGTTATATCCGAGGCACATTATAACCGAGAGCCTTATAGCGAGGGAGCAATGTATATGTAAGGTATAAACCACGACGGGCCATGCGGTTCCTATGATATATACCACGCCTGGGGTGGTGATAGGGCCAGGGGCATCAGCCAAGGGCCTTTAACCACCCCAGAAGTGATATATATCATCAGAACCGCATGGCCCGAAGTGGTTTATACAGCTTATAACACGGTTGACTGTCATTTGGGTGATGACAAATAATTAAAACACATTTTAAATTAAGACAAAACCAGAAACTTTTATTGTGTATACATCCACAGTGTAATATAGTCCCTAATTTAACTTAATTTATTATTTGCTTATTAAAAATGAATGGTACATGTCCGTTTATTGTGAATTTCTGCATCGAAAGTGGCATTTCACTAGAAACTAGATGCTGATGATGGGCGGAGTTTCAAATGACACCGAGAAAGTAAGAGGAGCAGCTGTCATGGATGCTGAAGCTGTATCTTCAGGTGAGTTTGTGTCCTCGTTATATGTGAGGCACACATATTCAAGTCCGTTTTCATCCTTTCGGATCTCAGAAGATGTTTTTGTTAGTTGTTGGACACCCTCGTGTCCAAGTCATGCCAGATTAAGTTGAAGATCAAACCAGACTCTATGCACCAAGCCGACCGCGGTGTCAGGGGACAGTGCCTCACTTACCTGCAGATGCTTAAAATCCAGGCTGGTAATTCGGGGGGTGGTGTCTGGCCTTGTCTTTACCTGCTTTTCTCAAAGTTTTCATGACTGACAGGAATATGTTCTTGTTGGTTTTAAACTCGCTGTCAGCAGACATGTTTAAACTTCTACTGTTAAAACATCTATTTAGTCCAGCCGCGTTATAAAACTGGAGACTGAATACTGGTTCCCAGTTGAACTTTTTGCACTGGCATAAAATTCCCTTATGTTGTTGAGATTTGTTTGACTTATTTCCTTAAAATGAATTCCATATTTATGTCTAAGTACATTCACAGCCCATGCAGTTTTTTTTGTAGTGTTTTTTCAATCTTTGTTTTCTTCTGTTTCATTTAGCTGTTCCTCATCTGCTGTTATGTGTTGCTCTTGACAGTTGCTGGTGCACTTATTTTATTTGTATATTTTTTTTTAGGTGGACTGCTGTCTTCACTCAGAAAGCTGGTCTCCATTTTGTCATGTATATTTTTAAACAACTATTTTAACTAGTATTTTAAAAGGCATTGGGGTTTTAGAGGAGTGCTGGAGACGGGCTGTATTGGTTTTATTGCTATTTTTTTTTTTTTTTGTGAGCCACTCCGTGCAGGTATTGAGCCGCACTGCCCTTTAGTTTTAAATTGTAATTCTGTGTTTATTTATTGTTTTAATTAATGGGCAGTGCAAACTGCTTGCTGTGACTGTGTATTCTAGATCTGCCTTGTTTGTTAAGTATAGTTTACCACCTGTATTTAATAAAACAATGTTAATTTACTGACATAGTAATGTGGTCTAGTTTATTTTCCTTCTGGTATTTCTGCCTGGCTGATCCCACCCTGATCAGAAAGAACAAGTGCCCCTCCCGGGTGCTACATATGTTCAGCAGCAATCTGCCACATAAATTAAAGTGTATTTTTTTTTTTTTTTAAATATAGTAATTGATTCAGCATAATGCAATTGACATATCCAAATTCGATCATGATTTCATATTATTTCATTAGCAGTATACCACAAATACATACAATAGAAACTATCAATATTGAAAATACTTTGACACAATGTAATTGACATATCTGACATATCAGAGATTTCATATTAAAGAACACAGATTGACTCCGTCATTGAGACAAATTGGTTCTAATGTTTGGAGGGCAAATATTCAGTATGCTTCTCTCCGTAGTAACAAAAGTATCAGATTCCCACCTCGATCTGGAGTTACTTTCTCCACCACCAGTGTGGAGATGATCCGTGACCAGCTTTTTTATAGTGTTTGGCTATTGCATATTCTTGATTTTGGTTCCTAATTGCTGCTTCATGTTCAGAGACCCTTATTTTTAAGGCTGTTTTCGTTTTGACCTATGTAAACCAGTCCGCATGGACAAGTTAACATATAAATTACTCCTGTGGTATTACAGTTAATGAAACCTTGAATTTTTATCTTTTTTCCCTGATCGTGGGTGATTCATAGTTTTAGTATTTACAGTATTGGAGCAGTGGACACAATGGCCACATTTAAAATTACCATCCGGTGGATTAGATAACCATGTAATTGCTTTGTCCACTTTTGTAATAAATGAATGAACCAATTTGATTTAATGTTTTGTGCACGTTTAAAAGCAATACAGGGCAGTTTATCTGTTAATGAATTCAAGGAATGATCACTTTTTAGTACCTGCCAATGTTTGAAAAATATTCATTTTATATCGTTAGACAAATAAGAACATAAGAAAGTTTACAAAACGAGAGGAGGCCATTCAGCCCATCTTGCTCGTTTGGTTGTTTGTAGCTTATTGATCCCATAATCTCATCAAGCAGCTTATAGACATTTCCGAGTCAACATAAACTCCTAGGTCTTTTTCATAGATTCCTTCTTTAATTTCAGTATCTCCCATATAATATTTATAATGCACATTTTTATTGCCTGCGTGCAGTACCTTACACTTTTCTCTATTAATAATTAAATTCAGAGGTAAAACACATAGTTAGATCACTTTTAGTGTTTTTTAACTTTCTTTTTAAGAAGTAACTCTCGATCACAATCTTTAGCTTTGTACATAGTTTCTTTAAGAATTCGGTCGTCATATCCTCGGGTAATAAATTTGGAGTGCATTTCTTCAGATTTAATTTCAAATTGTGACTCTGCGCTACAGTTCCTTCTTACCCTTAAGAATTGATCTTTCGGTATATTTACTTTTTACCAGTAACAAATTCCAATCCGTTAGTTTACTGAATACAATAGTTTTTAAGGTGCTGTTCTTACCTTTAGATATTTTAAGTCTAAAAAATGTATTCTATCTAGATCAGATTCATATACAAATTTTAAATGACTATTTGCAGAATTAATATAGTCCATAAAATGATCAAGCTGAGTCTTTCATCCCGACCATATTAATAAGACATCATCAATGTAAGCCATAGAGAGATACATGGTAAAAAGATGTTAAAACAAATGAAGTTGTAAATAAAAGTCTATATATTGACATAGTGGTTCAATAACTGAACCTATACCTGTGACAATAGGTCTTCCGGCAGGATAGCGTAATATGACAAATGCATGCTGCTGAATCAACAATAATGTTTAATAAAGGTTAAGTATATGCAATGTGAATTGAATGCATGGACAGACCAAACCCGGACATATTTCTCAGTCAGCCTTGGTCTATCAAAACGGCAGTATACTGTAATACAGTTTAACACAATTAAGCAGGTTGGTGATTCCCAGTCCTTACTTAAAATATGCCTTTACCGTTAACAGAATGCATTATGCTACAGTTATTATTTTACTGAACTAATATGAAATCACAGAGACATCATCATTTATAACATATTTAAAAGTACAATAATTGCAAACAGCCTCCATCTACCTGTCATTTTAGGCAAATTGAAAACTGAACAGAAATCGTTGTGCGCATACCTTACACAGTGTTAATGCTGTGCTCCTTTTTGCACAGCATAATCCTTTTAGTACAGTCTCCTTGGCTTAGCTTAACCATTTAGCTGTCACTCGCTAAAGTTGATTTTACAGGAAATATACAGATTCTAGTTACTGACGCTTCATAGAACAAAAGTTTATTTGTTTTATCCCCATACAAAGTTATGATACTCTATACCAAACATGCTATATACATTGTTTTAATTATGAGTCTATTTACGAAAGATGTTAAATGTTTATATACAAACAACATAGAAAAAATGTATTTTTCTTAATGTACCGGTAAGTACGTCTTCAAATTATTATTTTTTTTTTGCCTGCGATGCGTGCGACTAGTCCATTTTAAAATATCAATAAATCATTTAATATAAAATGATACAGATGTAAAAATAAATGCGTTCCCCATTATATTTCCATGTTGACAAAATAAGTTCATTTTCATTAAACTTGGATGTCCTGTAATATACATATGTATGGATAAAAGTGCCTGGGGTCTGTGAAAAAAATATGTTGAGAAAAAGAAGAAAAAGAAGGACATTTTTACCTTTTTTTGGTGACTTATGTCTCTTACTGTATGACAGGTATTTACTTTTATTCTACATTTCATGTAAGAGTGTTGGGAACTAAAACTTAAATGCGGAATGGTGCTTTTGGCTGATTTACTTTTGCTGTGCCAGTACCCTGAAAACACGTAAACTATCCGTGCTGTATAGAGTCACTGGCAGTTCTCACGCTTCGCTGTAACTTGGCACGAGGAACTACCGTTCCTCTCAATTTAAATTCTGAGCTTGAACTTCACCAACTAAAGCAGTAGCATACAATATTTAAAACAAATGCATCTGTCTGGAACATTGAGTGCTTAATGCAATTTCTCTTAATGCAGCAAATTATATTGAAAGATCAGAATGTAAATCCTGCCTTCAAATGAGTCTACTTTGTCTGTACAAAAAGATTTTAATTGTAGCACGGCTTTGCCAGGAAGCCTACTGTGCAACGTATCTTATCATGTTTTTGTTTTGTTTTTTTCTAGCCAGCGCAATAGAACATACAGTCTGGTTTAAAGAAAAAAAGCAAATCGACATTTGTAATGCTATCAATGTCGACATTCTTAGCTCAATTTAGAAAAAAATTAAAATCCAGCAACTGTATGGGTGATTTCTGGTAAATCCAGGGCAAGTCTTTGAGGCCCACACAGTGTAATTCAACTGGAGCAGGAAAACAAGTCTCTTCTGCCAAGTTCTGGTCTTTGCCTTGTGATTGATATCACTGGCCTTTCAGAGTAGGTCCCTCATGCTTGCAGGCCAGCTCACAATGGTTTCACCTCACAGACTCAGAGATTTTAAAAGGGCATATGACAGTCTTCCTTAATCCAAATGAGGTATAATAATAATAATTATAATAATTCATGATTATATACATTTTACGATTCATACACCCTGAGCAACATATGATAGGTAAACTTGTATCTATTATATCAAACACCTACGCAATGAAAAAATGTAATAAAAAAAGTACAGTAAGTGTTTCATTTTGAATGAGTGGCTTTGAATGGAAACCTTTGTTGCTTGGGCAAATCCTAAGCAAGGCAATAAAATACAGGCAATAAAATCTATCGTCTCAGGGCCCTCATTAAGTGGCAGATGCAGGGTTGTTTTTCTTTGCTTAGAAAAAAATAATAATCACATTGAGCATTCGAGAGCATTATAAAATATTCTGTACCTGAAAGAGGTTTCTTCAGTAAACTACCCTGCGATATTTTTCAACAATGAGCCCACTAATTAGAACAACTCAAAGCACAGTCTGGCCTGATTTTCTATGTACTGTGCGTGCTTGCATTTCTTGCAAGAAAACTTGAACTGGCACATGTTTTTTTTTTTTTATAGATTGGTATTTAATATTTTTTTATTAAAAAGGCTTTATACTGCTTGGTAACATTTTCATTCACAAAACTTAAATATATTTTTTTACTGACATTGTCAACTTTGCGACACCCCTAGAAAAAAAGGGGGGAGGTGGGGTGTCCAACATTTATTTTATTTATTTATTTTTTTTAACTGATATAGATTTGTGTGCATACTGAAATAACTTAACTCACTGACATTTCAATTGTTTAAACAAAGCATTTTCTTTCTGGGCAGCATGTCACGTTAGGGTTGGAGGACACATTTCCTGGACATTTGCCTTAGGATGTCAAGATCAGCTTCCAACTGTCAAAAAACACCTCAGATCAATACGATGCGAGAAAAGCTAACGGTTTTTCCAGTAATGGTGATTGAGAACAACATTGTCCAAAAAAGTTAGAAGGAAGCCACTTTAAAATGGTAGTTGGAACTACAAAAATGGCTGAATAGTATTGCATTTGAGTTATAAAACACATTTAGCAATACAAGCAACCACTTCTACAATAACACATTTTATTTTAGCAGTTTTTAGTATCTGGCTGTGAATTTTACATTTTACATACGTATTCACTTGTTTCAGTAATTTGTGTTCCCGAGTCTCTAAGTCTGTGGGTGTGGCCAGTTGCCTGTGTCTCTGCAGTTGCTAGGGAGGGACAGGGCTCAGGCTATCAAATTTGGTTTCAATTAAAAAAAAAAACACTTTATTGTGGAACTATATTTCAATTTTTAAACTTGTACATTTTAAAAATAGAAGTATTACATTTTTTATTTGATGACAAAGCTGTCGATTAAAGCCATCTTAATTGGAAAACGTGATTGAATCGAGCTTCGAGTTTATTTAGAAATGTATTTAGCTAGGGCTATAGCCGAAGGTTCGAAGGTTCGTTCTCTAGCCAGGGATTCGAAGTTTGTTTTAAACCTTCGCAGGTTCGTCAGACGGGTTCACGTACTGTATGTTTGTTTGTTTTTCCTTTTTTCTTCCTGTTAGCAGAAACTGTTTGATAATGTCACTCCCATGCAAAATTTGATTTGATTTGTATAATGCATATTATGTAAACAAAAGTCGTGATTAAAATCCGCAACCAAATCATTATACATTAAGTACAACTCTACATGGCGTCGCTGCAGTGTATGGAGCAGGCCATCCAAAGCAGTGGGCTTGTACCTATAGCGGTTGTAGTGCTTCAGTAAAACATGTACTGAATACTTTGTGTACAAGACAGTGTAAGAGAAGTGCTATGTTAGAATATATTTGACGCATACAAAATATACGCTAACACTAATAATTTTAATTTTGGAAACTGAGCACCGTCCGTCCATCCCCCTTCCAGCTTGTGTTATCCAGAAGCAAACCTTTAATGTCTTCATTCTCCATCTTGACAGCAGAACATAATGTGTAAGCTGTATTGAAAGAAATGTCTCGAAACCCCTCTCTTGTTTGGGATTTTTTTGTTAAATGCCCAGACGACCAAAAAAAAAAAGTTGAATGCAAACTGTGCAAGCGACTCGTACCATGGAAGCATAAACAATCTCTGGGGTCACTTGACAAGCATAAGTTCATATTATTATTAGTGTTATTCATATTTTTAGTAGTAGTAAAATATGACTGATAACCTGCTTGGAACAGTGACTGTTAAATAAAGCTTTGTCCGCTTAAGGAAGGCTTAAGGGAGGCTTAAAGGGAGGCTTAAATCTACATTGATGGTCCATTGTTAGTGAACAATGTATAGGTTATTAACCATCTGATATGCACTTTTGGGCAGAGTTCTGACCAAAGCTTTTGACTAAGTATACCATTTCATTCATTTAGATAAACTCTAGATGCATAGAATTTAGGGAAGGTGCCCTACAGTAGCAGAAAAAAGAATTCATTTCAATCAGATTCCATTTACTGAAGTTTTTGTTAAATTAAGCAACTCTTGCATCACTTTTATATATAAAAATTAAAAAAATTAAAAAAATAAAATAAAAATGTGAAGCGCCCCACATAATTTCCTGTTGTTTCCACAAAGAACGAATTGGTTTCATATAAATATACTTTTGCAATCATTTGGAATATTGATTTTAAATTAAATTATACAGTAAATATACCGACAGACCCTGATCAAATATAAAAATAAACTTCTTTATTAAAATTGTGACGTTAGAAAAGTCCTCCTCTGCAGACAAGGAAACTTCACAGGAACTTAACTTGCTTGTTCATCTACGTAATCTGTAAACAAAAAGTTATCACAATCTCTATGGCGCTACACAGGAGCATTTAGCATAAAAAATAAACTGATATTAAAATCCCATATGGTCTGCCGGTATATCAAGTAAATCAAAAGGAAATAGTGGAACCACTACTGGTGTGCCTGCAATAGAGATTACATCCTATGCAATACAACTGTTATATGCACTTAGTGTATACGTTTGAAGTGACAATAGTCCCCAGTACTGTATCCTAGCCAGTTTTAATTTGTAACAATGGAGTTTCTGTTATACAGACGGATCTAGTTAGTGTTGCCTTTTATCACTCAATATGCTGAAACTACTTTGTTGAAAACATGTTTCTCATTTTATACTGGAGCAAACAGAAATCAGTTCATAGCACTTACAGCTTAATGTTGATTCTATTAGTTTAAGTATTTCAAAACTCGTCCCCCCACCAAGACAAAAATAAATAAATCTCAAACTCAAATTTACCAGCCTGTCAAAAACAGAAATCCACCAAAAAATGGAAGAATCTCATCACTCATCCTAACAGTATTTTCTTTTAGATACTGCTTCTGAATGGAAATCAGCTGTGCAAAAGTCAATTTCCCTGCATTGCTTTGTAAGTGTGCCCTAAATATGCCTGCTGCAGTATCTAAGGGAAAATTATGAAGGGAAAAGTGACAACATATGGAGTGCTCCACCCAGCTGGTAAATAATACTGCATAACAAGGTACAGCAGCCAGCGAGTAAACTAACAGGATTAGCACAAATGTTTACAACTATACAAGTACATGTGAATCAATTCAACAACAGTACATAGGTTATGTTGTTGTTTGTATTATATAATCTTCTTATGTGCGAAGTACTGTATATTGATCCATTCATAGATCTATACAGTACTACACTCAAGATGAACAGTATAGATACACTTTTAAATCATCATGTTCATATATAAACCAGGAGAAAAATCATGACACAGAAACAATACAAACTAGAAACTTCAAAGTAATTTCTCCAGCCAAATGGAGTACAGCAATACAAGAATGTTTCATGCATTTTAACATTCACTGCTAAGTGGTAAATAAATCAATTTCAGGTCCTTGCACCAGTAATACAAAAATAACAACAAGAACATGACTGTTTGAGGACAAGTAATTTACTACAGTACTTCTAGGTGCAATTTTATTAATTTGGGAGCAAGGTAAACTCATGCCATGATGTTCCCCTTGTGTGAAGGTGAACAGCACCAGAGTCTATA
Organism: Acipenser oxyrinchus oxyrinchus; assembly: GCA_030684275.1. Lineage (NCBI taxonomy): Eukaryota > Metazoa > Chordata > Actinopteri > Acipenseriformes > Acipenseridae > Acipenser > Acipenser oxyrinchus. Next base: position 94,577,024 of record CM060250.1, on the reverse strand, counting down.
TTGAAGCCTAAAACAGTTTATGATTAATGGAATATACCATATATTTATATAGATTACCACAAAACAAACAAACAAAAAATCAAACCAGTAAAAAAAAAAAAACAACAAAACAACACACACCGTTAAATAAAATGCCATTCATTCTTTAAGAAAAAAAATCATATATTCATATATATATATATATATATATATATATATATATATATATATATATATATATATATATATATATGACAGACACACACACACACACACACACACACAGGTGGTGTACAGTAGAGTGCAATATATTACCCTTTCAATAAGAAAAACTTGGCTGTCGGCTACAGTAGAAGTAGTTTAACAGAACATCTCTTCCCTGTCCCTGTGTTTGTCAAGCAATAACAAAAGGGTACACGATATCGCACTCAGGATAACAGGATGAGGACGTGGTAATGCGAGAGCTGATCCACACCGGGACACTCTGTTCTAATCAACAGGCCCCTGAAAGGGGAACTTGCTCACAGCAATTGAGAACATCAAAAAGGAAGGAAACGACTAATCGTATAATCTGTCTTATGTTGGAACAAATATAAATGGGTCTGCAGCCCAATTTAGTGCTTTAAATAAATATTAAATAAATCATTATTTCTTTCTATGGATCTAAATTACTCAAGCCCCTTGTCATACAGTATGTCTATATTCTCCATTGTGTGCTCCCCAGACACTGTTGAACATAATATAATCACATATAAGATTATCTAAGTTTTCTTCACGAATTAATAAAATGCGTTTTTCAAACAAAATTATTTTCTAATCTAATCCGGATTCTGGAAGTCAGCAACGGTTGCTATGTGATGTAATTGTTTATGCTCAGTCTCAAAGCGTCGCCGGACAGTCATTCATTAATAGTTAATCGTTGTCCAGTGATAATATCAACATCTCAGGATTACTTTGCATTTATTATTTCTATAACAGAATATTATTGATGATATGATGAGTCAAATGAAAATGTTGGATGTGTTTGCTATAGCAGGTGGAAAACAGATGAAAATGAAATGACAGAGCGACAGAAAAGAGAGAATCGCTTGTGGAAAAACAAATATTAATATTGTTTATGCCCAGGTAAAATTATTTATTTTTTATAATTTCTTTTAAGAATAAGAAAGATGTTGACAAGCCCAATAAACAGGCCCAAATACCCAGCTTGCCCAGTCATTAAGTCCTTTGGCAAAAAAACGCTGCTTTGTTTAAAACTAAAATGTTCCAAGTAAAATTGTCTGTATTTTCTTTGAAATCTGCCTCACTTCTGTCTGGATTCATTGGTACAGTTGTTTTGCCTTCTTCAGGACCAGCACACTCTGGATTCAGATTTGCTTATGATACATCTGTTTTTACTGCTCTGCTGTAAATGTACTCATTATGCATTGCTCAAAAAGATATCTGTGTCCATTAAATAGTTACACAAATACAGTTTATAAAACTATTGAACTTGGAGTTGTCTGCCAGTCACAGGATCTGTCTTGCATCGGTCTCTTTATATATAAAAAGCAATTTATTCACATTTTTTAAATATGATTACTGATTTTGACATCCCCTAAATTGCTTATTAAATCATCCCTGGTTCTAATTTAGGGAGCCAGATGGCCACCAGAACAACATTTATTTTTGTAATCTAACAGGTGTCCACAAAAACTCTCCACCAGCAGCCTGCGTTTTTTAATCATCCCAAAACAGCACATAAATAGGGTTTGATGTGTTCTTTTGAGAGTGTATGTGACCATGGGTTTAAAACGTCCAGACTGGCAGGTGTTATGGTAAACGTCATAATATTGGGAAATCTTAACATTTATTGGTAAATGTTGACATTTACCAAGCAAAGCGGAAAATGTCCGAAATAAACATGGTAATGCTTTACTTCACACATTTACTGGTAAATCTTAAGAATAAGGTGACCAGTCCTTAAAGTGTATCTTGCAGGGGGGTTATCACTGAAATTGATGCAGCAGTGTTTATTAAGAATATTATTATTTATATAAAAAAAATTATATGTGATGAATGTGGATCACGGACCACGCCTACCAAAAACACAACCTTTTTGTACCACGTCACGTATCAAAAGGGAAACAGTTCTCAGTCTGTATGTCTGGCCCACAGGTTTGTGAGATAATAATAATAATAATAATAATAATAACAACTAGAACTGCCAGGCCGTTTTACGGCTTCCAAGCTCAGTACCAGTTGGAAATTTTGGGAAGCTGTAGTATTTTTAGAAACAAGTGTCAGCAACAGATCATAAGAACATAAGAAAGTTTACAAACGAGAGGAGGCCATTCAGCCCATCTTGCTCGTTTGCTTGTTAGTAGCTTATTGATCCCAGAATCTCATCAAGCAGCTTCTTGAAGGATTCCAGGGTGTCAGCTTCAACAACATTCCTGGGGAGTTGGTTCCAGACACTCACAATTTTCTGTGTAAAAAAGTGTCTCCTATTTTCTGTTCTGAATGCCCCTTTATCTAACCTCCATTTGTGACCCCTGGTCCTTGTTTCTTTTTTTCAGGTCAAAGAAGTCCCCTGGGTCGACATTGTCTATAACTTTTAGGATTTTGAATGTTTGAATCAGATCGCCGCATAGTCTTCTTTGTTCAAGACTGAATAGATTCAATTCTTTTAGCTTGTCTGCATACGACATGCCTTTTAAACCCGGGATAATTCTGGTTGCTCTTCTTTGCACTCTTTCTAAAGCAGCAATATCCTTTTTGTAACGAAGTGACCAGAACTGAACACAATATTCTAGATGATGTGTTACTAATGCATTGTAAAGTTTTAACATTACTTCCCTTGACTTAAATTCAACACTTCTCGCAATATATCCGAGCACCTTGTTGGCCTTTTTATAGCTTCCCCACATTGTCTAGATGAAGACATTTCTGAGTCAACATAAACTCCTAGGTCTTTCTCATAGTTCCCTTCTTCAATTTCAGTATCTCCCATATGATATTTACCAGTATTATGGAGCAGTTTCAATTCAAAATACTGCATTAGTTCATTCTCACAAGCTTTATAACTTTAAACACCATAGTAACCATGACCCTATCTACACACACTGTAAGGAATTATAAGCTCATTTTACATTTAACCTTAAGGAGAGGTCAAAAGGTCACAATCAAGGTAATTTCTGAATAGAGCATATATGGGTTTCTAAATGTGTTGCATAGTAACCATAACCCTATGTGCACTGTAAGGAAATAGAAGCTATTTTTTTCATTTGACCTTAGAGAGGTCAAAAGGTCACAGGCAAGGTGATTTTTGGATATGGCTTCCTATCTGTGTTCTATACTAACCATTAACCTTTATACACTCTGTAAGGAGTTATAAGTAGTTTTACATTTTAACTTAAGGAGAGGTCAAACGTTGCGGCAAAATAATTTTGGATAGAGCAAATATGGTTTCCTATATGTGTTCCACAGTAACCATTAACCTATCTGCACTTTGTAAAGAGTTATAAGCTAGTTTTACATTTGACCGAAGATTTTTAAAGAAATGCGTCAGGTGGCCATATTGGTTTACGCACATTTTTGAAAAAGTCAATTGTATTGACACAGGGATGATGCTTGTCAACTTTGGAGTTAATCAAATAAACCATTTTTCAACTGAAGCGGTTTTAAATTTAAGAAGAAAATGTAGGTCTGGTGGCCATCTTGTTTTACAAAAGAACACCATTTTGCCATATTTGAATTCCACTATCCCGAGGATGATGCCTACCAAGTTAAGCGGTAGTTAGTTAAACGTCTTGCAAACGGAAGAAGTTTGACGTTTTGGCACATTTTGGTGAATTTGGTGGCAGGCATTTTGATAGTAAAATTTATTGCAACAACTTCTTCTTCGCAAACTTGAAGAGGGTTTGGTTGCTGATGACATATGCAAAGTTCCAGATCAATCGGTTCAGCCGTTTCCAAGAAGATGATTTTGAAAAGTTTTTGAAAAATTGCGTCAGTCCGCCATCTTGGTTGACACGAAGGAGCAAATTTTAAAAGATTGGTTACACCGCGTACAAACAGAAGCAGTTAAAAGTTTTGGGAAGATAATAATAATAATAATAATAATAATAATAATAATAATAATAATAATAATAATAATAGAGTGCCGTATTTTGCTCCAGGGTGCGGTTTGTACGAGGGGACTTCACCACGAAATCCGTTCACCAAAACAATGATGTAGTTTGTGGCGCGCACTTTCCTACAGTGATTAGCTGGAGGGCGCCTTACTTGAATATAGCACGGGATTTAGAAGCAAACAACAAGTCAGGTTGAAGTCAGATGCGGTACCTTCAGTGCACGTCGGATTTTTTTTTATTTTTTAAATAAATATATCATTGAGGTTTTATAGGAAACCACCATGAACACACACACACACACACCAGTGTGTGTGTGTGTATGTATGTATGTATGTATGTATGTATGTATGTATGTATGTATGTATGTATGTATGTATATATATATATATATATATATATATATATATATATATATATATATATCCTTATTAGCCTAAATATAAGGGAAGGTTGTTTTTTTTAATGAAAATAAGATTGAAAAAATTCAACTTGCCTTGTCAAGTCAAGGCTGTTGCGAAAGTGCGCATCGAGTACAGTATACAGTAATGAAAATGGATAAAACTATCTGCAGTGATCATGTGGAAAAGAGTAGATTAAAAAGGAATCAAAGAGATTACAAAGAAGTTATGATGCATTTTTTTAAGATCATGGTTATCAGAAAAGCTGATTTATCCAGCAATTATCGTGCTGCTGAAAAATTTGTGTCACCTAAAACACAGGCGGGGACAAAATAACTGCTATTGAACCACCACTCAGAGGAAATAGTTTTGTGCACTGTGGGTTGTCTGTTTCTTCATTTCCTTGCTTACCTAATGAGTAAGTAAGTTACAGTTACATTACTATTTTTGACAGAAACCTATGGTCAAAATATCTGCACTCACTTTTAAAATTATATAGAGACTAATTATTTTGTGTGCATCATCAGGATACAAAACATGTAAATAATTGTTATGGCATTACCATATTAGAATATAAACCTGTATTTCTGGATTACAAACAACTATCCAATCTTTACTGCATCAGAAAATCTGTACCACTGACGTAACGGTGAGTTAAGAAACATTTATTTTTCCATACTCATTGCTGAAGTTGTCTTATCTGCTTTATATTATGCCATCTTATCAACCCTTATGTCTACTGTACATTATTGTAATGTTTGTAATTTATCGTCTTTGGAAAGATTTCACAGAGTCAGTGGTCTGCTGTTCTGAGACAGTCTGTGGCCTGTGATCACAGACAAAATGACAAAAATGGGTATTAATAAACATATTGTTAAGCGTGTGAACATTTTGCGAGTGTCCAAAATGAATTTAAAAAATCTACAATAATTACTGCAGCGGATCGTGTACAATAAATTTGCATTCTACTGGTGGCAAACTATTTTGTACAACCTGCAATGTTTCATTGGCTCACATACGTCGAGCTACAATCCAGCGGCATTTAGACTCAGACAGCAATCAAAAACAAAAAAAGTTCCGGTAGTGCATTGCGTCAAAACAAAAAAGTTAAAAAATAATAATAATAAATTCTGAAACAGCGGCACATGACAACGTAGTAATGTTAAATATTATTAGTTTCGCACAGACGGCTACAGTTGGGACTGATTTAAAACAAAATAATATGTGTAAAATACATTAACAAAGCAGGTTACTCTTGATCTCTGCATCATCTTCCTGTATTTGTTCACAGATGCATATTCTCACTAATTTCTAGAAGCAACAACACAAATTACATTCTTGATAGTAAGTTAATATATACAAGACGTGTTTTTAATTTCATGGAATCGTGGGGTCCCAATCGATAAATAATTTGATTATCTTTACAAGCCCATTTGACAATTTCAGACATGTACCACCTTATGTTGATGTACCTCCTTACGTTGATATTTACCGGTAAAACTTAAGACCAAATTCTATATATATATATATATATATATATATATATATATATATATATAAAAAATAAGGCATTACTGCTGTATTAAAAAGCTTGATGATAGAAACGTTTGTTTGCAAGCTTGGAATTTAAGGATACTTCCCAAGCTCTAAATGTTTGCTAACTGCTGTCAACAATATAAAATTATACATAACACCATTTTCCAAACTGAATAGTGCACCAACTGTGTAACTAAATGACTATGAACTACGTGGATAAATTAATGAATCCTACAAAAGAAAGAAAGCTGACAGTCTATGTGGCCTTGTCGCAAAGTTTCTCCTATTACAGCATAAAAATCAAAAAATATCAGGTCTTGTTTTAAAATTATAAAAACACGATTACTGCTGCAACACATTTGAAAAATACATACTGGTAGCATTGTCCTTTAATTAAACAACAAACAAAGAAAACAATGCTGTATACTTTCTGTTAAAAAAATACTGAAATGTGTTGATTTTGCCTGCAAGCATAGTTATTCCAGTTTAAAAAACAGATTTATGAAGATAGGGGAACAGAATTTGTAACAGATGTTCATTGTATAGAATTATATTGTCATTTTTTAGCTATGCTAGCCTAAATATTGGTAAAAAGCAGTTTAAGGGAAAAAGTTAAAATAAAAAACAATTCTGTTCATTAAATGGGTGGGTGGGGAGGGACTGACTGTGTTTCAGATTTTCAGACTATATTTTTTAAATGTTCACACACAAAACCAAATAATTTAGTCGAAAATTATAATGTGGAATTTTCTTGCATGACAAGCTCTCGGCCAATAAAAAAACTGGAACCAGTACAAGAGCTAGTCCATTCCAGCATCTTTCATCAGACTCTAGGATACCTACTCAAGAATTTATAAATATCAAGTGTGCTGTCAAGAAGCATTACATCGGAATTCTTTCCATTCCCAGAAGTCTGTAACAGAGCTGACTTGATCATTGACTACATGCAAACTTGAAACATAAAGCATCTAAGAATTCCCAAAACAAAACAAAAGTTTCAGTCAAGCCAAGTGTTCCAGTGCTGTATCACACAGGATTAAGTTTAGCATTTTTAGTAATCCATTCACAGATTTCCAGGACTTGCCATTTTTCTGAATGAGGCTTTGTAGTGTTCTTTAGAGAGTAATGTGACGACTGTATTCTGTAACCTACAGCCATTACCTTATACAGGCAACACTAAAGCGCCTGCTGAGTTGCAGGATGGTGCATCAATCAATCAATCAATCAATTCATTTGTATATAGCGCCTTTCATGGCAAGCCATCCCAAAGCACTTTACAAACCAAAAATCCCATGTAAAAGTTGAGAAATGCATTCACTAACTGATTTATGAGCCGTGAATTGTGGGGAAAAAAACAATAAAATTGGAAAAGTATTTTGCCATGATACGGAAAACACATGATATAACTAAGGTAAATCAAAGCAATCATTTGAGAACCTGTTTAAGATGTATGAGCATGTCTGCATATGTTATTTTACCTTTTAACATGATTCACCTATTCCAGGCTAATGCAACACTTATTAAACTAGCTACACATTAGCAAACGAATCTGGGACAGTACTATATATTTGAAAGATGTATGACACTGTTGATTGCTTGCTTTCATGTAGCATTGCTCTTTGTTCATGACATTGTAAGAGTCACAGGACAATGGGAACTGTTTCCAGGCATGAAGGGCCTTTCTGTCTTGTTCAATAATCTCTTTTGGTCTGACTCACAGATGAATAATGAAATTATTGTTTCTCGTCGTATTGGACAATATCTGGCGTACTAATGGCTGTTTCATATAGTGTATAGGCATTTCATGGAAGTTTCTTCATGGAAGTCATCCACTTCTGAGAGTTTTGCTAAATTGGTGTGTCAGGAAAAACAAGAAGTAGCTACTGTACCATTGAACATTAATAAACTCATATTTGCACTAGTACAGCAGCAAAGTCATTATCCTCACTGAAGAGACGAGACAAAGTTCTTTAGGTTACTGAACAGAGCAGTATATGGTGTATTTTGAGCCATCTGTCCATTTGTCAAACCATTGTTACATGTTTTACATCAACAGTGCAATTGCTGTTCCAGTTTGGATTCCATTCCAAAGATTTGAGTTGTGCAAGACCTCTAAACTAACCACTGAAATCAGACACTTGAATAAGAGAACCCAAAGCAAGATACTCAAAACTTATCATGAGAACATACTGCAAAAGTCTGTTGACTTTGTACCATACAACAACAGCATTGTGCCCTTATAATTTATATACAGCATTTCTTTCTGCCGCTCGTTTATTTCAAAATACTCCCGAATACACTCCAAGATTTTCTTTGCACATTTCCATAAGAGGAGTAATAGATTGTGACAGCTGCTTTGTGCTAGACCTAGAAATAATGGCATTCCTTTGCTTCTACTGCAGCACAGCAATATGCTTTCCATTAAATTAAAATGTTCAGAAAATCATAACTGCCAAAGCATAACAATGATGAATGAAAACATGTATTTATATCTTGCTTTGAATAAACCAAAAAAAAAATCGAAAAAGTTACTATATTTCATGAGGCTCTGAAAAAATAAAGCTTGCCACAGATGAGTGTCTGGCAACTACAGTCATAATTTATGGACACATTTCACTATACTCATTGCCATTTTTTTTCTCTGATGTTGGTGCCAACATGTCAATGCTGGTCCACCCAAGCACTGCAGTGGGCTTGAAGAAACTGTCAGATTGTATCAAATTAGTTAACACAGTGAGTATTGAATATCCAAAAGGGGAATATGGTGCAGTAAACTGTGATGAAATATACTGTATGAATTTAAAATATTTATAATAATTAGGGCTGTCAAGCAATTACAAAAATTAAAAATCGCAATTACATTTTTTTACCTCTGTTAATCTTCATTTTAAGTCGCATATTTAATTGACACAATTACTCCATCCATCTCATTTAAGTTTGTTGTATTACAGATGCGATTATTATTATTATTATCGTGTAAATCGCCTAAATAAAAAATACAGTTCACAGAGTAACGGCTATATCCTCCATAATTGTAAATAATATTGTTTAAAATAAATGTAGTTATTGGGAAAAAAAACCCAAAGCTACAATGTTAATGGGTCTGCAGTCAGTAGCTATCTACTTTGCAACAGCACTGGTTATTGTATCATACTGAGCTTGATTCATGGGTTTCCAGTGATCCTGAATTTCTAAAAGTGTGTCGAAACTGACCGGTTTCACGTGTTGTATTGTTCTTGTCTGTAGCAGAAGAACTACAAGAAAGTGTATTTTGAGAAGTGAAAGCATGTTTAGCACGCAGGTGGTACAGAAGACAAGAAGCACGTCTGTGATACTGGAACTCACTTTGACAAATGACCCTTTCTATGCAATAAACCGCCAAAGGTTTTTTTTTGTTTGTTTTTTTTGTTTGTTTTTTTAATAAACTTCCCATTCACAAGTCCTTCAGTTTGAGTGAAGTGCTACATAATGCGGTTCTGTGACTAAATTTATATTCAAACGATGACTACACTCATTCAATCCTGGCATGCAGTCGACTGTATGCTAAGAGGGACAAGACAGAGGAGTGTGATTAACGTGTTTTTAAAAAAACCTATCTCCAAAAAAAATGTACGCGTTAATTGCAGGAGTTAACTGCCATTAATTGACAACCCTAATAATAATAATATACCGGAATGTTATTTATTTTAGTCAGGGGAAATATATATATGGTCCCTTATATTTCCTAATGGTTTGTATTACGAATTATATTCTTCTATTAGCAATACATAAAGTAAACAAATTAGATGGAAACATTAGACATAACTGTGGTATAAATAAGTGTATTTAAAACATGGTTGATATGGTTTTATTTTTTTATTTTAAATGCATCAAAAGTGAAAAATAGGCAAATTATATTATATATATATATATATATATATATATATATATATATATATATATATATATATATATATATATATATACACATACAGTACTGTGCAAAAGTTTTAGGCAGGTGTGAAAAAATGTTGTAAAGTAAGAATGCTTTCAAAAATAGACATGTTAATAGATTATATTTATCAATTAACTAAATGCAAAGTGAGTGAACAGAAGAAAAATCTAAATCAAATCCATATTTGGTGTGACAACCCTTTGCCTTCAAAACAGCATCAATTCTTCTAGGTACACTTGCACAAAGTCAGGGATTTTGTAGGCATATAGTCAGGTGTATGATTAAACAATTATACCAAACAGGTGCTAATGATCATCAATTCAATATGTAGGTTGAAACACAATCATTAACTGAAACAGAAACAGCTGTGTAGGAGGAATAAAACTGGGTGAGGAACAGCCAAACTCAGCTAACAAGGTGAGGTTGCTGAAGACAGTTTACTGTCAAAAGTCATACACCATGGCAAGACTGAGCACAGCAACAAGACACAAGGTAGTTATACTGCATCAGCAAGGTCTCTCCCAGGCAGAAATTTCAAGGCAGACAGGGTTTCCAGATGTGCTGTCCAAGCTCTTTGAAGAAGCACAAAGAAACGGGCAACGTTGAGGACCGTGAGCGCAGTGGTCGGCCAAGGAAACTTACTGCAGCAGATGAAAGACACATCATGCTTACTTCCCTTCGCAATCGGAAGATGTCCAGCAGTGCCATCAGCTCAGAACTGGCAGAAAACAGTGGGACCCTGGTACACCCATCTACTGTCCGAGAAGTCTGGTCAGAAGTGGCCTTCATGGAAGACTTGCGGCCAAAAGCCATACCTCCGGCGTGGAAACAAGGCCAAGCGACTCAACTATGCGAAAACACAGGAACTGGGGTGCAGAAAAATGGCAGCAGGTGCTCTGGACTGATGAGTCAAAATTTGAAATATTTGGCTGTAACAGAAGGCAGTTTGTTCGCCAAGGGCTGGAGAGCGTACACGAATGAGTGTCTGCAGGCAACAGTGAAGCATGGTGGAGGTTCCTTGCAAGTTTGGGGCTGCATTTCTGCAAATGGAGTTGGGGATTTGGTCAGAATTAATGGTCTCCTCAATGCTGAGAAGTACAGGCAGATACTTATCCATCATGCAATACCATCAGGAGGCATCTGATTAGCCCCAAATTTATTCTGCAGCATGACAACGACCCCAAACATACAGCGAAAGTCATTAAGAACTATCTTCAGCGTAAAGAAGAACAAGGAGTCCTGGAAGTGATGGTATGGCCCCCACAGAGCCCTGATCTCAACATCATTGAGTCTGTCTGGGATTACATGAAGAGAGAGAAGCAACTGAGGCTGCCTAAATCCACAGAAGAACTGTGGTTAGTTCTCCAAGATGTTTGGGCCAACCCACCTGCCGAGTTCCTTCAAAAACTGTGTGCAAGTGTACCTAGAAGAATTGATGCTTGATGCTGTTTTGAAGGCAAAGGGTGGTCACACCAAATATGGATTTGATTTAGATTTTTCTTCTGTTCACTCACTTTGCATTTAGTTAATTGATAAATATAATCAATTAACAGGTCTATTTTTGAAAGCATTCTTACTTTACAGCATTTTTTCACACCTGCCTAAAACTTTTGCACAGTACTGTATATATATATATATATATATATATATATATATATATATATATATATATATATATATATATATATATATTAATTCTATCTTTGGCTTCATAGTATTTTTACAGAATCAATAAACATAATAATATGACATTATTTATTGTATGTTACATGGTACCATTTCCTGTACACACAAACATCTCCACTATGTATATTTTTAGTACCGTAATGCGTCGCTTCATTTCACGGTGAAAAGCCTGCATGTAATTGCAAATGCTTCTACACCCCTGTCCAAATGTAACCTTTAATCTCACCAACAGGAAGTGGAATGTCTGAGGAGGAAAACCACCTAGTCTGTGCAACGCATACAAGTCCAGACAGTTACCCACAAGATAACATTTATTGTCACCAAGTTCAGACAGATTAAAAAAAATTTAAAAAAAATGGATACCTGGAACACAGTCTATCATAAAGATATTAAATAAAGATTATGCAGGAAGCCTAACTCCTTCTTTCTGAATACTTACTCTCCATATAAGCATGTTTTTAGGTACAGCATGTTCAATCTATATATTTGTACATATCTAAAGAGTTACGTTTTGTGTAGTATGCTTGCAGTATTATGATTTTCATAAAAAAACACCATAACGCTGAAAAATATCAAATGCAAAATCAGTGTAAAGAAAATGAATGTTCCAGTTTCAAGGCCCAATGTCTATAGGCTGATGTCACCACTACTTTTGAAACATTATTGTTATCCTTTGACCCATGAAACCATCAAAGGGTCACCACAAAGCCAACCTCTTCTGTGACATGATGTTAAAAACCATCTCTGTGCCACAAACAGAAGTAGTGGGATCCAATTAATTAAGCAATTTAACTGTCAAGGAACTATAGTACAGTTTTTCTATGTATTTATTTTTATTATGATTTTTACCAAATCCAACTTAGTGAACCACCACCAGGGCAAAAATAATGACTGACTAAATTTAAATGGTTATTTTAAATTAGAAAATTCATTATATTCAGTACCATCAACCAATCAGCTTCCAGTTCTACTAGGCTTCTGTCAGACAGGCGATTGTTTAGTGTTTGGACAGCAAACACTAAACAAAGACACACTTTTACTATCCACCAAAACACAACATTTATTATTATTATTATTATTATTATGCAGTGCATAACTTGAAATGTGCTTGCTGTCTTTGTTACGCAAAGGTTAGTGAAATCATGATTCTGATTGTGATTATTATTTATCAATGGGATCACCTCCGATTTCACCTTAATCCCAGTTGACTTCAGTTCAACAGTGCTTCGGCCAACCTACTTTTGGGACGAGTTGACTGTGAACCCAAGGAGTTTCTATAACATTGAAAGTAAGGAGTTGCTACAGTTGCTGAAATGGTTTATAAGATATAGGCAGTAGTAGGTCTAGTGACAGTGGCAGTTTAATGATCTAAAAAAGCATATTAAAAAGTGTGAGAAAGATAATCTTAGGCTGTGTTAACACTGTGTTTAGAGGGTTTGGTCTGCACTCGGTACGTTAGGTGTGTAGTTTGAACAACAAAGTCCGCTTGGGAAACAAACGGTACCGAGTCCAGCTATAGAGGTGGTCTCGGTCTGTTTGGCAAACACACAGAGTCTGTTTCGCTTACTAAACCTCAATGTGAACAGCTGGACTCGGTCCTTTTGCACACAGGAAACAAACTATACAAGATAACCTAACTAGGAAGTAAACATTTCGCGGTTTAGTTCACATTCTGAGGAAACAAGTAGAGCAAAAAACTAAAAATGTCTTGGGGAACTACATTCGGGCTACAATCCTGAGAAACTTGAGATTGTCACCAGTTTTCCTTTATTTATTTTTTAAGTACAAAACTGTATCAATGTGCTCAGCCAGCTAATAGCAGAGTCATTTGTTTGTGTGTGACTGCCATTCAAAAATAAAATAAACAATTTTATGGATTATTTGTTTAATCATTCTGATTATGTGTATACCATGAAGGTCATGTATCAAGCGTTTGCAACGGCATTAATGCCATAGTGCTTAAAATTGCCCCGTATGTATCATGACACTTTTGGCAAGTTAAGGCCATGTAAGCACTGCCAAAATGCATTCCGCCATGCAATGCGCTCCGCTGCTCATTAGCCATGCATTTTAAGGCTTGTCAAGCCTTAAGTATATGCATGGCTAAATGTCTGTGATATTAAAATGAGATTTATGAAGCGGCAGAACAGCTGTGCCAGCTCTTAAAGGGTCCCAGATAAGTCAGATTTCAAATTTGTCAGAAAGCAGCTGATAGGAAAGAGCATTATGGCAGCAGTCATAACGTATTTCTTACGATGGAGAGTGCAGGCTCCTAACCTTCCTGATCAACCCAGGAACAGAGGGAATACTGAGAAAAGGGAGAGTATTTAGGGTCCGCATTACCCTTTTTAATCTCCCTGAGGATTAAATTGTAGTTCAATGCCGGTTATTTCATTATGTACAATTGTTTGTATTCGTTGTAAAATAAACTTGGTTCATTAAGTTATCCTTTTTCATGGGCGGACATTAAAAATGTCAAAATATTGTTTAATTTAACGGTATGTTTCATATCAGATGTCCCCCCCTTCATGACAGTCTTAACCCCCTCATGAAAGTCTAGATCTGCCCCTGCTTTTCATTATGTATATTTGGTTTTATCCGTCATATTATAATAATAATAATAATAATAATAATAATAATAATAATAATATAAAAGTCAAGACACTTAGTCAACACAGGACATTTCTGCCTCTTCAGATGAGCTGCCTGGGCTTTAGTTGTTTAAAACCTGTACATTATTTAAAACACAGGTTAGCCCATTTTGAACTGTCATTTCTGCCTCTCCAAATGACCTATATATCATGGGTAGCCCATCTAGAGGGTAGGCACCATTTTTCAGATTAATCTGTGCTACAGGGAGCCCATTTTGAGCACCAGGGCAGCGCATTCAAGCATTATGCCATGCCTCATTAATTTTGGCCGAGTTAATACATTTGGATGGGGTAAAGTTTGTGCCACGGCACAGCGCTACTTTACACTCCACCAATTTAGTGCTGCGTCGGTCGATGTTGTACATGCCCCCCATATATTTAAATGGTAATAGCTGATCTATTTTTTTTTTAACCTGGCTTTTTGTACATGTAACATGTTTTGACTAGGGGTGGGAATTTTGTACAATAAGATTTTTGAATATACCAAGAATAAAAGTTTTGAATACCCGAACACTCAACAGTGACAGGTCTTTAGAACGTATCAGCAGCAACCACACATAGGGACGCTTAGATAAATACATCAACACTTCCATGGCTAGAATTTAAGGGCAGACACTTTTTACTTCTGATACTTTTAAGATATGATACTTTTGTACTTTTACTCATCAGTTTTCTAGGATACTTTGAATTTTACTTAACTCCATTTTTTCCAAATACCAGTACTTTTATTCAAGTAACATGTTTTAATACTTTTTCCACACCTGCGCATCGCATTGCCGACCACTGCGCAAATTAAGATGCAATGCTTGTTTGTTTTTTGCCACATTCTGTGTTTTCTTCCAAAGCAGCAGATGGGTGCTTGGATTTTAGATGACTGAGCACTTAACTTGTTGATTTACAATATGAAATACTTGTGCTGCAGAGATTACATTGCATGGTAGTCTCGTTTAACTTTTTTCAAAATATTTCCACGTGTTGCATTTTTTTTTTCCTTAGCCAATAGCAGAGCTAGGTAATGAAAGGCACCCACCTCCCTGTCAATTATCTATCAGGTGACAACTGTAGTGGCTGATCACGTTTAACTTCCTCTTCTCAAAAACACCAAGTTTACACATTTTTCCATTTGTTTTAGAAATTAACATTTTTGTTTTTCAAAACTTGATCAAAAGTATTTGAATAGTAATTTTATTTAGATTACTTGACTATTCGGACTCACCCCTAGTTTTGACGATGACAACATAAGGATAATGATTTATAATCTGCAATAATTTAACTATTATTGTGTTATTTTATATACTGTTATTTTTGCTAACGGCTGTTGCTATGGCATCAGTGAATTGAATCCCAATTTTTCACTGTGGCAATCTGGTAATCCTAAACTACATGTCAGAGCAAGAAACTGAAGCTCTGGTAGAAAACTTGGCCAGATACCAAAATCCAAGCCGAACTGGACAAAACACAAAAATAGTAAAATATATTCAGTCTTTTCTCAAATTACTTTGTTTAATGCTGACATTAGGAGAACCGTGCAGAATTGCGTAAACTGCATTCTCCTACTGTAGGCATTCAAGAAATGTATTCATCAAAATTAGCGAAGTGCTCCCCAGTGCTTTCTTCCACAGCAATATGTAAGAATCTAAACACATGCTATATTAAAAACCAGAGCAATACAGCAATAGCTGCCATCGTTCAATGTGCCTTGCAGGGTATTGTAAACATCCGGTTCACAAACCATATAAACAAACTAAGGGCACTTCCAAACTGCATCGTGAACACAAATGAACTCAGTCCTGAAAAAAATGGAAAAAGACCAAAAAAAACCCCAGACTTTAGTTTGCATCCAAATGAACTCTCTCTCTTTGCTCACAGATAAGTGTGAACAGCAGCACATTGATACATTGTTTCAAATGAAACATACCAGACCGAGTCCATTTGAAATGAACCAGTGTGAATGCAGCCTTAAACTAGAGCCCTTTGTACAATGATTAGGAAAACTGACATCTAACAGCACATTCTCATTTTTGCCAGGGAGGGTATTTTAAACAAAGGCGGTATTATAATCAATCGCATAGACCCCAGTATGTACTGTACCTAACAAATGAACTTGTGTTTTGTTCCAATGAACAAAACACTTCTGTAGTTGGCAGCTTATCTACTGCAGACCAAATCCTAGCTAATTTTTATACACTTGCCTTTGACCACTACAAATTAAGCTTCAATAAAAAGGGGCTTATGAAGGGCTGCCTAAATGACTGTAGTGTTGGTCAACACAGTCTTTCATCAAAACTATATATATATATATATATATATATATATATATATATATATATATATATATATATATATATTTCTCTTTAAGACAGGAGGGGGGGGGCAGGGACATCAGATAAAAACCACTACAGCTCAAAAATATAGGATTAAGCTTTGTTCAAATCAACAGGCACTGTAAAAACAGTACTTTCATGTGTGGAATCATTGTTTCAATACAAAGAGACAGACAGGAGCACAATAAATGCCTGCTTCTTAATTGAAGTATCAAAAGATAATGCAAGCCAGACAATGCGACTTAATATAACAAAAATTCCCGACTGGGTAATGATTAGACAATAATGATGAGGAGGAACAAAGTCTCACAATAGCAATAACAGTCAAGGGGTAGAGAAAAACTACTGTGACAAATCTATGGTAAACCGTGGTTATTGTATTGAATGCAGACAGAGAAAGCAAAGAAAGCAGAGCAGAGTATAATCAATGTGTTTGTACTTCCTGCCTTGTATCCACCAAACTTGCTTATCAAATACATCAGTAAGTAATATGTATAAAAAAAAAAAACCCAGCAATAATCAACCATAACTGACGTGCTCACCTTTCAATATGGAGGAAGGTCATTTTCATCACATTTCTGAAGATGAAATTCAACAAATTATAAAGAAAAAGACGCAAAAGACAGAACAGTTCTAACAAAAACCTCTACCATCATATTAAACAATATTTCCACTCCAATAAAACAGACAGAGAAATCCAAACCTCAAGACCTGAACTGCCTTCTGCAAGAGTTCTGCACTGCTGTTCAGAGACTGGATGCAGATAAAGCAGTGTTTAAAGGTTTAATAAAAATACATGAACTGGACATTTCAGGTTGTGTGCAAAGCTATTTTCCCCTCGTGTTGATATAATGTCCTCAGCCTTTGGCTTTGGTCAATATAATCCCATGAGGCACTCTACCCCCACTCAGGGACAATAGTATTAAATATAATGTTACCCCATTGTAACTTGATATATATATATATATTTTATATTGTGGTAAACTATGTTTCAGTACATCACATCTGTATTTGTTATTAATTAATTAGACTGCAATGATTAACTGTCAATAAATAAATACATACAATACAAATGCATTTTTATATTGCACCCTTCACGTCAAAGCATCCCAGAGCGCTGAACAAAGATTATAACATATTGAGAATATCCAGGCATCCCAGCAACTGAAATCCATCCACTGTGTGGAGAATCTGGTTTCATCAACACCGCTAGTGTATCATTAACAGAAGTTCCTTGTGTGGTATATTGAGCTAAATTCATGAGTATATGATTTAATTCTTTCGGTTTATTCAAACATGGATCAAGTGCATTTATTTTCTTTGAAACATATCTATTGTTGCAGCACAACTCGGGCTTCCTTTTCAAACAAGATCATGTGATTACACATTTATATTGTACTTTCCGCAGGAATCAGCACACCCCCTGTTTGCATCCTGTTATTCACACAGTATTTCCCTCATTTTAGCTTACTGTATTCATGATAAAAGGGGGCCTCCAGCACACATTACATATGTGCACAGACCATTCATATTTACCACTTGAAATAAATCATCTCATATAAAGAACTTTTTTTTTTCTTTAAATCTGACCGTTGAAGTGTAGTCTTCAGTTCAATGATTTGCTCTGTTAATGTCCAAAGAATTTTTACTTGATAGATTCAACCATTAAACTCGCATACAATACCAGTAATAGCCAAATCTAAAAAATGAGTGAACAAAAACAAAGCATCCTCAGCAGAATAATCTAACTATCTGAGCCTCTGAAAAAAACCTCAATCAGACACAAGTCGCCGAGCAATTCGGTGTTTCCCATTCTGGTGGGTTGCTTCACCATTCTTTTAAATAATTGGGTGCATGTCTTGAATATTGCTCCTGTAGAGGTATTCATAATGAATCTAAAGCTGCTGCTGCTGCTGCACTTTTTTAACATCTGTAGGGGTGCTGTGTTAATTTAGTTTGACAGTTTGTTTATTAACGTTAGTTTGTCTGTTACTGTATTATTATAGTTTATTAACATACACATGCCTATTGCTTCTCTCTTACTTATTCTGTTAATTTCATATGTTGATGCACGTGCGTCATGACAAGTAATAAATATTTATTTTTTTATTGATTCATAGTGGTATCTGGTGGGTGGTCAACTCTGTCTTAGAGAACACTTTGCCTAAGAGAACACTTTAATTGCTTCCCAAGGGGTGTTCTCTTAGCCAGACTGCATGTACAATTACTATTGTGTTTTTTTTATTATTATCATCATCATCATCATCGGACCCACTACTGCTTATATATTCTAACCCATTTCAGCTAGCAACTCCTTAGGTTCACATTCAACAAATGTGAATTTAAGTACTGCTGGACGTAAATCCACTCAGATTAAAGTGAAATCTGTGGCAATGCCATTAATGAATAATAATCCCAACCAGAATCATAAATTTCACTAACTTTTGCGTTACAAAGACAGCAAGCAAATTTCAAGTAAAAAAAAAATAATAATAATATGTGTGTTGTGCTACAATGCATGGTGGTTCAGGGGTCTTTTAAAGTGATCCTGGTGACTGTCTCAAGGTTTAGATCGGTAAACTATAAAATTCCCACACAGATATGAACAAACGGCAAGCCTTGTCATGACTTACCACTGAAGAAGCTTTTGGCTCTCAGGTAACTGACACTCAGCCGCAGTACTGAGAGTTTGTCCAGTTTGGAGATAACATCCTGGGGGAAGGGCAGAAGGCTGGCCAGCCGCTCAAGCTCTGTATTCAACCGGTCTCGATGCCTCTTGGATGGGTTGGACTTGGCTTCAGGAAGCGATGGCTTTGCACTGAGGGGTGAAATACATCAGTAGCAGTGTTAATTTCTTACATAAACAGAGAACAAAAACGCAAATTAAGACCTTTAACAAATGTTTTATATTGTACAGGTTACAGTCAATGTGTACTCTAACTGTAAACTGTAATGGTTACTAAATAAACACATACAGTATTGGTTATTGTTAAGTACAAATATAGCTTTCTCGTCTTTTTAAATTAGGGCCTTGTGTTTCACACGACTTGTCTAATAACCTGTAATTTAGTCCTACAGCCACAAGATGTCAATATAGTCTCCACAGTAAATGGTACATTGCTACCATTTCAAATCAGGAGGCTGTGTGGTCCAGTGGTTAAAGAAAAGGGCTTGTAACCAGGAGGTCCCAGGTTCAAATCCCACCTCAGCCACTGACTCATTGTGTGACCCTGAGCAAGTCACTTAACCTCCTTGTGCTCCGTCTTTCTGGTGAGACGTAGTTGTAAGTGACTCTGCAGCTGATGCATAGTTCACACACCCTAGTCTCTGTAAGTCGCCTTGGATAAAGACATCTACTAAATAAACATATTAAAATCAAGACTAAGCAGTAGTAATGTAGAAAAACACAAATGCTCATCTAATTCTAACTAGAATAAGTATTTGTAGCTAGAAGGCAAGACGTGCTGTCCTGTGAATAGGGGATTTGTTTTTGTATACTTTGTAGTTTGTAAGTCATTGTTGTGTTAAAACAGTGTTTGCTTATTTAGAGAGTATATGTTGAGAGAAAAAAAAAATCAGGGATGTCAGTAGTCGGTATGTGAAAAGCATTATGAAGTGTGTGTGTGTGTGTGTTCATGTATCTAGAGAGAGATTGTTTAAACATTCAGACTAGGACATAACATGTTTAAACGTTCAGAAAAATGTACACCCTGATGTTTTGTTTTTTTCGTGAAAACAACTAATGATTTAGTTTTCAAGCCCAAATTCTGATAGAGGAACATATGTCTTTGTTTAGGTAACTGATATAACATAGTTATAGTAATTAGGCTGCTAACTGTGTTTTCATGGTTCTATCAATATAAAACTTCACCAGGTTCATAATCCTTTATATAAATGCACCCCACATTATAGTCCCCATTTGGATAGCACAGCATGACACAGGTCTTGGATAGTACAGAACGACACTCACACACCAGTGAAAGTATAGATAAGTATAGATAATTCTGATTATCAATCATTTTTCAACGCGCTAAAATTAATCGCTGCAAAAAAAATTCTTGTGATTATCGATTATTGTTCCAACCCTATATAGAGCAACTTAAAACATATTGTTTAATTACATGTATAAGAAACACCAAATTGCAGTTTTGTTAAAACAAGTACAGCATATTAGTAACATGGGATCAACTATATGTTTGCCTATAAAAATGTAAGTATGACATGCTTTAGAGTTTACTTGCATGTGCCACAAATGTAATTTCTAGCTACCGGTAATTCACTAACACATTCCAAAGATTGCAAAATAATTTTGTAAACTCCAATTCATCACAATAAATGAGTATAACATGTCATCATTTTTGTTGTGGTAGGGCTTTATTGTAGTTCTTGATATCAGGTACACCAATAGTGCAGAGAGGAAGTTTCTAGTGTATAAATCCATAGCTGAGGAACAGAAAACTACATCTGCAGACATATAGTCATGACCCAAAGACTTTAAAAGGTTCTAATTGCACAAGCTGAAGTAGTAGAAATGGCACTACGCCAACACGTTTGTATTTAAAATGTTAGCAAGAACCAATAGAACTGTAGTGAGAGGATAGAAGTTTATGCCCAAATAGAAGTCTCTAATTCCCTTGATGTTTGTTTTGTTAAATACAACCCATTTACATTTAAATGTTAACATTTCCAGTTACTCCATAATATATAACATATGCGACTATCCACGTGAAAACCAAGATTAAGTCAATAACATCACAATTACTAAAAACACGAAAAGCCAAGCCAAAGTTGTGCCTGCCCAAAATTTTAAATACCCATACACAGCATTATTAAGGATATTTACTTTTAGGCCCTTTACACACTACATAACCGTTCGAGAACCATACTCAAAAATCCAGTTTTAATTAGTCTAGCTCAAAGCCTCCACACTGAAGTACCATTTTATGTTTAGTCGGACATAATGCGTACACACACTATTACTTTTAAAATAGTTCCTATTGCCTGAAGGCTAAACAATAGTTCCTAGAAGCGCAATGAACAGTGAAAATTGATATGATAGTATCCCACCATGCACTGTATTTTATTTTCAAATAATGTGTTATGCCCCATATTAACAGAGGTCCATACTGCTAAGAAATAAAAAAAAAAAGTATTTTAGAAAAAGTAAATGCAAACACACACACAAGAAGAGCTTGAAGTTTTCAGGTTTTATTTTTAATCAAGTGACGTCCCTTTAAACGAATTTTGCTGATTCTGTTTCATAATTAAACTCAGAAAAAGTTGTTAATTACTGTGACAATGATTGAATGATTCTTAGTGTTAGAATTCCTTCCCGACCTGAGAGGGCGCTGTGTAAAGGGAACAGAATACCCTGGACTGGATGTCCCGACAATTCATTCCCAGGGTTAGGTGGAAGTCTGCCATCAAGAAAGGGGGCGGAGCTACGGTACACTAAATCATCGACCTGGAAGGGAAACGATGTGGTATCCGCGGATTGGAGGAGCGGTTGCACTCGTTAAACAAGGGGTCAGGGTTGACGATATTAAAGCAGGCGTACTGATGGGATCTGTTCCTTTGTGAATGGTTAAATTACGTAACCAAAAGGAGAAACTGTGCTGTGAAATTGTGAGTGTTTTGTTTGTCGTTAATAATACTGTTTGTTGTTATTTAGACGGCTAACACGATCCGGAGCTGTCGCCAAAGGCCAGCACTAAACCCGGATCAACAACACTGCACTTAGAATCACCAGAACTGTATTATCACTACGAGCATCAGAGCACGCACTGTGGACTTGTGTTTGTGTCTGTGTTACGTGTGGGTGAAAAAGAACGGAACTATTGTTAAATGGGACCAACCCAGGGATTAAAACAGAGCAAAACACACTGCTATATTGCCTGTTAACATTATCATTTACTATTGTTTAGCCTTCAGGCAATTGGATTACAAACAATAAATCACAATTGCACCTGGATTATCGCTGTCTGTCTGATTATTGATCACCTGCACACATTTAACCACTTTGCCACAATAACAAAACAATCTTTGCTTTTACCTTGATAGCTCGCCTGAGCCTTAAGCTGGTCCCTTTAATTTTATTTCAAACAGAGCTGACAAATTACATGAATTGTTCATCCCCAGTCCTACTTATAACTCACAATTCATTTTTGCAGTCACCTAATTTAACGTTGTGCTTTTGTTATTTTCCCCACTAGTTTAACAGGGATGTCCTCACAGATTTTTTAAGCATAAAAATGAATACCTTGTGCAGAGTGCACACTGACAGCAAGTCAGTTGTCAATTGGAAGTTGTTTTGCTAAGCAGTCAGCATCTTCAGGGAATTCTCATGAAGAAGATCACCCATCTGCAAATTTTGGGCATGTACGTTTCAGGAACACATGAACAGAAAAGCTAGCGCGACCTCTGATATATTACATACAGTTGCATACATAAGTATTGACACCCTGTATATGAAACAAGGTTATTCACTAATGTATTAAGTGTAATAAGTATTGTTTGTTGAACTATACTTATTAGTCAATGAAATATCTCCATGGTGGCTGGTGGGGTTGGGGCTGACAGTAGTTTAAGGGCATTTCCAAATATTTCCCCCTTTAAACACATTTAGTCGGATATTACTTAAAACGGGGAGGTACCAATTAAAAACTTGCAATTACAAGATGAGATTCCCTGCTTTTACATTCATCCTCAATCTATGTGTTGCTTCCAGTATCAATCATTAATAATGGAAAAAGAGTCTTCCGATAATCTGAAATCTTTAACTTCTCCTTGTGTTTTAAGGATGCTAATTGCTGGCCAGGGCTGCAGTTAGTTTGCTGTATATGAAACGAGCGATGTGATTATAATTTAATCTCTATTATTATGTAATGTGGTATGAATGCTAAGAAATAAATATATTAATTAGATCATAAAGTTGTATGTCAATTTTATAACACAAAAATAAGTTGGAGGATAGTGCAGAATTTTAAGTATAACTATAACTATAGTATATTATCAGAGAGAGTCTGTTACTTGCAGAGTAAATTAGTTTCTACTAGCCTAAGCCTTGCACAGATGTTTACAAGCCTTTTTTACAAACATCTCTTCACACAGGTACAACAAATGTTAATAATAATAGTAATACAAATAGACTGATAAAAAAAACAATTGAAAGCATTTTCTTAATGTATGCAAAGCTACATGGATAAATATAATCGGGTCATATAGGTCTGAGACATTATGTTTGTCTACAAAATAATTTCTAAAACAACTAAACATCAAAGCTTATTTTCTATTTATAAGTAAAGAGGTTCCAGAAAGATCTTTAGCAGACAGGGGTAACATGCAAGACTGGACAATGTGTATTCACTTTAATTACTTGATAAGAGAACCACAAGTGCTTAAAAACTTCAATTAAATTAGGCCTTTATATAAACTTCAGTGCACATTTAAGTTCATAGACAGCAAGAGTTTAAGATGTTAGTGTGTTAATAAAAGGTTTTTAAAACATACTTTTCATGTATTTTCCTTAAGAAACTTTATAAAATTGGTAGTGAAAGACTATATAAAATGGTTTTAAATCAATTATTTATTTATTTTTTTTAAATCAAGTTGTCACAGGGAGCCCTGTCGCTGGTTGTGTGTGTGTGTGTGTGTGTGTGTGTGTGTGTGTGTGTGTGTGTGTGTGTGTGTGTGTGTGCCTGGGAGAAATCAACTGTGATGCGCAGCGGAGACATGTTGCTAAGCGACCAGCGGAGCGGGAGGCTCGCCCTGTGCTAAGCTGATCGGGAGGTCCAGATTGGCTGGTGGGCCTGCCTGGGGATGCTGCGCAGAGCTCAATAAGCGGCTGCACCACAGCTCGGGGCGACTGCAATGCCACGGACACACAGACGAGCGTGTTTATTCACATCAAGGAGGAAAGCATCCGCTCCGCAGGAGCTACTACTACGAAACCCTTTAACTGCAAGACAGGGCCTGTGAAGGCGCTTGCCCAGCCAGGACTGTCAGAACGACCCGGAGTCACTGGAAGTAGGTCAGCTTAGGGGATGTGGATCCCAAAACAGAGGGTTATGTAGAGTAGTAGGTTCCTGGAGCTGGACTTTCCTGTTAGTGGAACTAGCGCTCGTCATTTTGTGTGTCAAACTCTTAACCCTGCAAAATTGAGACACCATTTATCTACAAGCATTCAGATAGTGAAGAAAAATGTAAACAAAAGAACTAGCAACTTTGCCATCAGCAACTTTCAATGCGCAAAATGACAACATTCCTTGCTGACCTGGTAGCAAAGATTCAAGCCCGTGCTGTTGTGAAACTACACACCGGCCATGAAGTTTGCAGGCATTAAAGGTTTGCTGACTAAGGGGATTTAACAGTAGAGGTTTGAGCAAAATATGGGTGAAAAACTGTCCCAGGAGAATGTCCAGGAGAAGGGTCCAAAATACAGGAGAGTTGACAGGTCTGCAATACCCAACTTCCTGAAAACGTTGTGTAGTTATTTTTATATAGACTGTATATTAAGGCTCGAAGTTAACATATATTTGATAGCATGTTGCTACACAAAACTCTTAATTTGCTACTAGTTTTTTAGCAGTAGCATTTTTCTGATACCTTACACTGCAATATATGACAGACCCTGCGTGAACACATACAAAAATACTGGTATTATATATATATATATATATATATATATATATATATATATATATATATATATATTTTTTTTTTTTAACATGTACATTATTAGTATCTTTCATAACATGGGAAACCATTGCTAATACAGCTTCCTGATAGATGACTGAGGTTTGTACCAACCCATTGAGGATACGCGTGAGGCCCACAATACAAATCGGATCGGACAGTGGAGTACAAATACCTACAGCACAGAACGACATGGATACAATTTAAAGGTATGAAGTTTATTCTATATTAAAACTAAATAACTGTTAATAACATTACGATTTTATAAAATAACAGGCAATGCCCTAACAGGATATTAAGTTTATTCAGTGTTTATAAAATGCTAAATTAATCTGTCATGGAAATTATTTTGTTATAATGTTAACTCTAGTTTCACCCACGCTAAAAATGAAAACATATTTGGTAGATAATTATTACTTTATCAATTCTGACTATGAAAAAAAAAACAGGAGCAAATAGCTAGCTATAACGTTAACATGATCCAAGTCTTCCTTGTTTCATCAGTACGAATAATAGACAAAATACAATCTTGAGGTGCGTTAATTTATCTATCCGTTTTCTTTTTATAATAGATTATCACAACCTTGCTTACTTCTGCTGTTTAACTAATGAAACGTGTGCTTTAACACAAAATGTTATATATAAAACACACATGGCTAACTAATGCCAGTTATAACACGATGAATGTATCTTTTAAAATGTAGCGGTACCCATGGTGGAATTAGCTTTCATTTTCAAAACAGCTCGGTTGTGGTTGTAACCTTATAAATTTATAAGGTCATACAATGCAGGATTTAATGATATTGTGGCACAAGTTACTTTTTTTTAAAATCACTGTCTTTATATGTGTGTGATTTGTTAGTTACCAAAATCTCAGTCAACAACTGAAGACATAAGACCATAATTTCATAACACTGAATTTGCACCAATAAAACATAACCTGGTTAACCGTACTGATGGCATATCAAATGCTTAGATGACAGATATGGTTGCATTCTTGTAGAAATTAAGGATAAAACAAAATCCATTTCAGCAAGGAACTGCATTAGTTACACTACTTAGTTGACCTCTTCACTTTACAACGTTTCCATGTTTGTTTTATTTGAAGTGTTAAAGTTAAATTTCAGTTTTTGTTTGCTTTTTCAGCTACAAAAAGGCACAAGTAAACCTCATGTTATTACTTTATGAAAACGTGTCGATGGCCACTGTTTACTGTGAAGAAACGGCAATGGTAAGGAATGAAATAAAATGTGTTGACATTCTTTGTTTTGTAGTTAATTCATTGGGGTAAAGTAAGGCCTACACAATTTATTCTTTACTCCTGGGATATTTTTCTATTTTAACGTGTTACATATTGTAAGGTCTTACTGTAAAATAAGAGGCGCACACACACAGGGCCACGGCCACGCCCCTTGCCGCTATGCTGTCTGCCTGTGTACAGAGCAATATAATGGTTTCTACTACTTTTTGAAAAACGAACAAATACTCAAACGAATATTTAAATTATGAGCTAATATCCAAAAATGAAAATCCTGTGTTCGTTCCAGCACTATTTTTATTTATGTATTTATTTACTGATTTTTCATTGAGCAGTATTTACAATAATTATTTAGGACTGAACAGAAACAACATATTCTAAATATTTAAAACCGGATTCAATTTGCTAAAACTATATACTACTGTACTGTAATTCAGTACATTTGGTTAAATAATGAATCAGAGAAAGGTTTTCAGTTGAGGTTGTGGTTTAATCTTTGGGTAAGGCTTAAGGTTGAGGTATCTACAGTGTACTGATTTTGTACAGAAATCCGACCGACAGTAAAGATGATGATGCACTTTATTATTCTGGGAACTCTTTTGACATGCCATATAAATTAGCTGTACCTTTTTATAAACTACTACTGCTGTCTAGTCTACAATATGCACACAAAAGGTTTGGTTTGCCGAGATGTGATTATGTACAAAACCATGCCAAGTTGAAATATTTATATGAAAATATTTAACCATTTGTTTTATGAGTTTTGAAAAAGTCATTACACTTACAGTATATAAAATATACAAAAAAACAATTATTTATTTACTTAGTTTTCCTAAATTCAATAATCACACACACTATTTTAAATTAATATTTTGTAGTGTTGTTTTTCTTTCAACAATCTTTGAAAACTAGAATACTCAAGACAAAGCTAGAATAGTACTTGAAACAAATGTCGTCAGTTACAAATCTGACAACTAAACAGCTGTTACAAAGCAAACACTCAATAAGTCCCTGCTATAGTAATTAAGAAAAGCAATCCTAGCAATTTATCACAAAAAACACACACACCACATGCGGCAAGTTACCATGCCTCAGTGCAACTCAAACAATAGCTTACAGAACTTAGCACACCTTAATATGGTTACCTCGAGGCTACAAGAAAAAAAAAACTGCATTTTCTTGGATAAAGCAACCTTTGAATATTTTTTTCTTTACAATTATCCAGCCTTTTGCTTTTAGAATTGCCCTGTTTTATATACTTATCGACTATCACATAACACAGAAATCTATAAAAAAAAACGAAAATAACAAAATAAACAAAAATAAAGGCAATCAGGTTAGCACCGAAAATACCCCAAATTCTGCATTAGGTGTAAGACATCATTTTAAAACCAAAATGGAATCTCATTTTGTTCTTTATACAGTTTGATAACAAACTGGCCATTTCTTTGAAAGAATGATCTTTGCTTTAACTTTCTTAGCAAAATGAATAAACCATTAACCAGAAATCACTTTTTATGTTCCATTGAATTTTTTTAAAAAGTCACAAGAGGTTGTAAAAGATAGCAACCCTGATTTAAATTATTCAGTTAAATACATTGGTATACATTGCTAATAATTAACCAAAATACCCTATTTGGTGATGGCACAAAGTTCACCCTCTTAGGGCTTGTTGAACAAAGCTTCAGTTGACTGGACATGGTTCAGCAATGGGGACAGAGGACACTGGTCTGAGAGAGTGATCTAATTAGAACATTTGTCATCTCATATTATGAAAGAATATTACAATTGCTCCTTTTGTTTTGCAAGACTGGGTCTATTTTAATTATATTTACAATGACAGATCTAAATAGCGCTCTCTAAACTATATTAATCACATCCACAGCTAGCCTCCATCAGGTCTGACCTATTATCAGAATTGGCATTATCATAACTAAATGCAATACAAATGAATTGTAAACAAGTCTGTGTATGGTGGAGCAATTAAGGTCTTCAGCTTATCAGATCACAAAACTATAAGTCAAGACATGTCCAAATACCATTTTGTTTTTATGAGTACAGCAGAATGGTCTGTACACAGTAGACTGCAAGCTGCAGAATGAAAATCACATATTGTAATACAAAGAACACAGAAAGTGGCCAAAAAAGGCAAGGGAACCAAGAGCATACTGATGACAAACTGCCTCCAAAATCGAAAATAACAAGCTTTAAAAATCAAAGCATGATCTTATGGATGCATTCAAATCAACAACAACAAAAAATGTACTAGAAAGGCGTTAACAAAAACAAAATGGGCTTTGCTGTGCATTCTCAGGTGATATACATGTCCTCAAAGTTCCCCTTTCGGTTATTTGACCCAGCGAATCAGTTCAGGTGACACGCACATCACAGTACCTTTACACATCATCTGTTGCTGTAACTTCAGCTGCATACCTGACCTGCTCATGTAACCTTTGTATACCTCCTACACCCATCTACAACACAACGTTACTCATTTACTGCTACGATGTAACAAGTAACCGAAACTTTGTAAAGCACATCACTTGTGTTAGATTGTGCCTTTTTTTGTAATCACATTCACAAACGACCTTGAACTTCGCCGTTTAAAGCGTGCTCCCACTTTCGCTCCATAACATTATAGAAAGGAGCAATAATAAACGCAAAGTAAGAGAATCGCCCACATTAAAGTATTGCACAAAATGACAGAGGAAACCGAAAGCAATCTCAGCAGTTTAAATAACATTGACACCTAAACAAGAGTATATATTTGCACACAAATATTAAACTAAAAATACTTTTTAAAAGTCCTTACCTTTTCTGCACTGGCTTTCGTCTTTTGCGGCTTGCATAAATGCAGTTGACAGTATTACCACTACTACTAATGTTCATCATCCCGTCTCGATAAGCAACGCAATTCACTTCTTTAAAAAAATGAAGACGCTTTTTATATTTAAAAAGACAGAATCCCGCGTCTCACACAAGATGTCCTTGAAGTAGATTAAAAAAGCAAGCTCACACAGCGGTCACAAAGGGGAAGTAAATTTAGACGAAAACAACCAGCTCCACCGATTTCATTAAAACTGTCATCCAAAGGACACACTGCAAACTTGATTTATGTCCATTTATGACATAACATTAACCAAAAAACCGAATAATGTATCAGCAGAATTGTACGGTATTCCGGCGTAATCTTCAACAGGTTTTGCAATCCTCTTGCATTTCAGTATAGCCAGTAAAGTCTGCAGTTATGCAGTGTGAGTGTATTTATATAGGGTTGTTCTGGTTTGTGTATTTAGTGTAGAAGGCTGCTCTCGTGACACCGTATGAGACCTGCTTCCTCCTTAAACTTGCTGCTTCGCCAATTCTATTAGCTAACTCGCTCTCTTTCACTCCCTCAATGTCGCTTACTCGCCTTGCATTTGGGCCAGTCCCAGGTACGTACGCCCAGACACATACGTCACATATTTTCTGACGTTTCCCCTAACTTCAACGTGGGAAGCTGAAGCTGAAAAATGTTTCTACAGCATGCCATTTTGATAAGGTCAGACAGTGGAAAATGTTATGAAGAGGTCGAGGG
This sequence comes from Acipenser oxyrinchus oxyrinchus, assembly GCA_030684275.1. Lineage (NCBI taxonomy): Eukaryota > Metazoa > Chordata > Actinopteri > Acipenseriformes > Acipenseridae > Acipenser > Acipenser oxyrinchus. Next base: position 94,546,872 of record CM060250.1, on the reverse strand, counting down.
ATTTCAGACATGAATGCAAAATGTTTGAACTTTAAAAGAGTGGGATGTACCGGATTTGAAGAACTTAAACCTCAACAGTTTTTACACTAAATCTGTGTGTGGGGGTGGGGGGCTATTAATTTAAAGAGAGACCTACCTGATTTAAACAATTGATAGACTTTAAAAGGACAAATTACTAAATATAGATACCCAAGTCATAGGAACTGTACAACCCTATATTCCTACAGTAAAAATAGAATATATATATATATATATATATATATATATATATATATATATATATATATATATATATATATATATATATGAATGAGAGACAGAGAGAGAGAGACTATATCCAAGGAGAATCAGGATCGAACAGGATACTCAGGATCGATCAAGAACTAGAAATACTTAATGAAGAAAAGTAATTGATAAACTGAAAATTCACTATTTTAATAATTAGCTACATCAGTCGACCTAGCTATTTCTACCATGGTATCTGATATTAAAAAATAGAGAGCTTTCTCTCTATTTTAATAATTAGCCACAATGTATATAATTTTCCACAAAAGCAATGTGTCCTCAGCACTAAGGTACTGAGCAAATCAATAAGCATGTAAATACGTTTCCCAATATCCTTTACACACAGCTGTTCAAACTAGTAATAATAATAATAATAATAATAATAATAATAATAATAATAATAATAATAATAATAATAATAATACATGTATTTTGTATAGTGCCTTTCATTACAGTTATCTCAAAGCACTTGACAGGTAAAATAAAAACAATTAACACATATTAAAACAACAACAAACTACAAAAAAGCCAATCGATAAAAATTAGTCTTTAGACCAGATTTAAAAGCCTCAATTGTCTCACAGTCCTTCAAATGTCTCTGCAAATCATTCCAGAGACGAGGGGCCACAGAACAAAAGGCCAAATCGCCCATCGTGCATGAGTTATATATATATATATATATATATATATATATATATATATATATATATATATATATATATATAACCACTGATGCACAAAAGAAAAGCAACACAGGTCTATTGGATTTCATCAAATATTTTAAACATAGACATCAAACAAAATCACAGAAAATGTGAACAAAAATACAGATCAAAGAATCATGATAAGTTTTCAGTATGAAACGTGACACACTGTCAAAATGAAAACATTACAAAGTTAGTATCGGTTATGACCTCCCTGAGCATAAACACAATCCTGGCAGTGTTGACGCATAGACCTGATCGACCTCTGGATAGACTGCTGTGGGATGTTCCGCCACTCTTCCTGTGCAGCTGCAGCCAGCTGGCGAAAGCTGGCTGGTCATGGTTGTCTCCTGTGGATGGCACTGGCGATTTGGTCCCACAGATTTTCTATTGAACTCAGGTCAGGAGAAAAAGCTGGCCACGGCAAGACCTCGACATTGTTTTTTTGAAGTTGTGCAATTGTAATCCTTGCACTGTGTGGTCTTGCATTGTCCTGCTGGAAAATTGACACTTCCGGATTGGCTTGCAGGAATGGGTTATTTCTTGCTGGAATTTCTCGTGCTGTAGCCAGAAAATGCTGGATTGCAGGTGAACATTCTTAGTATAAAAGGGTTAGGCATAGGATGATTGCTGTCATTACCACTAAGTCAATATGGGAAAAAGTAAAGAGCTATCTGAAGACCTTAGGCAGAAAATGATTTATTGTCATAAAGCTGGAGAAGGATACAAGAAGATTTCCAAGCATCTGAGTACCCCAATTTCAACTATTATTTCTATTATAAAGAAATACAAGACTCATGGTACTGTCACAATGCTCCCTCGGTCTGGGAGAAAGATGGTTCTTTCACCAAGAACAAGTAGAAGAATTGTGAGGAAGGTTAATAACAATCCGAGATTGACTTCCAAAGATATTCAAAGTTAATTGGCTGCAAGTGGGACTGGGGTTTCCATTTCAACCATAGGTCAAGTATTGCATGGCGAAGGTCTCAATGGTCACAGGCCAAGGAAAAAGCCACTCTTAGGAAAACGTCACAAGGACAATCGCTTAAAGTTTGCAAAACATCAGTTGAATGATGGATATGAGTTCTGGTCAAAGGTTTTGTGGAGTGATGAAAGAAAAATCAAGCTATTTGGTCATGCTGATAGTTGTTACTTTTGGAGAAAGTCTGATGAGGCGTACAAAGAACACCATACCTACTGTCAAGCATGGAGGTGGCAATATCCATCTATGGAGCTATTTTTCCTCTAATGGCACAGGAAATTTAGTTCCAACACATGGTGATATGGATTCCATGGTATACCAAAAGGTATTGGCCAATCATCTGAAACCCTCCGCTACAAAATTTGGTTTAAAGTGCAACTGGACGTTCCAACACAACAACGATCCAAAGCATGCATCAAGATCTACTTCAGAATGGTTAAAGAAGAATAAAATCAAGGTTCTGGAATGCTTGTAATTTTCCATTTTGGATCTTATTATAGTTTCCATAAGTTTACATATAATAGAAGTCAGGCTTATTGGTCTGTAGTTACCTGGTTCGGTTTTGTCTCCCTTTTTGTGGATCGGTATTACGTTTGCTTTTTTCCAGTCTGTCGGTACAACCCCTGGGTCAAGAGACTGTTGCATGATCTTGGTTAGTGGTTTGTAAATAACTTCTTTCATTTCTTTGAGTACTATTGGGAGGATCTCATCTGGCCCAGGGGATTGTTTATTTTAAGTTATTTAAAATTGGATATGAACAGGTCGACATGTCAGGCATGTTGTCCGTGTCCTCCTTTGTAAAAACCTGTGAAAAGTAATCATTTAATATATTTGCTATTTTTTTTTCTTCGTCTATGATTTTGCCATTTGTGTCTCTTAGACATTTAACCTTCTCTTTGAATGTTCTCTTGCTGTTATAATATTGGAAAAACATTTTGAAATTGGTTTTAGCCCCCTTAGCAATATTGATTTCTATCTCTCTCTTGGCCTTCCTAACTTCCTTTTTGACTTGTGTTCTAAGTACTCCTCCCCTCTAGTCGGTGCCTTGACAAATTGCGTTAGGAAGCAGTCATTTGTCATTTCCACCATTTCAGTTTCATCCATCGTGCCCCCCATCGGGTTTTCCCATTTTATGTGGGGGAAGTTGAAATCCCCCATTAGTATGGCTTCTCCTTTTCTACACGCATTTTGAATGTCATTGTATAACAGATTATTTTTCTCAGCGTCTGAATTTGGCGGTCTATAGCATGCTCCTATTATTATGCTCTTTGAATTTGTGTCCATTATTCTGACCCATATTGATTCTGCATTGTTTTCTTTGTCCTGATTTAACACCTGGGCTTCAAGACTATTTCTTATGTATAGCGCTACCCCGCCCCCTCTTCTGTCCTGCCTGTCTTTCCTATATAGTGTGTACCCACTAATATTATATTCGTCTCCATCACTCTCAGACAACCAAGTTTCTGTAACACCTATCACATCATAGTTACTTGTTAGTGCAGTAGCTTCAAGTTCTAACATTTTGTTTCTGAGACTTCTAGCATTAAGATAAATACATTTAATAGTTGTCTTACCTGAGATGTTGCCCTTGTTTTGATGTGGTCTCCCTTCTGTTTTTTGTTTGACAGCCTCTTGCCTTCATACAGACTGCAGACTGCCCTGAACAAACATATCTGCCCCTTGATATACGTGCCTGCTAATCACAGGCAGGTAACATTGTCTGTGTCTGTTCCCTTGTGTGTCTCTCTGGCTTTCTGTCCTATTTATTTTAATGAAATGCTGAGGCAAATGTCTAATTGTCTGAGATCTGATATCAACTAATGTTAGACATGAAACAATATTATTTGAATGTGTACAAAATATTTTCTACAGAATGAAAACTAAACTTTTTATAAGAAAACGTTTTCTTCTGAGTCAAATTGTCATTCATATTTCTAAATAAGAAAAATACAAACTTTATTCTGTTGATTAATTAATATTGCTATGATAATTAGTTTTGGCACTGCGTTTCTCCTGAGTTTCAGGTAACTGTATTTAACTGGGTGGCTTTTACACATTTAAACTTAACTGTGATTATTAGTCTCTTACTGATATTGAATCATCTCTCATTCAAACAATGCAACTCTGCTCAGAAATGTGTATGTATTACTGCAATAAGAATAAAATAAAACATTGTTGAACACACACTCACTTACTCTAACCTCTATATCTAACCCATGATGAAAATAAACATTGATATTTTGTTTAGTTCCGTTGCTATAGCATTGTCAGAAAGTATTTAAGTTATTTAAATAAACATTGCAACGGGTGGCTTGGTGGCAGTGCGCTTTTGCGCTTAAAGGCAACAAAGATAATTCACTCTCTATTTGTATTATACTGTATCTGTTATACATCTTTCTTTGCCCGGGTGGCTGTGGGCACTTGACCAGCCAGAGCAGATGTCGAAATGACATAAAATTCGAAGCTAATTCGGCATCTGCCCGCCGCAGCTGGGCACTTCGCCAGCTGCCCGGGCATTACAGCAAGTTAAAAGTCTTTCTTAGCCATCAGCCCGCTACAGCTGGGCACTTTGCCAACTGCCCAGGCATTACGACAACTGCCCAATTTCGGCAACAGTCCATAACACATATATATATATATATATATATATATATATATATATATATATATATAGTGAACCGGCCGGCACTCACGGTCGTTCGTTGTCCCTTTAAGAATAGACCCAGGACACCAGAAATGGATTTTCAAGCGCGGTTGCGCTGTTTTTTTAATTTAACAAACACAATAAACAAAACAAAACACACAATAAACACCTAGCTCTATACGAGCACTAACTAGACACACAGGAACCTAACTAACACAGGACAGCTAGGCCGTTTACCTGTAACACCAAAAAGCTTCACCCAAACCACACAGGTTTAAACTGCATACTCTTTCCTCTTGACTGCTCGGAAGCAGAGCACCTCTTCTGCCTCCTTCTCACCAGCAGCCCTGAGTAAACTAACTGCTTCTCTTTTATACCCTGCACCTGGCTCTAATTTAATAATAATCACCAGGTGCAGGGGATAATTAAACAATAAAACAATTAACAAATTTAATCAAACAATAAACAACTAAACTAAACAACTATATATATATATATATATATATATATATATATATATATATATATATATATATATATATATATATACAGCTCTGGAAAAAATTAAGAGACCACTGCAAAATTATCAGTTTCTCTGGTTTTACTATTTATAGGTATGTGTTTGGGTAAAATGAACATTTTTGTTTTATTCTATAAACTACTGACAACATTTCTCCCAAATTCCAAATAAAAATATTGTCATTTAGAGCATTTATTTGCAGAAAATGACAACTGGTCAAAATAGCAAAAAGATGCAGTGTTGTCAGACCTCGAATAATGCAAAGAAAATAAGTTCATATTCATTTTTAAACAACACAATACTAATGTTTTAACTTAGGAAGAGTTCAGAAATCAATATTTGGTGGAATAACCCTGATTTTCAAGCACAGCTTTCATGCATCTTGGCATGCTCTCCACCAGTCTTTCACATTGATGTTGGGTGACTTTATGCCACTCCTGGCGCAAAAATTCAAGCAGCTTGGCTTTGTTTGATGGCTTGTGACCATCCATCTTCCTCTTGATCACATTCCAGAGGTTTTCAATGGGGTTCAGGTCTGGAGATTGGGCTGGCCATGACAGGGTCTTGATCTGGTGGTCCTCCATCCACACCTTGATTGACCTGGCTGTGTGGCATGGAGCATTGTCCTGCTGGAAAAACAATCCTCAGAGTTGGGGAACATTGTCAGAGCAGAAGGAAGCAAGTTTTCTTCCAGGACAACCTTGTACTTGGCTTGATTCATGCGTCCTTCACAAAGACAAATCTGCCTGATTCCAGCCTTGCTGAAGCACCCCAGATAAGTCCAATTTTCAGCTTTGCCCAACACCTGGTGGTCTAATGGTTAGACGGAGACCTGGAGAGGCCTACAAGCCACAGTGTCTCGCACCCACTGTGAAATGTGGTGGAGGATCGGTGATGATCTGGGGGTGCTTCAGCAAGGCTGGAATCGGGCAGCTTTGGCATGAATCAAGCCAAGTACAAGGTTGTCCTGGAAGAAAACTTGCTTCCTTCTGCTCTGACAATGTTCCCCAACTCTGAGGATTGGTTTTTCCAGCAGGACAATGCTCCATGCCACACAGCCAGGTCAATCAAGGTGTGGATGGAGGACCACCAGATCAAGACCCTGTCATGGCCAGCCCAATCTCCAGATCTGAACCCCATTGAAAACCTCTGGAATGTGATCAAGAGGAAGATGGATGGTCACTAGCCATCAAACAAAGCCGAGCTGCTTGAATTTTTGCACCAGGAGTGGCATAAAGTCACCCAACATCAATGTGAAAGACTGGTGGAGAGCATGCCAAGATGCATGAAAGCTGTGCTTGAAAATCAGGGTTATTCCACCAAATATTGATTTCTGAACTCTTCCTAAGTTAAAACATTAGTATTGTGTTGTTTAAAAATGAATATGAACTTATTTTCTTTGCATTATTCGAGGTCTGACAACACTGCATCTTTTTTGTTATTTTGACCAGTTGTCATTTTCTGCAAATAAATGCTCTAAATGACAATATTTTTATTTGGAATTTGGGAGAAATGTTGTCAGTAGTTTATAGAATAAAACAAAAATGTTCATTTTACCCAAACACATACCTATAAATAGTAAAACCAGAGAAACTGATAATTTTGCAGTGGTCTCTTAATTTTTTCCAGAGCTGTATATATATATGGCAAATTGTGTGTCTATGCCATTACTATTACTTTGACAGCACAAATAGCACAAACACACGCCACCCATCCTCAATAGCAGAGGGTTGTGTATACATCCCAAAAAACAGTAACAAGCATTCTCTTTGGGTGGTATTACTGCTCAGCTGATGCATTGCAGTCTTCTTACCCACCTAAAGAGTAAGCCAAAAGAGCCAGGGTCAAAATGATGCTTGTTTACCCCAAAAATCCAACAAGACTAAAAGAACCAGCATCTAAACCCTACAGGTCCCCAACAAAGATCGTTTCACCTTGCACTCTTATACCCCTTCTCCACTTGCACATCTGACCCATGGCTTGGTACGGTATGCTACGGGTACGGGTGGTTCTCCACTGGCTATTTGTTGAGCCGAGCGAGAACCAAACGAGTGAAACTCAAGCCTCACAAGACATCTTAATCCGGCTGCGAGCCAAGCAGGAGCGGGATTAAGGATTTTCGTCATTACATTGCATCAGTCTGCACACGTCACAAAGACAAACAACAAACAACATGCCGGGCAGCGAGTGTGATGAGAGAAAAGTACAGCCTTGGAATGCTGGGGAAATGCAGGCTCTAGTTTCTCTGTGGGCAGATAGAAGTGTTCAGGAATATCTAGAGTCGTGCGTCAGAAATAAGAAAGTTTATGCCCGAATTTCTGACGATTTGAAGCAAATGGACATAAACAGCGGGTACAATACACTTAAGTCACACATTCATAAACACAAAATTCTACCAAATTTCTCATCCTTGACCTTTATAATGTTAATATAAAGAAAAAAAATGTGGAAAATAAAACAATTCTAAAGTTATTTACAAAAATACTGTAGCAAAATAGGTTAATGCAGGCAGGCGCATCTGCAAAAAGAATCCTCAAAAAGAATCTGCGCGAGTGTATTGCAGCAGTCTCGGATAATGCAGGTGTAACAAGGGTAGCTTAAGTTAAATATATGGATGCTGACATGTGGGGAAGCAGTACAGGACCTTCGTTGTAGGCAGCATAATTTAATGCTGTATTAATAGTTACCAGCCTATCATTCTAATTCCAGGTCTGGTTTTCTTTACGACCCTGTAGCTAGCTGGAGGGTGCGAGATCTCACTTAGGGGATCTCGCGAGAATGTTAATGTAGAAGCTACGTGCAGTGTTTGCCTGTACTGTGCTATTATGGGAAGCCCTGTTAAACGTCCCTCCTGATGTGTTTTAATTGCAGGTGAGAACGTAATTTAATATAGCGAAGGCATACTGAGGTGTTTTGGGGATGGGGATATTGTTATAATGTGTCATATCGCATTTGTGGCTGCGATTGAAATATGTGTTCGGGATAATGGCGGACGACGGGACTCCAGACCAAATTGTAAACAAAGAAAACGTAATTTGTGACATGTTCCTTGAGTAAGAGGGTATAATACTGATTTATTAGTTAATAATGCTTGAAATTCTGTAACAATAGTCTAGCAGAGAGTTTGTATTTCACTTTATGCTTTTGTTTCTGCGTGTTAAAAGTGAAAGTAAAGTGCATGGATAACGGGTCTCACTTGGGGATCTCGCGAGAATGTTAATGTAGAAGCTACGTGCAGTGTTTGCCTGTACTGTGCTATTATGGGAAGCCCTGTTAAACGTCCCTCCTGATGTGTTTTAATTGCAGGAGGACAAAATAAAGAGCCATTGAACTGACCAGCAAGCTTGGGAGTATCGTGTTAACCCAATCTACACACTTTTACACAACGCAGAGCATCTGATTGGGTGGGGCCAGGGCCAGGAGTACTGCATGATAGACAGCCTGTAAAGTAGCCAACACCCTGACTGGATAGTAGGTTATATTTAAAGGGGAATTTTAAAGTAGGATAGCCCCAGTTTGCTACACCTTGCTTAGCCAGTAGGTTAATATATACATAACTCAGCCAGCTATATAATCGACCCCAAGTAAGGCTTACATATTTAGTGAACCCTGTTTACTGACGTAGTCACGTTAATGAGTAGGGGTTACATTTTTTCTGGTGCCGTGACTCGGATAGCTGGCACTATAGTTATTAGGGGTTAGTAATAGTTTATTAAATAAATAAATATATACATATACATAAATAAATAAATAATTTTATTTATGGAGCCGTCCCAGTCCACCTCCACCCGGCCAAAGATGTTCACCCCAGCGAGACAGGAACTACTGGCAGCACCATATGCAGATTACTCAGTAACCATGGAGACGCCGCAGGGACAAGGACCTTTACCTTATTCAGATCGCATGACCCCTCCTACCCATGGAGGAGCAGTCATGCCCTACACGAGCCAAGGGCCAAGCCATCTGGGGAGCCCCGCCACCACTATACACCAAATAAAGGGCGTCCCGATCTTTAGTGGGGGCGGACTGCCGACTGGATATCGAAGATTGGATTAAAGATGTCCAGTATTTGTTAGAAGCCTCCTCTGTTCCCTCCACACTGCAGTTCTCCACCATTGTGAGGCACTTGGGGGTGGTGCAAGAAAGTTGGTCCTGAACCTGCCCCTAAATGAGCAGTATATGGCCAGGGTCTTGAAGAGTTGAGGGCGGAGTATAGCGATTGCCATTTGTCTTCGACCCAATGGCAGATTTCTACGAGAGGCGGCAGAGACCCCAGGAGACAGCCACTGAGTATGCGATCGAATTAGAAGCTCTGCTGCGCACCATTGAAGAAAGGATCTATCACAACCGCCTTTCCAGACCGGGACTATAAGCTTACCCAGCAGTTTATGAGAGGCGTGAAAGATAGGGAAGCCAGAGAAAGGATAGCCCCGATGCGGCCCCGGTATATGAAGTTCAGGGAGCTTCAGGCAGAACTGCGACAGTTGACACGGGAAAGGATGTCTTCAGGGGGCAGCAACAAACCTCGTAACGCTCAGAGCTTACCCCAGATGGCTAAGGAGGCTGGCCCTGCCCGGGGGCAGTCCACTACTACCGCCCCAGAGGCTGGGCTATCGCAGGAGCAGGCTATCCTGAACCTCTCGGCTCTTGTTCAAGAGATGGCGGCCAACCAGCGGAAACTTGAAGACAAGATAGGAGGATGGGAGAAGAATTGCGCCACCAACATGGCTTATCCGACTAGAGGAGGGAGGGGCTACCCCGCACACCACCTTACCCCGGGCTGGAAGGCCTAACGAGCCAGTGGTGTGTTTTAACTGTGGACAGGAGGGCCATATCAAGAGAGGCTGCCGTAACCCAACAGTGCCGACCCAGCCCAAGGGGCCAGCACTGTAGACCCCCGCCTTTAAACTAGTTCCACCCCTACTGCGGAGCGGGTAGAGGGACGACAAACTTAGGGAGCTCCAGCACCTGGACAACAGAGGCTATACGGCGGCTGTCAGCTAAAGGGAGCCCGTGGAAGGAAAAGAGAAACCCTGTGCACACCCTTGTTGGCCCAACAAACGAAGACCACATCCGTGTGTGTGGCGTAACTTGCAATGCCCTGATTGACTCTGGGTCGCAGATAACATCTGTGACTGAAGACTTCTGGCAAAGGCATCCTGAGTTGAGGTCACGGAAGCCTGAAGAGGTCAACGTAGATATCGAGGGGCAGGCGGCCAGAAGGTACCTCACAAAGGAGTCCTTAAAGTGGACATATCCTTTTTGGGCCAAGTTTACCAGGGAGTTCCAGCGTTTGTCGTACCAGCCACCCCATATAGGAAGGATGTCCCTGTCCTCCTGGGCACAAACGTGATCAGAGCTAGTAAAGAAGACCTAATGAAGCGCTGGGGTAGGGGATTCTCCCACAAGGTGAAAGAGAAGTCTGCGGCCTGGCATGCAGCGTATCAAAGGGTTACTGCACGAAGAGCATCTTGCCACCAGCACCGGGTGGGTTGTGCCCGTTACATGGGGAGTAAAGCATTAACGATAGGACCTGGACAGCAGATGAATGTACCAGCTCACGCCCCTTGGTCGACAGGGTGGAGCCCATACACTGTACTCCTCGAAGGCACACAGGACTGCCTCCTCCCCGATGGCCTGGGGGTGGGAAGGTCAGTGGCAGATGTAAAAAATGGGAAAACCGTAGTCTGTGTGTACAACCTGGGACGATTGCCTGTAGAGGTGAAAAGAGGCTGCCGGCTTGCAGAAATGTCATTGGTGGAGCGAATAATGCCCATGGAACACTCTCAACTAGTTGTGCCCAAAGGAAATGCAACCCCGACGGAAGCCACGATGGAAGACCAAACCCTGCCTGAGGTGAGCTTGGATGAGGCGGCCATTCAGGACGAGACCCAAGTACAGAAATTAAAGGAACTACTTTGTCGACATTCTGACGTGTTCTCCAAGAGCGATCTGGATCTTGGATGCACCTCTACGGTGCAGCACGAAATACCATTAGTCGACACCAAACCGTTCCGACAGCCTTATAGAAGGATACCGCCAGCGCAGTATCACGACGTCCGCAAACACCTCCAGGACATGGAAGCAGCAGGGGCAATCGGCCCTAGCAAGAGCCCATATGCTTCTCCGATCGTGGTAGCCCAAAAGAAAGATGGCTCGATCCGCCTGTGCATGGACTACAGGCAGCTAAACTCAAAGACGGTGCGGGATGCCTTCCCACTGCCCCGGATCGAAGAAGCCCTGGACGCATTGGGCGGAGCAAAGTTCTTTACCACCCTAGACCTCACAGCAGGCTACTGGCAAGTGGAGGTAGCAGAACACGATCGCCACAAGACAGCCTTTACGACTCCAATGGGCCTCTATGAGTGCAATCGAATGCCCTTTGGACTTCAGAATGCCCCTGCTACCTTCCAGAGGCTTATGACCAGCTGTTTGGGGGACCAGAATTTTTCCACCCTCTTACTATACTTAGATGACATCATAATCTTCAGCCAAACATTTGATGAACACCTTGAAAGGTTGGAGAGAGTTTTCTGTCGTCTGAAGGAGCATGGACTAAAACTTAAGCCGAAGAAATGCCATCTTCTTCGGACCCAAGTCCGGTACCTGGGGCACATTGTGTCCGAGAGAGGGATAGCCACTGACCCTGAAAAGGTGCGACAAGTACAGGACTGGAAGACCCCCGCCAACCAGAAAGAAGTGTTGCAGTTCCTGGGGTTCGCTGGGTACTACCGGCGGTTCATTAGAGGCTTTTCGCAGCTGGCAGCTCCTTTATTCAAACTCACCGGGGGGCCCCAAAAGGGGAAGAAGAAAGCTCGAAGACTGTTGAACTGGCCACCAGCTTTCGAGTGGACTGAAGATTGTGAAAAGGCTTTCAGGACCCTAAGAGCGAGGCTCACCACCACCCCGGTCCTGGGTTATGCCAACTATAATCTGCCGTTTCTTCTGCAGACTGACGCGTCATTAGAAGGGTTAGGGGCAGTCCTTGCTCAAGTCCAAGACGGTAAAGAGAGGGTGATTTCGTTTGCCGCCCGCCGCCTGTCACCTGCAGAACGAAGGTACCCTGCCCACAAGCTAGAGTTTCTAGCTTTAAAGTGGGCAGTGGCAGAGAAATTCAAGGACTACCTCTATGGACACAAATTTACAGCTCAGACTGACAACAACCCTTTGGCATACGTGACCAGCTCCGCCAAATTAGATGCCACTGGACAGAGGTGGGTAGCTCAGTTGGCCATGTTCGATTTTGACGTCCAATACAGGCCGGGAAGGAGCAATGCCAACGCGGACGCCCTTTCCAGGATGCCCCAGAGCGAGGTCGTGGAGGCCCTCCAAGCAGGCTGCCAGGTGGCAGGCATACCCAGACCGCCAGTGAGAGATGATCAGTTGGAGAAGGGACTGGAAGTGATACCCAGCATGTCCCTACAGGAACTACGAAACCATCAGGCCAACGACATTGCCATTTCGAGAGTGTTGTTCCACAAATCCCGACCCAGAGCCAAATCCTCTCGCCGAAAGAAAGAGAGTCCAACGGTACGACTGCTACTAAAACAATGGGACCGGCTGGTAATAAAAGATGGAGTGTTATTCCGAAATCCCGTAGTCCAGAGGGGAATGAGGTGTTGAGGATAGTCCTACCGGAGAGCATGAAGGATGAGGTAATCAGGAAGCTTCACAATGGGATGGGGCACCCGGAGTCGAGAGAACAACCGACCTAGTTCGAGCACGGGGTACTGGCCCCAAATGTACACCGCCATCAAGCAGTGGTGCGAGGGCTGTGAACGCTGCTGCTTGCGCAAGGTACCTGCACCAACTGCCCGGCTCCGCTGACCTCCATCCACACCAGCAGGCCACTGGAACTTGTATGCATCGATTTCCTGACCCTGGAGCGATCCCGAGGAGGATACGAGCATATCCTGGTAGTGACTGACCATTTTACCAGGTACGCTCAAGCCTATCCAACGAAAGACCAGAGAGCCGCCACGGTTGCCCAAGTCTTATGGAAGAGGTATATCTGCCACTACGGGATCCCAGAGAGGATACATGCAGACCAGGGCAGAAACTTCGAGAGTGATCTCATCCGCAGCTGTGCAAAGTCATGGGTATTGTGCGCAGTAGAACAACCCCTTACCACCCTCAGGGAAACGGGACCACCGAACGGTTCAACCGCACCCTCCTGAACATGTTGGGCACTTTAAAACCGGAGCAGAAGGTGGACTGGAAGGACCACATTGAGGCATTGACTCATGCCTATAATTGCACTAGGCACGAGTCCACTCAGTACACTCCGTTCCTGCTCATGTTTGGGAGACACCCCAGACTGCCTATCGACCTTATACTTGATACCAGGTCATCCGAGGAAGAATTGGGTTACGAAGACTACGTTGTGCAGTTCCAGAATGCACTACAAGAAGCATACCACCTAGCATCTCTTCACTCCCTTAAAGCTAAAGCTGACCAGAAGAGAAAATACGATGAGAAGGCAACGGAGGTCTATTTTCGGCCAGGGGACCGAGTCCTGGTAGCTAATAAGAGCCAGCGGGGTAAGCAGAAGCTTGGGGACAAGTGGGAAAGGAGGCCTCATATAGTAGTGAGGAAGCAGGAGACCTACCAGTGTATACGCTGAGGCCAGAAGATGGTGGCTAAGAACGACATTACACCAGAATCTCCTAAAACCTTGCACATTCGTCCCAGAGTTATCTGAAGGAGCCACCACCAGCAGCCAGCCACTCCATCAACAGTCACCCAACGGCGATTTGGAGAGTGAGAGGTCGGACTGGGATGGGGAGGATAGCCAGGGGGAGGTTGAAAACCATACGGAGGCCTCAGGCAGGGCGAGAGGTAGTGAAGGTAGCCCTGTAGATAGGGAGAGCTTCAATAGCCATACCACTAGTGATCAGTCCCCTGATAGAGTAGGCCCCTCAGAAAATATATTCAGGGATAATGATAGGGACTGGACTGAGACACGCGGACATGATTGGGAGGTTTCAGCAGAGGACCATGAACCAGACAACCACACCGAGCAAACTCCACCCCTCCCAAGACGGTCACAGCGGGTGCGTCGGGCACCAAATAGACTGTCCTTGGAAAGCCATGTTATAGACCCTAATTCCCTGGAATACCACAGCAAGATTGCCCGAGGGAGAGAGATTTGGGAACTGCACAAGGAAAAGAAGGGACTGAATTAGTTTAAGCTGGAGAAAATTATTGAGGCCACATGTTATGTAAAATATATTGTGTAAATGACTAAGCCGTCATTCTGTAAACCGGGGAGGGTGTAACAAGGGTAGCTTAAGTTAAATATATGGATGCTGACATGTGGGAAGCAGTACAGGACCTTCGTTGTAGGCAGCATAATTTAATGCTGTATTAATAGTTACCAGCCTATCATTCTAATTCCAGGTCTGGTTTTCTTTACGACCCGTAGCTAGCTGGAGGGTGCGAGATCTCACTTAGGGGATCTCGCGAGAATGTTAATGTAGAAGCTACGTGCAGTGTTTGCCTGTACTGTGCTATTATGGGAAGCCCTGTTAAACGTCCCTCCTGATGTGTTTTAATTGCAGGTGAGAACGTAATTTAATATAGCGAAGGCAAACTGAGGTGTTTTGGGGATGGGGATATTGTTATAATGTGTCATATCGCATTTGTGGCTGCGATTGAAATATGTGTTCGGGATAATGGCGGACGCACAGGGACTCGCAGACCAAATTGTAAACAAAGAAAACGTAATTTGTGACATGTTCTTTGAGTAAGAGGGTATAATACTGATTTATTAGTTAATAATGCTTGAAATTCTGTAACAATAGTCTAGCAGAGAGTTTGTATTTCACTTTATGCTTTTGTTTCTGCGTGTTAAAAGTGAAAGTAAAGTGCATGGATAACGGGGTCTCACTTGGGGGATCTCGCGAGAATGTTAATGTAGAAGCTACGTGCAGTGTTTGCCTGTACTGTGCTATTATGGGAAGCCCTGTTAAACGTCCCTCCTGATGTGTTTTAATTGCAGGAGGACAAAATAAAGAGCCATTGAACTGACCAGCAAGCTTGGGAGTATCGTGTTAACCCAATCTACACACTTTTACACAACGCAGAGCATCTGATTGGGTGGGGCCAGGGCCAGGAGTACCGCATGATAGACAGCCTGTAAAGTAGCCAACACCCTGACTGGATAGTAGGTTATATTTAAAGGGGAATTTTAAAGTAGGATAGCCCCAGTTTGCTACACCTTGCTTAGCCAGTAGGTTAATATATACATAACTCAGCCAGCTATATAATCGACCCCAAGTAAGGCTTACATATTTAGTGAACCCTGTTTACTGACGTAGTCACGTTAATGAGTAGGGGTTACACAGGCAGGCGCATCACACATGGCGAGGCAATCCACACACAGGCGAAGAGCGGGCGCGAACCCGGGACCTCTCACACTAAAACATAGAGCCGGTTCCTTTGTACAGCAGTATTGGCGCTATGTTTTAGTGCGAGATGTCCCGGTTCCGCGCCCGCCCTCCACCTGTGTGTGGATTGTCTCGCCCTGTGTGATGCGCCTGTTTGCATTAACCGAGATCGCTGCAATACAGCTATGGCTCTTGTTGCACTCACGCAGATTCTTTTTTCAAGCACCCAAACAAAAAAAGAACTTTAGAAACAACAACTAACCATCCTTAAACGGGGTATCTTTGGCAAATCATATTTTAATTATGTGTAATGACAACTAATGATTACTAACAACTGTCTTTCATTGCGTGAGATGTCAGTAGCACGGCTCAGCTCTGTAGTGGAAAAACAGCCCAGGCTCTCCTTAACCGCACATGAGGTTGTACAGTGGAAAAGACGTATAAACGACAGTGCTTTTACTGTGGCATTCAAGGAACGTTTTAAATGTGGAGGTTAATTACTCACAGCTTATGTAACAATATTTACATCAAATTGATTTTAAACATTTCACCTCAGGCATGCCCTAAATACAATGACATAAGCACAAAACGAGCTGTTGGGAAGTCTACAGAAGAAAACTATTGCTGTACAGTGTATCCAGTGAATTCCAGACCTTTGTCAGTACACAGAACAGCCAGTCATTAGTTTCTATACTGTTGCAGGAAATGTTTTATCTGGAATAATTGCAAGAAACCAACCCACTTAAAGCAAATAATGAGCAATTTTCCCATGACTCATGTATCACTGTACCTAAAGCTCGTAAAGATTAATGCAAAATTGGAACCATAAGTGTCTATAATGAATTTCCTTTGTGTGAGGGCTATTGAATCACATTGACTCATAAGACCAAGTCACTGGACAGGCTAATGGTATATTTAAAAAACAGATCTCAAACTTTGGACATTAAAAAGATTTATAATACCCCAAATGTGATTGCAGTGTATCATATCACAGTCATCTACCAAGGAAGATTGTTAGATATTTTATTAAATTCAACTGGGTCAGAGCAAATGGTCATTAACTTCAGAACAAACCACGTAAGTCATAGTCTGCTTGCTACTACGGTTATACATCATTGCATCATGTTCTTGTTAAACAGTGAATTTAATTAAAATAATGTATTCCTGCTGTCTCACTTTTCTAAGGGTTCTGGCAATAAAAATAATTCCAAACAATGGGTTCTATTCACAAAGCTTTCACACTACGTTATATTTAAAGACTGTGGGCATTTTAAAATGTCTGATTTGATTAATTAAAAATGCAGGCAGTGTGGAGTAGTGGTTAAGGCTCTGGACTCTTAACCGGAGGGTCGTGGGTTCAATCCCAGGTGGGCGGCACTGCTGCTGTACCCTTGAGCAAGGTACTTTACCTAGATTGCTCCAGTAAAAACCCAACTGTATAAATGGGTAATTGTATGTAAAAGTAATGTATAAAAATAATTTAATTGTATGTAAAAAAATAATGTGATATCTTGTAACAATTGTAAGTCGCCCTGGATAAGGGCGTCTGCTAAGAAATAAATAATAATGACACTGCACTGGCTTACGTGTTATCAAACGTCTTTGATAATCAATCAGTAAAATATCAAACTCCAATACTCTCCGAGAAAATATTTTATTCTGTCTTTGAAACATTTGTAACAACAGATCAATGTTTCAATGCTGCTGAAACAGGCATTAAAACTGTACAGAATATCGGGTGAATTGAATTCTATTTAAGAGCATTCCATTATGCATATATAAATGTTGAGACTCAATACATCATTGTTTAGGTACGGAAGATTTCGCTAACTTTTTGTAAAACAAAGCCTATTTTTACAACAACTTTGTGCAAGCCAGCGCAGTTCATGATCTTCCCATAATTCCCTATTTTGTCACACACTTAATTATTTTTTTTTATAACGATCCTTTTTCTTTGTAATCTGTCAATGCCTGCTGTATATCTGCAATCTATTGAATAAAATCGCACACATACGAATAAAGATATATCACCTGCAGTCTTCCTCCAAAGCAGACTTGTATGAGGTCGGCTATTGCAATACAGTTATTAGAATTGTGTGCGTTTTTAAAAGACTAGGTGATACAGTGGTAAAAAAAGCACTTTTATAAGCCCATTGCTGAGTGTTCAATTTCAAATTTGCTCTGAGGTAGGATTCAAACCACATACTATGTGTATAGGCTATACTGTAGCCTACAAAACGTGGATTTATAGACTAGATTTAAAAGGTGCCTTGGTCCTTGGTATTTTCATAAACATTACATTTAAAATAATTAAAGGATCAAGGTCTAAGCAAAATAAATAAATGACAAAAAAACCACTATTTAATATTTTTTTAATCCTGTAAGTGTGGTTTAATGGCCTATCCCTTCCAAGAGCGCACCCACAGATCTACAGTTTGGAATAAAAAGTTAAATATAATAGGATTAAAATGGTTGATATTTAATTTAATCAGAGACTTTTCTTGCCCTGCTTTATCCGTTTCGTTTAACTATGTTTGAAATGCCTGAAGGGTTATATAAGCCACTGAACAGTTTATGTGTAACAAAAACTGACTTCAAGTCTGCATTTATTCTTAATGTCTACCATTGCTTTAAACAACCAATCATCAAAACATCTGAATAAAACTAAAGAATCTTTCTGGTTTAATAACAGGCAGATGTTTTTCCTAGTTGTCTCATGTAGTTTAGTCTAAATTTTAAAAGCTTTTAATCAGGCTAAAATAGACGTTGGAGCAGAAACAGGTTTAATTAAACACAACAGTATCTAATGACATTTACAGCATATGCTTCAACCTGGAGCCGAACAACAGGCTTAAGAGAGCTGGCGGAAAGACCTGGAAACCTAATTATGCCTTATTGCTGAGGCCCATCCACACTGTTAAAAATATTTCTGATCAAAGTTAATATGTAAAAAAAATTTTTAAATCAGTGGGCCTTTTGTGTTAAATTTTTAATTTATAAATTTGGTAATTCACAATGTCTATGTTTACAACAAAAATAGAGGTGGCTGGCTATGATAGTAGCACTATTATTTCTCATAGTAATCCTTCTACATGTAAGTGCTGCTTCAGTGGGTGCCAATCTATGGTAATTAAGGAGGGACTATGCTAATATTTCAGATTTCAGGCATTGTAAGAACCGTACTTTTAAACAACGTTTTTTTTTTTTAAAACAGCTTTTAAACAACCGTACTTTTAAACAACCGTCAATTAAACAACGTTGTAAGATTTTAGAATGCTATTAAAAAAAAAACTTGTGCCAACATTCTACCGCAACTACAAATGATATTGTTTATTTTTTATTATTATTATTATTATTATTATTATTATTATTATTATTATTATTATTATTTCTTAGCAGATGCCCTTATCCAGGGTGACTTACAGTCGTAAACAAAAAATACATTTCAAGACTCACAGTACAAATATTAATACAATTAAGAGCAAGATAAAATACAATGACTTCAGTTCGAGTAAGTACAAGTATATTACAAAATATGAATCAATGTCACCATCAAAGTATCATTAGCTTCACTGTAATATTTTCAAGATGAAACAAAATATGTCTGGTAAAAGATATACAAACCAATTCAATTTTCAAAAAAGGCTATAACAACAATTATTCTAAAAGAAGTACCTTTGTGTTAAAATACTTTCCAATAGTAGCATTCGATACTATGATGGTAAGAACCGCAAGCAAAGACAATATTGATGGAGCTGCACAGAGTGCTGGATTGCTAGTGAGGTTTGAGTAGTCTAGAGGTGTGTATGTCTCAACTTTATATTGTATTTGTAATTGATATTTATAAAATAGTACTGTATAAACATTCCAGAGAAGTCTGTTGTGAGATTCCTGAGAATGTAATTTTGATCACCTTACTCGTCATCTCTGTAAGATGATTCTTCAAATGTGACGCATTTTAACCCATAGAACATTGTAAATTGAACCAAATTGTCACTGGAATCCAAAGTAGAAAAGTATAGTACGATGATGGTACAATATACTAGGTACTATTTTACATGATTTGTTTTTGTTTAAATCCCCCGTTCAAAGTTGTATACAAATTAGAAAAAAAATGCTAACTGACTGGCCTCAATATTTCATGATTGTATTACATATCAGATAAAGAAATATTGAGGGAGAAATGTTTCCTTCTTTGTAGATCGTTATACTGGTGTGTACAGATACTCTGAATTTCCCAGCAATTCCCTTTAATGTGTTTTAAGATGTTAGGTATTAAATAAATGAAATTAAATATGTTAATTACTTATTGCAAAACAAATAAGTCCCTCAGTTGCCCTGGTTTACACTATTATTGTGTACTAATCAATATCAATTCGTTAGTGTGATTTAATGAACATTGCTAAGGCGGCTAAAACCAATTCCAAAATGTTTTTCCAATATTATAACAGCAAAAGAACATTCAAAGAGGAGGTTAAATGTCTAAGAGATAAATCATAGATGAAGAAAAAAAAATAGCAAATATATTAAATGATTACTTTTCACAGGTTTTTACAAAGGAGGATACAGACAACATGCCCCACATGTCGACCTGTTCCTATCCAGTTTTAAATAACTTTAGCATAACAGAGGCACAAGTGTTAAAGGGACTAGAAGCTCTTAAAATAAACAAATCCCCTAGGCTGGATGAGATCCTCCCAATAGTACTCAAAGAAATGAAAGAAGTTATTTACAAACCGCTAACCAAGACCATGCAACAGTCTCTTGACACAGGGGTTATACCGACAGACTGGAAAATTGCAAACATAATACTGATCCAGACCAATAAGCCTGACTTCTATTATATGTAAACTTATGGAAACTATAATAAGATCCAAAATGGAAAATTACCTATATGGTAACAGTATCCTGGGAGACAGTCAGCATGGTTTTAGGAAAGGGAGATCGTGTCTAACTAACCTGCTTGATTTTTCTGAGGATGCAACATCGACAATGGATAATTGCAAAGCTTACGACATGGTTTATTTAGATTTCCAGAAAGCTTCTGACAAAGTCCCGCATAAAAGATTAATTCTCAAACTGAACGTAGTAGGGATTCAAGGAAATGCATGCACATGGATTAGGGAGTGGTATTAGAGGAGAAACCTCAAAATGGAGCGAGGTAACCAGTGGTGTACCACAGGGATCAGTATTAGGTCCTCTGCTATTCCTAATCTACATTAATGATTTAGATTCTGGTATAGTAAGCAAACTGCAGATGACACAAAAATAGGAGGAGAGGTAAACACTGTTGCAGGAGCAAAGGTCATTCAAAATGATCTAGACAGCATTCAGAAATGGGCAGACACATGGCAAGTGACATTTAATAGAGAAAAGTGTAAGGTACTGCACGCAGGCAATACAAATGTGCATTATAAATATCATATGGGAGATACTGAAATTGAAGAAGGGAATTATGAAAAAGACCTAGGAGTTTATGTTGACTTGGAAATGTCTTCATCTAGACAACGTGGGGAAGCTATAAAAAAGGCCAACAAGATGCTCTGATATATTGTGAAAAGTGTTGAAATTAAATCAAGGGAAGTAATGTTAAAATTTTACAATGCATTAGTAAGACCTTGTCTAGAATATTGTGTTCAGTTGTGGTCACCTTGTTACAAAAAGGATATTGCTGCTCTAGAAAGAGTGCAAAGAAGAGCAACCAGAATTATCCTGGGTTTAAAAGGCATGTCGTATGTAGACAGGCTAAAAGAATTGAATCTGTTCAGTCTTGAACAAAGAAGATTACACGATGATCTTATTCGAGCATTCAGAATTCTAAAAGGTATTGACAATGTCGAACCAGGGGACTTTTTCGACCTGATAAAAGAAACAAGGACCAGTGGTCACAAATGGAGATTAGATAAAGGGGCATTCAGAACAGAAAATAGGAGGCACTTTTTTACACAGAGAATTGTGAGGGTCTGGAACCAACTTCCCAGTAATGTTGTTGACACCCTGGGATCCTTCAAGAAGCTGCTTGATGAGATTCTGGGATCAATAAGCTACTAACAACCAAACGAGCAAGATGGGCAGAAAGGCCTCCTCTCGTTTGTAAACGTTCTTATGTTCTAGTATAGAACTGTTGTCAACAAACTAACTAAAATCCCTCATATTCTATCTATGATTATTTGTCTTACTTTATTCCTTTTGTGAGCTTGCTCTTCTCTGTATGGTTTGCGGTTTACGTCCATCACTGGCCTTTCTATTTAATTCAGTGAGCTGAGGTGAAATTCATTATACTTTATTCACAAAATATTAAAAAGCAATAGGAACACAATGTTTTTTTTATCATTTCTACTTGATAATGCTGGCTATCTTTGAACGAAATATAATATAGAAGGCCTAACAGTTAATAATGTAATCCATTACATTACTGTTTCTGAAAAACATTGTAAGAAGGAATATGTTATAATTACCTATGATTAGTTCATACTGGGGATACCTCTCCAAGCCTGTTCTAGATTGTATTTATCTTAAAACGAATATTTTCAAAACAAATTCTATTGCCTTGAATGCACAGAACAATCATCTAGCAATATCAATTTGGATCAGCAATTGGACTGTGAAGCAAAACTCAGCCTTTATAATAACATTTATCTGTCATGTCTAGCATGCTCTCAACCATGCTGAGTACACCCCAACATGTTTTTCTTTTGTTCAGTAGGCTTGTTTAATTTACAGGCTATACCCTGAGATGTACAGTACACAATGCTGCACAGTACCGATATATTTTAATTCAATACAATAAATATAATAAACAGCCCACAAAAGCATAGTGATCATTTTATTGCCATCAGTACAGTAAAAAAAATAATAATAATGTGAAGTTAGCCTGGGTGCAAAACAATTGAAACTAATTAACAGCCAGCACTCACACAGTTGTGTAATGCTGGGTACAGAGCAGAAATAAGGAACTTGTATATGATTTGTAGTTTCCTATGCACAAACATGTGTCTGGCATGATACAGTAATCACCATCTTCCTCAATTTTCTATCAAGATGTTTTCAGTTGACAGCCTATTTTATTTGAATCACTTAGGCACACGGATTGCCTATTGAAGTAAATATTTTTGGAAGGGAACCATGTACAGGTCAGGAATGGAAAACTCTTAAAGTGTATCAAATTGTAACTTTAAATTAATGTGAATTAAACCCAACAGTTGCTGCTTCACACCATCACTGTACGCAATGTGCACAAATCCTGCATGCACGTATACATAACCATACAAAACCTGTATGCTTATAAAAATGTTTGTTTAAATGTTTTATTCCTGCTTGTGTCTATACTTATAATTCCAATACCATGATTTCTAACTTCATATTCTTCTTACATTTGAGAGCCTTAATAACATTTGTTGAGTTTCTTTGTGCCTGTTATGAGTACTAAAGTAAGCATTTATGATTGATTTGGGATCCTTAAACCTATATATATATATTCCTAAGATTTGCTTTTTCCTTGGCCTGCGACCATTGAGACCTTCACCTTGCAATACTCGATCTATGGTTGAAATGGAAACCCCAGACCCACTTGCAGCCAATTCACTTTGAATATCTTTGGCAGTCAATCATGGATTGTTATTAACTTTCCTCACCATTCTTCTTCTTGTTCTTGGTGACCCTTCTTTCTTCCAGACCAAGGGAGCGTTATGACTGTTTGCAGCTTGTTCAGAATACCGCTGCTAGAATTCTGACTAAAAGCATGAAAAGTGAACATATTACCCCTGTTTTGGCCTCTTTACACTGGCTCCCTGTGCAGCATAGTATTGATTTTAAGAGTTTGCTGTTAACTTACAAGGCCCTGAATGGATTAACACATAGTTATTTGCAGGAGTTACTGACCCTGTATCTTCCAAGCCACACTCTGATAACACAGGATGTGGGGCTGCTAGTTATTCCTAGGATCAACAAAAGCAACATGGGAGGTAGGGCTTTTTCTTGTAGAGCTCCTAAATTATGGGGTGCTCTGCCTTTGTTTGTCAGGGAAGCTGGGACCGTTACAGTTTTCAAGTCAAGACTAAAAACACACTTTTTTTTATCTTAGTGGGTTTTAATGTAACTTTAAAAATGCTGCAGTTGTATGTGTGACATGCTATACAAATGTATTGTGGTTTGTTCTTTTTTTCTGCTATGTACTGTACAGTGCTTTAAAAAAGCACTATAGAAATGCAATAAATAATAATAATAATAATAATAATAATAATAATAATAATAATAATAATAGTAAAGTACCATGATTCTTGTACTTCTTGATAATAGAAACAATAGTTGAAATTGGGATACTCCAATGCTTGGAAATCTTCTTGTATCCTTCTCCAGCTTCATGACAATAAATAATGTTCTGCCTATAGTCTTCAGATAGCTCTTTACTTTTTCTCATATTAACTTATTGGTAATGACAGCAATCATCCTATGCCTAACCCTTTTATACTCTCTAAGAATGTTCACCTACAATCCAGCATTTTCTAGTCTTTTCTAGAATTAGGTTCTGCATTATCATATTGGAATTTCTAGTACCTTGTAGACAATACTATCATAGCATCAAAGGGTATGAATGCTTTTGAATTAGCATTTTTGGAGTTTTGCACAAAAAAAAATGCTGAAATAAATAATTTCTTGTAACTTTTTTTCGTCATCCACAAAAGCAAAACTTTTGATACAAAAGATTTTTTCCTAAAATTCTTTGTTTTTGAGAAGTTCATAGAAATTATACATATATACAATGCCTTGCAAAAGTATTCAGACCCCTGACCAATTCTCTCATATTACTGAATTACAAATGGTACATTGAAATTTGAAATCTGTTTGATATTTTATTTTAAAACACTGAAACTCAAAATCAATTATTATAAGGTGACATTGGTTTTATGTTGGGAAATATTTTTAAGAAAAATAAAAAACTGAAATATCTTGCTTCAATAAGTAATCAACCCCCACACATTAATATTTGGTAGAGCCACCTTTCGCTGCAATAACAGCTTTAAGTCTTTTGGGGTAAGTATGTACCAGCTTTGCACACAGTGTTGGAGTGATTTTGGCCCATTCTTCTTGGCAGATTTGCTCCAGGTTGTTCAGGTTGGTTGGACGACACTTGTGGACGCAATTTTCAAATAGTGCCACAGATTCTCAATGGGATTGAGATCAGGACTTTGACTGGGCCACTGTAGGACATTCACATTTTTGTTCTTGAGCCACTCCAATGTTGCTTTGGCCTTCTGCTTGGGATCATTGTCCTGCTGAAAGGTGAATTTCCTCCCAAGCTTCAGTTTTTTAGTGGACTGAAGCAGGTTCTCTTGCAGTATTTCCCTGTATTTGGCTCCATCTATTCTTCCTTCAATTTTAACAAGATGCCCAGTCCCTGCTGATGAGAAGCATCCCCACAGCATGATGCTGCCACCACCATACTTCACTGTAGGGATGGTGTGTCTTGAGGCATGGGCAGTGTTAGGTTTGCGCAACACATAGCGCTTTGAGTTTTGGCCAAAAAGCTGTATCTTGGTCTCATCTGACCACAAAACCTTTTCCCACATCGCAGCTGGGTCACTCTCATGCTTTCTGGCAAACTCCAGATGTGCTTTCAGATGGTACTTTTTGAGTAACGACTTTCTTGCCACCCTCCCATACAGGCCAGTGTTATGCAGAGCTCTTGATATGGTTGACTGGTGCATCATTACTCCACTCCCAGCCACTGAAATCTGTAGCTCCTTCAAAGTGATTGTTGGCCTCTCTGTGGCTTCTCTCACAAGTCACCTTCTTGTCTGAGTGCTGAGTTTTGAGGGACGGCCTTTGCTTGGCAGTGCCTGGGTGGTGTGGTGCAGCTTCCACTTCCTGATTTATTGATCCAACTGTACTCACTGGGATATCCAAATACTTGGATATTATTTTGTACCCTTTCCCTAATCTATGCATTTGTATTACTTTATCTCTAATTTCTGTAGAATGCTCTTTGGTTTTCATTTTCCTTCAGATTCACAGCCTGACCAATGATCCTTCAACAGTGGGGTTTTTATCCAGAAAATGTGACAGCAACTTTAATGGTTCACAGGTGGAGGCCAATGGTAAGGTAATTGTGTCCTCGTTAGCGCAATTTCTTTCATCGGTGTAAACTGGGAGCTTCCACAGCACAGGGGTCTGAATACTTTTGCAAGGCACTGTATATGAACTTTTAATGTTAGTTTATTGACTTAGATATTGAAACTGGAAAGCATATTTTTATATCTTAGCCTCATATTTATTTTCTATTTTGTTCATAGTTCTTTTGATACATTTGAAAAGATGAATAATGGAATTGTTAATATAATTTTACAAGAAATATTAAATATTAATCACATAATGGAGGCATCGTTCTGTATATTAAGACATGTATATTAACTCATGCGTTTGTATATTACCAAGATAGTGAGGGGTGGCCTAGTATACTGCGGTATTAATGTTAAATATTATATCTTCATAAACATGCACTACAGAATGGGGTCTTGTTCTGTCTATAAATAATTTAATATTAACTCATATGTTTGTATATTATCAAGATAGTGGGGGGTGGCCTAGGATATTGCGGTATTAATGGTAAATATTATATCTTCATAAATATGCACTACAAATGTACTACAAATCGTCATTAGCAAAATTTCTCAGAAAAAAGTTAAACTCACCCAATAAAG
The DNA here is from genome assembly GCA_030684275.1 of Acipenser oxyrinchus oxyrinchus. Lineage (NCBI taxonomy): Eukaryota > Metazoa > Chordata > Actinopteri > Acipenseriformes > Acipenseridae > Acipenser > Acipenser oxyrinchus. Next base: position 94,520,649 of record CM060250.1, on the reverse strand, counting down.
TTACCAAACCAGGTATAAACAACACATATATTTAATTGAGTTGCTTGTAAGTAATTTTTCTTACTCTCTTAAGGATTGTAATTGTTGTTTTCTTTCATAAAAAAATGTTGATCATTTGGAGTAAATAGCATTGATATCTAGTCCATACATAAATTCACATTATTGAATCAAGAACATCCCTACTTGGTGGGGTTCACTGGCTAGCATAGCATTAGGCAACAGTAGGCATTGCCTACCAAGTTATTTCAGGTGCCAACCGTAGCAGGGCAGAAGAGAGCCCTTCACGTAATTAGAGGGGGCAGGGTGATGCCCTGCTGATAAAATGTATTGTTTATGTTTAAAAAGGAATGGACTATTGTTGTATTATGAGGTATTATGTTTGAGATTTGTTTTTGTTTAACCTTTTTATTTTGCTCTGTCAGCAGTGTTTTGTGTATCTTTTTATTTATTTTGTTGCAATAAAATGCGCACCAGCTTTCAACCCGCAAGTAACTGTCTGTGTCTCCTGTGTCAGCCTCCTGGTCTGGGGACATCATCACTCAGCCGTCCTGCCACATATGGTGTCCAGCATGGGATTATAGCTCCTCCACAGACCCAGGCCAGAGCAGGTACTGCGGGTACACATTTTTATTTTTGGAAGGATTTTTTTGGTGTGAATGAAGAGAATGGAACAAGGGCTGGAAGTTTGCATAACCTGCCTAAAACAGGAAGAGTGGTGCTTAGCTGTTGGTGAGGTAGCGCACGTGTCGCCTGACTACTACCCCCCACACCAGAAAGAGGAAAGACTGCCGGCCCTGAGGAGAAAAGGGAGGAGTGTCCATCCCCAGAACCAGCCAGTACCAGCTGCAGCAGCAAAAAGTGAGAGCAGCTGGGACGCCTTACTCGGTGCAGTAGAGGTCACCTGTTGGTGCTCCATCTGCGGGGAGTGGGGGCATTTTCCACTTAACTGCCCCCTCCAAGAAGAGGAGTGCCCAAGGCCACTGCCACTGCCAGAGTGTCCAGCGCGGAGGGCAGCATTGCCGCTGCCAGCACCACCACCACATCCGGAGTGCCCAGCTTCTCTGTCGCCATCGCTCAACAGGGAGGAGCCCGAGCGTCCAGCGCCAGAAAGGGGAGCCCGAGTGTCCAGTGCCTAGAAGGGGGAGCCTGAGTGTCCAGCGCCCAGAAAAGGGGAGGCTGAGCTTCCACAGCCCAAGAGGGGGTAGGCCGAGCATCCATGGCCCAAGAGAGGGGAGGCCGAGCATCCACAGCCCAAGAAAGGGAAGCCCAAGTCTCTAGTGACCGAGGGAGAGCCGCACCAGTCTCCAGTGATCGAAGCAGAGGCGCACCAGTCGCCAGCAACCGAGGGACAACCGCACCAGTCTCCAGACAGAAGGAGACTACCTGCTGCTCCCACCTCCACCGCAAGAGGGAGACTGCCTGCTGCTCCCGCCTCCATCGCCAGAGGAAGATTACCCACTGCTCCTGCCTCCAATGCCATCACCCGGGGGTGCCAGATCGCCATTGCAGTAACTGTTTCACCACCCGTAGCCGTTTCACTGCCGGAGTATGCAGCGCTACTGCTACCGCCAGAGTGTCCCGTGCTGAGGGCAGCATGGCCACTGCCAGCACCACGGCCACGCCTGGAGGGTGCCACACCGCTGTCAGCCTTTCCGCTGACAGCATTGCCTTTGTTGGAGGAGCCAGCATTGCCACTGCCAGGATTGCCTTGGCTGGAAGAGCCAGCTGTGCCACTGTTAGCATTTCCGCTGACAGCATTGCCTTTGATGTAGGAGCCAGCATTTCCACTGCCAGGACTGCCTTGGCTGGAGGAGCCAGCCCTTGTGGATGCTAAAAGACATTACCTGAACCGTGAAATCTCAATCATTCTTTACCTTGCAAGGCAAGAATTTGCATTGTGTGGCTATGATGAGACACCCGAGTCTGTTAACAAAGGCAACTTTTTGGAGTTGCAAGATCTTCTTCTGAAATATGACACAGAGTTTAAGAAAAAAGAATGTACTCTGAAGAACAGACAGAAATATGTGGCTGTTCATGTACAAAATAAACTTGTAGAGTGCTGTGAAAGTGTGCTTTTACAGGAACTGGTTTAGGATGTCCAGTCCGGTGCTGGAACAACCTGGGGTTATGTGCCTCTTGTCACCGTAATGTGTGATGAATCTCATGATGTCACAAGAGCTTAGTTTGTGCATTAAATTTGTTTCTAAGAAATGGAAGATTTGTGAGGAGTTTCTAGGTTATGTGCATCTGGAGGGTTTAGATGCATATTCCCTCTGTAACTGCATAGTACAGCAGCAGCTGCAGTTTCTCATAAACAAGCAATGAAGGATACATTGAGGGAGTTGTGTAGAGAAGGTTGGAAACAGATCTGGAACACAATTACATCAAAATGTGAAGAATGTAATGTGCCTTACAAAAAGCACGTGGCTTGGGATCTCGGAAGCACAGACGATGTGACCGTCAGTGTTATTTCAGTTGTAACTTTTATTTAAGTTTCTATTTCAATTCTATTTTTTTCTTTCCCTCAATTTCAGTTTCAGTTTCAGTTTTGATAAGGATGTTCTTAACCATTTCTATTTCAATTTTCGTTTTAATGATCATTTCTATTTCAATTTTCGTTTTGTGATCATTTTTGTTTCAGTTTCAGTTTTCACTCTAAACCAATCATGGGCCCTGTACAGGTATTAAGTGAAGTGCTCCAAAATATTGTCCCTAGTTGTTAGTGCTGATAGAAAGCAACAGTTTCTGATTCATCTTCAGAAACACTCTTTGTTCCAGAGATGTATCCATCCGATTCCTTCATCCAGATGATAGCTGTCCACACACAGAGAAAATCCTCTCTACAAATGCTTGGGATGCAGGGGCTGCAAGAAAATCTTCAGCAACTGGTGCAAGCCTTGGAGACACAATCTCCCTATTTTGCCAAAATTTCAATGGAGTCTCAGTCTCACAGCATACTTTGCCTTGCTTCAGTTCGGAGATATATGTGGAAAGTTCAGTATGTGCACTTCCTGCATTGCCAGTTTTATTGCCAGATGTTGGAGTGAGTTCAGCCCCAACCTTGGAAGCCAAAAACTTGTACCTCTTTAACACAGTTCCTTCAGCACTAGCACTGGTAGGGCATTGGGGGTTGACACTGGACTTTTGTTGTTGTGACACTGAAGGACTGCTGTAGTGTGCAGCATGCTGAAGGACACAAGACCTGGCTGCTTTCATGAGGCTTTCCATCTCTGTTGTGAAAAGTGCAAAGGCAACAGTTGGGTCCATCAGGCAAGCTGCTGCAGGTGTGGCATCAAAATCTGCTGCTTGAGGGTTCAGTAAACAAGCAAAACGTTCACGAAGTGACTTCAGCATAATCTGATCAAGTGGTTTTGAGATGACAGATGACTGTAAGTGTGCTTCTAGATTCAATAGGCAGGGCACAACTTCAGACAGAGACTGGCTATCAGTCTGGAGCTAATCTGTATGTACTGAAAATGGTTCAAACAACTTCACAAGTTGCTCCAATTTGGACCAATCACTGGTGAGCAAGGTGTCGATGCCAAGCTCATCAAGAACTTGGTTCAAAACAATCTTGGTCTCCAGAAGTCTCTTCATCATGTTCAGAGTACTATTCCAACGTGTCACACCGTCTTTAATTAGTGTTTTGCCACACTTAGAAATCATTTTTTCAGTGGCCACTGAAGATTTACGTACAGTATTCACCAGGCTTCTAGCTCTGCTAATTACATTTCCAGTACTGGGATGTTTGAAGGCATCTTTCAGAGTGAGCTGCAGGGTATGTGCCAGACATGGCATCCTTGTGTACTTAGACAGATCAGCATCTTGAAATAAGTCTTCTTCAGCTGAATCCATACCTGTAAAAATATAGGTGAATTGAACACTGCTAAATTGAAAATCTACTTGGGAAGTAATTACAAAGTATTAAAAAAATACTATACAGTACATGTTGTTTTTTTGTCATAGTGATTTTAAAATATATATGTATAACTCTAGAAATTATCAGCAATTTAACCTGCCCAAAAGGACTTTAGACGACACTCAGTTTGTTAGAAACAAATATATAGGTTGTAAAAGGGAAGAAAACAATTTTCACCGTGCAAAAAACACGTTTAACACAGACCATTATTATTTATTTTTTTCGAAAACTGATGTTAATGTATAATTTAAAAAATCTATCTGTACAAAACTAAACATAATCACAATCAGTGAGGTTTAAATTACAATCAAAGACCAGGCTGTCGTTTTTGAATAGGTTGTGGAGATTGTTTTAAATGTCACACTTGGGGAGGTAGTGGAGTTAAAAACAAAAATGCATATATAACAGGATTTGTAGCTAGCTAATAGGATTAGTATGAACCACAGCAAAAATCACAGTAATGTATATGTTTAATCTGTCAAAGTTATTAATTATGGGCACATCGATGTAAAACAAATTTCAGTTAAAAACACACTTGATTACAAATATTACTTACCGGTATCAGAGCCTTGATCCGTGCTGCTTGCATCGCTGTCATCAGGCTCGTCTTCAGAGTTTTCAGCATATTCCACTGCTTTTTCAGTAGCCTCACAAACCTTCCCACTTTGCGCCAGTATCTTAATGGCTTTCACAATGTTGGCTCCATTATCTGTGATGATCAGTAGTACCTTTTCCTCTGTAATGTCCCAGATAGTGAGTGTGTGTTCAATACATTTAGCAATCACCTCTCCTGTATGTGGATGAGAAATTCGATGTAGGTTGATAAAAACATGTTGAGCTTCTTTTGCAGATGTATTGTAGAAGCAGGCAGAAATTCCCATGTAGGAGGCTGTCAGACCTTTCTTGCTCCATCCATCAATACATAGGGTTACTTTGCGAGTTGTTTGCAGCATCTGTTTTACAAGTGTCGTTGCACTGTCCATTCTTTGCGCAAGCTGACTGGTAACTCTGCCTGAACCTGGGACCTTGAACTTCGGGTCGAGTACCCCACAGAACTTTTAAAGGCTGGTTGTTCAGCATAATCTAGTTGGCAGGCCAGTCTCAACAAACAAACTGACCAACGCGTCTTCCGTTTTGAGTATTCAACTGTCCCAATTCCCCACACCTCTGCTCTTTTAAAGCACGATGTGAGTGTCTGTTGTGATCCAGATGAAACGGAGGTACTCTGAACAGATTTTCTTTTTCCGATTTGAGCCTGCTTTCTGTTTGTGTCCTTTTTTGCCACTTCTTCGAACACCTCTTTGTGACAGCTGTTAAGATGTGTTTTTAGGTTGGTGGAATTCTTTCCTTTAAGCTCCACTCCACATATAGTAGGCCTACTGTTGGTACTGTCTCCTTCACGGAACATTAAAACAAGACATTTGCTAGTATCTTCGATACTACTATATTTAAAGTAGTCCCAAACAGAGCTTTCGCGCTTTCATCCAGCATGTGTTGTTGGTGTATGCACACTCATATTAAAATGAAATGCTGAGAACGTTTTTTTTTATTATTATTTCTGTAGCTACCTCGTGTAACTGAATTCCTTACTCAAAACGCAACCGTTTACTTGCTAAGGAAGTGTGTCTAATACAACAGCCAATCACATTTAGTTGTGTTCACTGATGCAAAAAAATAACCCAATGAGAAACGGGCTTTACTTTTAAGATGAAAATAGAGAACATTATATTACAGCTAGCATGCAACTGAAACGGGGACAAAAAAAAAATCTGAATTATTATTATTATTTCTATTGCGTTTTAGTTTCAAACTTTTCTATTTAAGTTTTATTTTCGTTTTTGAGCTCATTTTCGTTTCAGTTTTTATTACCGTTAACGGAATCATTTATTTTCCGTTTTTGTTTTCGTTAATGATAATAACTGTGGTGACCATCATGATGAAGTAGTCATGGAAACATCAGGTCAGTGGGGCTGGTCTTCTGAAGAGCCAGAAGAGGCTGTGCGAGCATTTTTTTTCTTTGTTGGACACTGCTATTGCAGAAATGGAGAGATGTTTCTCCTGTGTAAACTTAGCAGTTGCACAGGCAGCAACAGTGCTTCTGAACCCAACCAGTCCTGACTTTTTGTGTGTTGATGCTATAAAACCTCTTCTATCCAGATACAAAAATAGCATCACTGTGGATTCAACCATGCTCCAAATTGAGATGAAGGTATGCAAGAAAATAGCAAAGAAAGAGAAATGTGATAACACACTGTGGAAGGGTGGTGGGCAATTCACTGACACACACGGGAGACAGAAGGTTTCATTGAAACCACTGCACTGGTGCCCAGTTTCATTATTATATATATTATCTTTTAGCCCGCAGAGGGCGCTGTTGTCCGTGGCCTGAATACCGGCACTCACAGGTGCTCTGAAATAAGAAATAGCAAAAGGCGAAAGAAAAGGGAAAATAAAACACAGTAACAAAACTACAAAATAAAGGTGCTGCTTACGCAGTGCCCCCACTGCCACTAAGCCGGTCAGCTCGGGTCTCCGTCCTACACTGTTATGCACTATACACTGGGATGGCCAAGGTTCCCCTTCTACTCATACACGTTCCCTCGGATATGTAACAATTTATTTTGTATATTATTTTCTTTCACTATGCTGGCTGTCTTCCTAAGCAGTGCTTGCCTATTTTGGTCGCTCGCTTCAACCACTGGCCTTCTCAGCCAGCGTCTCTGTGTGTTTTCCAAATTACGGCCACCCAAATGCACAACCAAGCGCAGTTCTTATGGGCCGAGCAATCTCCCAAGGCCCGCCTCTCAGCCACTCAGAGAGAGGGAAAGCCCACACACCCTCTTCCCCACCTCTCCGTGTCATCGCCATGACTGACAGGCGGACCCTACGAGACTTCCTGCAGTACCACGCATGTGCCAGATAGTCAGCACAGATCTCCCCCCGTTACACACACAAATTTAATGAAGTGTCAATGCTTAGCCCTGACTGTACCTGAAGTGCATTAAAAAGATTTCCATTCAACAATGGGAGATCACCGTTTGTCAGGTCTTAGTGTATTTTACTGCAACAACTGGATTTTGACAAAGTTATTGAAGCTTTTGCCCAACACAAACATCGTCGCTTGGCATTTCAATGAATAATAACACTGCATTAAAGTGCTTTCCCTAGCTGCACAAGCCAGGGTCAAACTAAGTGTTTCCACCATTTTCATTGTCATTTAGTATTTTTCTGAAAAGTTCTTGTATTATTTATTCATACCACCAGCCAGTGTGTAAATAGTTCTTATGTTTTTATAGATGTTCAGAATGTATGTTGCATTCAGTACTATATTTGATATCTGGCAGTGGTGGAAGGTGTGAAGTATTCATATAATAACAGAAGTAGGCTAACAGTCTTATTTCATAAGAATAAACCATTTTGTTTGCCTAAGCGGCCCTTGGACGCCCACATATAATTTGCCTACTTCAGATATTCAATTGCCAACCATTTCTGTGAACCCTATGTTTGCCACTGGTGTGGTTCAGCTCTAATTTGGGAGAAATGCATACATACGATGTGAATTAAGTATGTTTGGTAATGAAACATATTGCGGAAAGTGGACAACAATTTCTACACCCCCAATCATTTTGCAGTATCCATGTCCTAATACCCATAGGTAGTTAATGTTTATTTCTGAAGGCATATCAGAAATGGTGGCTTCTGGAGTCTTTCCATAAATGCCATGATTGTACAGAATATATAATGGGACTTCCTTTATTGTAAAAATAAATATATATGTTACAGGCAAACCCCGAAACTGGGCAATTTCGGTCAAAGTCTGAAATTAATCACAAAGATCTTTCATTCTGGGTTTTGCATAGGTAGATCTAGGAGTGCCCACAATTGCCCGGTCAAAGTCCAAAATTAGTCTCAAAGATCTTTCATTTTATATTTTCAGGGGAAGAGACAGCTATGATTAAAGAGCTTGTTTGCCCTGCCTACCTGAGAAGCGTCATTCAATCATTCACTCACTCATCTCATTCATAAAAACTACACAGGAAGTCTGGTTTCAGAAAAAAAAGGCATATATTTCAAAATGTGTTTAAAAATATATTTTTGTTGACGACATGACTAATTTCTTTTAAACAAATTATTAAAATCTATATATGTATTACGTACTTAACTTACACTCTCAGTCACTCCGGGAGTACGCTGTCCAACTCTTTAGATCGCTTGTCATAAACATTGTCAAACGTGAATCAGCTTATCATTCATGTTCCACCCAGTAACTGCATCCATCTCTCTGACTGGACAGTTAAATACAGTTAACTCCTTAGTATTATTGGCAGTCAATTATAGCGCTAGGGGGAGGGACTTGGTAATTACATTTAAGCATCTAGGGTTTCGTTTTGTTCAGCAGCCAATCTCCAAACACCTGGAGACTTCACGCAGAACCCAGACCCTGAGACCGAATGGAAAACCCGGAGGTTAGGCAGGTCTCCCTGTCACTCAGAACAGGAATGAAAGAACAGAGGGAAGATCTGCCTGTCACTCAGAACAGGAATGAAAGAACAAAGGGAGTGATTCGGACACTGCCCAAGAAGTAGTGGGCAGACCACGGTTTGCCCAGTCAAAGCCTGAAATAAGTTATTTTAATCCATATATGTGTGTGTTTTAAAAAAAAAAAAAAACATGATATGATTTATGATTCAGAGCATTAAAAACAAAGCCATTTGTTGTTTTATGACACAATAGCATATACAGTTAACTGACTATTTTTTCTTTTTATGAGCATTCTTAGAATAAAGAATTATTTGGCTGCTTTAAGAGGCCATTTACCGATTCAAAGGAATACCACAATGTCCTCAAATAAATCAAACAGCTTTCACTTTCCAGAAATTCTGTACTGTATGTAGTGTTCTGTGTTGTCACATTCAGCAAAGCTTCAACATTATATAAAACAGGTTTCATTTTTGGCTTAAAATCACTAGGCATTGGTGTTTTACTGGCTGTAGTCTATGGAATGCATTTTTCATGGTGAAACTTTGTAATATGATAATTAGAATGGTGATTTGTTTGGAAAATATATAAAAAGTTGCTACTACGTATAAATAAAAGGTATTTGTAAATTATTTGTTTTTCTAATCCTCAGCCTGCTTATGGCATAGATACAAATTGAACGTATTTTAAAGCAGCATGCAAAAAGCAAGAGTGTTTTATATAAAGCTGACTGGATTGAACCACTGGCTTTCATTGTATACCATTTTTTTCAGAATGGGACAGCAGGATACTGCAAGACAAGTTGAAAAAGTAATGGCAATGATATCTCTTGTTTAAGGGTTAAATTACCTACAGACAAAAAAATGCTCTAAGACATTAGTGGAAGCATCCTGAATTGTCACTAAAGGCTTAGTATTTGGGTTATTGTCCAGATTCATTGACACCTTTCAGATGTAACAACCCATCCCTATTGTCACTACTTTAACTGATTAAGTCACTAGCTGATGAAGTCATTAGCCAGATCGTTTGTCTGATTGACAATTCTTTTTCTAAACATCAAATTAGCAAACATATATATTTGTACAATGGCTGTGTGCTTTTTAATATAGAGATTCCTGATTGATGGATGATGTGAGGTATAGATTATTCATATATCATAAATGATAGTCCAATCCCTATGTGTCATAAAGCAATAATAAAAGAGCAACAAACAGCTCAACATCGTGGGACAAGACATATCGGACCAGCACATCTGGCTTCAACACCCCTATGGTTGTCATTATTTTGTACACCAAAATTACTGTAAACCCCAGCTAATATTCCGAAAACCTGTTTGGTTAAAACCTTCTTGTTAAAATTGCAGCGGGTACTACACCAACTGTATGATTATAGACTAGTTAAAAAAAAAAAAGAAAAATACCTTAAGGGCCCAAGTGTTTGTGACAAAACAGGTTATCACCATCACTATTACTGAAACCATTATTACATGGCTGTCTGCAGATTCAATAATATAAACTCATTACATCATTATGTAGTATGGCCCACTGCAAATAAATATTGACTGACACCCCAATTGTATTATAGTGTGTGGAAGGCAAAGTAGGAACACTCATTCTCCTTTTATATTGTAAAGGATGTTGACAGTCATAAGTGAATAGCTTTGTAACAGACAGCTGCTAAATGATAGAATAATCCAGCTCAAGCTGGCAAATTGCCAAATATGTACAGCCAAGGTTACACACCCATCTGCCTATATTTATGACTTCCATTTCTAAGATGTATGCCTGAGGTAAGTGACACATCTGCTTATGTTTGAGAACAATATGTGTGTGCTGTTTGGACAGCTGAAAATAAATCTTGATCTTCTTGCAATATTTGTATGGACTTCAATTATTTCCTTTTGAAGGAAAATAAAGGAAAGACAGAAAGACAGGTCATGTTGACAGTTTGACATATTAAAATGTTATGCAAGTCTTTACACCACAAAGAAAGGATTTATTATCAAAAGTTAATAAGGTGTGTTGCATAAGTGCTGTTTAGTTACAATAGTTTATCTATTAATTAATGAACTGATTATGTTTAATTTATCCAATTAATAAATGACTGGTTGGAACAAATACCTGGACTAGAATGACACGGATACACATTGATTTTCAAATGTAGGAAATAAAAATGTACGATAATGTACCTTGAATTACCTTAAAGTAATTAGCTCCAACAGAAATATATTTGAACAAAAAACTTGCTTATTTCAGGATAGTTTTCTTCAATAGATTCCCAGTGCCTAATCACTTTCTCTGCTGTAGGGCAAGTGGTTGTGACAACATTTAACTAAATCTGACAGGAAGCAACAGCAACCTTTTATCTATAATGTACAAAAATATATGTATCTATATAAAATACATTTGAACAAGCAAAAAGACAAGACATCTTCAGTAGAGTAATATTGCTTCTAGTGCAAAGAAAGGGTAAGGTTTTTTTTTGTTTTTTTTTATCCAGTTATCACTCACTTTCAGGCCAAAACAGCATAATGGTATACAGTCATTTGTATTACGTTGTCTGGAAGATTTGAACAAGTTGAATTAAATGTTTAGTTAGAATTTCTAAGGGTCTGAGGCAAATTTAAAAAAAAAAAAAAATCTGAACAGTAAAACCTCAGAAGCCAAGTAGGGTGGTGTACAGTTTATAAACTCAACCTGTCTGTATTTTAGAGAGGAGAACTGTCTTCCTCTCATTCACCGTAATAAATGTCTATTAATTATGGCAAGCAGGCCTGTTCTCTGTTACATACAGCTCCAGATGTCACCCCAGGCATACACAGGACTATTTAATTTTTCAAATCTTTTCAATGTTATTGTAGAAAAAAAGCTGGACTTGTGACCAATGTTAGCCTTTTAAAAATGATTCACAAACATGTGCTTTTCAACGCAGCCTGTGTACAAAATCTGACATAACCTCATATTAACCTACTCCCACATTGTAGTACTGCTTGTTAACTGTTTGTTCACTGCATCCAGTATGTGTGCAAAATCATGGATGGCTATCTCTGGAAAAGAAACACATGTCACAGACACCAGTCTGTTCGGAAACTAGTATCTTTGGCATAACTTCTCAGTAGGATAAACAGAAAATGTGATGGTTCTACGTGGATAAACCAAAAAAACTATTTGTGAGGAAATACGTAACTAACTCTGGACTTATGTTCATTAATAACATATGATAGCCAAATATGCTGAACAAGTTAATGGTTTGCTGAGAGAATTACATTTGTTAATAGATGTTCAAGTGGATCTGTCAGAATTTCAATATATGGTTTGACTGACTTCACTGCATATCTCTTAGGAAGTTAATATTGCTCAGCATACAATTTTTTCTTCTCAGTACTATACTCACTTTATTTTTGACAGAAAATGTGTATCACTGTTTATTTTGGAGGCATCTTTTATGATGACCTTATTTAACAAAATATATTTTAAATAATAATAATAATAATAATAATAATAATAATAATAATAATAATAATAATAATAATAATAATAATACACATTTAGATTGAGACCATGAACATAAAAAAAATATGTAATTGATTCACTGTGTCTTTCAGACATTTTAAAATGTATTTACACATTTTTCAAAATCAAGGTTAGACTTTCCGGAACCAACATATACTGCCTTTTAGTGCCCTTTGTGGAAGAGGGAGAGAAATGGGAGGTCATGTAATATAGTAAGTCAGCTTATTTTTACAAGGACATAGCAGGCAGTGACAATAGTGGCGCCTGCATTTACAAAATGATTTGTCCTTCCTCATACTGAAGACATATATTGGAAAAAGCTAATACACAAAGTCACAATACTCAAACACAGCAACACAAACAAAAAATTAAATCAAACGAAACTAATGTCATAAGGGTATGAAAAAATAAGGCGGCACTCTTGCACTCTGTATCCGCACGTAACTGATACAGGTGAGCTCAGCCACAATGGCAGCATTACAAAAGGCTCTGCATCACAGATTGTCACACCCACAAGAAGCATTCACAACAGCAGCCTTTAAAGGTCAATCTGTAGCAGCAGCTAAAGGCCATGCAGAACACAGCTTTGTAAACACCTGCAGTCTTAAGTGAACTTTGTGAGATAGGTGAATGAGGAGTCAGGTCCTGCTGCAATATCAAACATTGATATCCTGTACCTTGTAAAATAAAGGCAACATGACCACTTGTTTAAAACTGATAAAAAGAGAAAGGTTTATGAAACGTGGCTTATACTGTAAGTTACAATAGAAGTTATTTCTATATGGGCAAGACTGACCTTACATTCAGATAAAAAGAAATGTGTTCTAATTCCTGCCACCATTAAAAGCTGTGTTCTTGTTTATTTCCTTTGTAGCATAACACGGTACAGCTAATTAAGACATAGCTGTTCTTGTAATGATTTCAACCAGAACATCCAGGAGATTTGGAAGGTGTAAAGTGAACAAGTGTGACCGTAACAAGATTGAGACAGTGTATAACACTGGCAATCACACCATCAACCAAATTAACCACCACGCCGAGACCCACATGGAAGGACAGATAAGTAAATATCTTCATATATTTTTAGTATTAAAATTCACATAATTTAATTCACACAATTTGGTTTTCCTCAGTAACCACAGAGCTCTACCCTATGTATCCCCCTGTAGCAGGGCAGGAGAGAGCCCTGCAAATAGTTAGTGGGGCAGAGCAGAAAAGCCCTGTGTGTAAACAGGGGGCAGGGCAGAAAAGCCCTGTGTGTAAATAGGGGGCAGGGCAAAGCCCTACTTGTAAATAAATGGGTTGCATTTATTGGATTATGATTTAAAATGTATTGTTGTTTTTATTTTAGAATGGGTGAATGTGTTATGATTTAAATGTATTTTGTGTGTAGTTAAAAACACACAGTTTTGTTTATTATTATTGGTTTAAATGTGGTCTGGCAGAGGCAGTGTTAGTAGCTTGTCTCTCCCAGACAGCTTGTGAGAATGTGGCTGGTGCCGTTTATTGATTTATTGTATGAGTATTTGTTAGATGGTCACATGTATAAAAACCCTGCAGCTTCTGTGTTCAAGGGGGTGTTCAGAGGAGAGAACGAGAATGAAAGCGAGTGAAGAAAAGCAAAAGCAAAAACAAAACCAAAAGTAAAACAAACTGCATTGTAGGATCAGTGAAGGCTAATGCCCAGCCTGACCTACGTGTTGTGTTTTGTGTTCATAACCTGTTTTTGTTTAAACTTTTATTTTGTTCTGTGAGCGTTGTTTTTTGTTTAAAATATTTTATTTATTTTTGTTAATAAAAATGGCACAAGAACGCACCTTTCACCAGAGTACCTGCCTGTGTGTTGTTTCTGTCAGCTATCTGGTCTGGGGAAGTCAACCTTCGGTTACCCTGTCACGCCCCCTATACAGATTACTTTTATATATAAAACAATTACTATTTAAAAAACACGCGTGTATCCCCCATTTAAAACAAAAGTTCCTCTGGATTTTACATAGGCATAGTTCCTCCAGGAAATCAAAAAAAAAAAACACACACACACACAAAAAGAAAGCCAATATCAAAGTTCTCCAGGAGGGGGCGACATTACTGCTTGCCTTCTGGCATTCAGGCTTGACACTACAGCAGAGCCATCTGCAATCTCTTGTCCAGGCATTCCACTGCAACAAGGTGAGTTGACAGCTAACCGTTAAAATAACAAAAAAGCACACGTAAGTCCCTGTTTAAACTTTCTAGCAACAGATTTTCAGCTCCCATCCCTAAGCTGGATACATGGATGTCTGTCTCCAGGGTCTATTCATAACACTACCCATGTCAAATAAGACTCCACAAAAACACTACTTAGCTGTAGGGAGATTTGGATGTGCCTGGGGTAGGTTTCTTTGCTCTGATCTCCGCCGCCGGCAAACCGTCTCAGTTATGGGCTGCCTCGTTCCTCCGCCCCGCTGCCTGTCAATCACGACTCTCTCAGCTGCCGGGGAGTCCTGGAATAGCCGGTATTCACCCAGCCAAAAAAACAAAGAAAGTCGAAACAACCAAAAGCAAGTCTCGAAAAGCTACCACTTCCTTTTTTATAAAACTTTTTGCCAGTTTTCAGTCCCGCCCTCGATCTCTTCTGCTGCTCTGTTCTCCTCCCATCCTTACTGACCTTCCATTCCTTGCTTTTTCCTTCTTTTTTTGTTCTTCTTGGCTGCTGATTTTATACAGCTGGAAATGACAATTAGTTGAAACAGCAACAGGTGCTCAACAAGTAGCACCCGATAGCCTTCAGCTCTTTTTCTAGGGCACGTGGAATGCACTACATAACTATAACTAAAACAAAAAAATATGCTTATCAAATTATAACAAATCGTGAGAAACAAATAAATAACATAAATTCTTAATAAACATAGTGTTCATAAATAAATCGCCAAACCAAATCCAAGTGCACACAAGCAGCGAAAATAATAAATTATTTGTGATAAAGTTAAAAAACAACCTATGTGTGAATTTAGTCACACTGGTGATTCCTTCCCACTTTCTACATTGACGTCCCGGCAAGGTCAAGTAAATACTTTCTATTCTTGGTACTGGAGATGGGTCTCCCTCTACCTTGTCTCTGGGACTGTCTCGGGAGTTCTAGTCCTCCTCCGACCAGCGGGGCAATGGCAGGTCCAGGCACTGGGGCCGGCACCACAGGTCCTAGTGCAATATTCTTGTGGGGTGTTCACATAACCCACCCCCACAAAGGTGGTCAGGAAACTTTCTCTGCAGGGGCCTGCTCTTCCCTCAGCTGTACTACTGGGGGCATACATCTACATAACCATAGATGATTTCGATGTATAGTGCGTTCAGGGCCCTCCCAACCTTCTGGCCGAATCCTATACACTGGATGCCCTGGTCTAAGGGAGGCAATTATAATAAAAAGTACCGGTCCCACTGGTTAGCCAACTTCCCCTGGACCGGAGGCAGAAGCTTCGAACCAGCACCCTCTCTCCGGGCAGTAGTGGAGCCTCCTTAGCTCTATAATCATATAACCGCTTATTTTTGGTGCTTTTCTGCCTGCCTCCCACTTTTCGTAGTACAGGCTAACCGCTGGTGATGGGTTCACACACACTGATCCAAATTACTAGCGTCTACTGGTTGCAAAAAAGGGGGTCAGGCCAGTGCTGCTGTGCACCAGATTATTAAAAGCTTGAACTACTTCAGGGAGGCTCTTCTCACCGGTGTTGCCCTTCTTCTTCTAAGTTTCCTTACAAAGTCAACAAGGTCTGATTAAACTGCTCACAGGCTCTGTTTCCTTGGGGATGATAGGGGGTGGTCCTACTCATTTTGCAACCATACATTTCACATAACTGTTGTATTGTGGTGGACTCAAATCCAACTCCCAAACCTGAATGGATTCTTTCAGGGCACCCAAAAGGCTGGATCAGTGCTGAAGTCCGAGCTGTTTGGTCTCTAGTGGGCACTGCCCATGCAAATCTAGAGAATAAATCTACCATAACCAAAATATACTGATGCAAATCTGCAGGACGCCCTAGCTATTAACTCCATAGGGACAGAACTAACTATGGGTACTCTCACCTCTGGTTTGGCCTTGCTCACGACGCAGCGAGGGCACTCGGACGTCCAGTTCTGGATCTCTTCTGGGGCCAGAAGAAGCTACGCCACAACACAGACAGTGTCTTCTCCCATCCGAGGTGGCCACCTGCATGATGGTATTCCTCCTTGGCCATATGAGCCTGCACCTGGGAAACAACAATTTGCTTATGGGTTAGGTTCCTGGTACTGCCAAATAATGACACCCTCTTGCAGACTCAAACATCTCCATTCCTGCAGAATCCTTTGCACCGCCATGGGCACATTTCTTCTATCCACCATGCCCGGTAAGGTGCCCTGCTCCAGGTAGATCCTCACCTGTTGTAAGCCGGAGTCATGCTGTCACCATTCCTTCCAGGGGGTCAGTCCCCGTCAGGAGGTACCTAGGCCGAAGCCACCATCACTGGGTCTGCATGCACCATTTGTTCTTCAGGCAACCTGGAGAGTACATCTGCATTCTTGCTAGCAATACCTGGTCTATACTTCAACTCAAATTAAAAATTTGCCAATTGAGCCACCCACCTTTGTTCCGTTGCTCCCAGCTTGGCGTACCAAGGGATTATTGTCAGTATACACGGTGAACTGAGCTCCCCACAGGTAATCTTTGAATCTTTCCGTTATGTCCCATTTGAGAGCCAAAAGCTCCAACTTAAAGGCACTGTAATTCTGATAATTCCTTGCAGGGGGATAAAGACTTCAGCTGGCATAGGCGATCACACGCTCCACCCCATCTTGCTCCTGGGCTAACACCGCACCCAACCTTCCCAAGCTGATGTCAGTATACAAACGGAAGGGCTTGGTGAAATCTGCATATGCCAAAATAGGAGAACTCATCAAAGCCGACTTCAGATTTTAAAATGCCACTTGACACTCTGGAGTCCAATTCACCAGGGCTGCCTTCTTTCCACGTGTGGTTGTACCCACCAAGAAAGCATGTAGGGGGGCTGCAATTTTAGAGAATGCAGAAATAAATCTCCAGTAGTACCCCAGAAATTCCATGAAGGAGCGTACCTGTCGTATCATTGATGGTGGGGTCCAGTCTCGCACAACCTCCAAATAATTAACTTCTTTTTGGAAGAGTCGGCATTTGTTTGATTGTAGCTTCCACCCATGGCACCACACTTCTTCTAGGTGACCCATATGAGTCTCAAAGTCAAGGGAGTACACGATCACATCATCCAGATAGATCAACAACGACTCAGCTACCTGGCTTCCCAGACACCTCTGCATCAAGCGCTGAAAGGTGGTGGGAGCATTGCACAGCCCAAAGGGCATCCTCTCAAACTAGTACAGGCCGTGGGAGGTCATGAAGGCAGTCTTCTATCGGTCCCTCGGATTCACCTCGACCTGCCAGTATCCACTGGCTAAATCCAACGTTGAATACCATTCGGCTTGCTTCAAGATAGTCAGTGATTCTTCAATGCAGGGGAGGGGATAAGCGTCTTTATGCGCCAATGCATTCAGCTTATGATAATCTATGCAGAATCCCCAGGTCCCATCCTTCTTTTTCACCAGCATGACCAGAGCTGCCCATGGACTAGCACTCTCCCGAACCACTCCACCTTCCAGCATCCCGGCCAGCAACATACGCAGCTCCTGATACAGAGTTGGGAGAATAGGTCTAAAATGTTCTCTGCTTGGGGGTGCTTCAGTTGTCGGGATCCGATGTAACACTGCGTCTGTCCGGCCGAAGTCCTCCTCATGCTCCGAGAACACTTTTTGCCATCGAAGGAGCAAAGCGTCCAACTCTGCCTGTTGGTCCGATATCACTCCTTCTCTCTTTAGGGAAAGCACAGGGACCTCCTCCCTCTCCGGAGCCTGGATCATCTGGATATCCACTTCCACCACTCCTGGGCGTGCCTCTGAAAGAACATCGTGCTCTTCTCTTACCTCCATGGAGTTGATTTGGAAGACCATCGCTAGGGGGCACTGTCGTGTCACTTCTATGAGATAGGGGTTTACGTTCCGGACTCTCACTGGGATGACCTGCAATGACTCACCTCCTTCCACAGCTTCAACCAAGGCACAGTATTCCCGACTGTACTTTGACTCTGGAACTCAGGCCCACACAATCATCTCACTCTCAGGGGAACCATCACTAGCTGGCGACTGGTCAGCCTCACTGTCCTCATCCGACCATCAGGTGTATCATGCTGCTCTGCCTGCCGGAAGACAGCGATTGCTTGCTCCCATACTCCTCTAGCCTCTGGTTCCACAGCCACAATGAAGGTAGGAAACACCTTCTGTTTCCCCTGAAAAAGTTTAGCCAAACAAGCAGAGATTACATTCATCCCCAAAACCCCTGTCAGCTCCTAGACACTCAGCATTCACTCACCCCACCTACCGCAAAATCCAAGACCACGTAGCCCACATAAGGAAAATAGATTATGGATCAAATGGTGGAAATCTGGATAAATCTGCATAAAAATCAAACCTGTCTTTCATCATATTCTAATCCAGTGACACAATCCCCTGGCTCTACATTTACACTACAAGTGAGGCACTGATGGAAGTGCCCTCCAGCAAAGCACATGGAAAAGGCACATGAGGAGCAGCAAATGATTGTACTGTAAATCCTAAAGTTCTAAACTATTATGGAGCTTTCAGAACTTGATTTTACCAGCTTTAGCATAATTTACTTTTTATATACATTTTCTTTTTTGTTTTGTTTTTGTTTTTGGAGGCTTGCCATAATTCTAGGGCTGAAGGTTCAGCCCCTACGCTAAGATCTATTGGCTAACTTATACTATATTATAAAAGCCTCTGGCTGCTGTCAGAAGTCAAACCTCAAGGGGATATCCTAGGCCAAACTATCTAATCAGTCAATGCTACCTTAAACCTTAATATATTCACCAATCAAAGGTGTACATCTATTCAAAACAGACATCGGGGTCTATGTTAATGTTCTAAAATGTATTGACCCATGTACAGTATTACCATTACTTCACACACACAAAAAAATCTGGCTGTATTAAGATCTGCAAGCATTTAAATAGACTCCATTAAAACATAGAGAGTATTTTAAGGCGTTAAAGTGTATTATAGTACAATAAATATTTACATAGACATGCTTGCACGCTCTGTAAACTTCTTTCTAAGTAAACTGTGGGTATTGATGTTGAATAGCAGAGGTGTTAGCCTTTTCAACCACCATACAAATATCTGGCAACACAGGCTTTGCATTCCACTAAGATTCTTATCAAGCATGGTATAAAAACAAAAACCAAAAATGATTCTTGATGAGAGGAATTTAGATGTATTTAGATTTTTTTGCCCTTTTACTACAGAAATGTTAGTGACCTGTTGCACCTCCTGCGGCTTCGGGCATTATAGCCCCCTGTCGGTAACAATAGTCTTCCTTCGGGTCAATAATTTTCCACTATAGCCCTCCTCTCAAGTCCATATTTATTATAGTCAAAGGCAACCTCTCCAGTCCATATTTACTACAGTCAAAGGCAACCTAAACATATATAGGAGGCAAGGATTAAAAAATAGAAATTTGGTGAAGTTTTTTTGTTATATAAACTCTCTACAAATATGTAAAACATCAACGGGGTGATGTAAGTATAGGCACATTGCAAATAATTGAGGACGAAAAATTCAAATTGCATTGCAGCCAGGCAATTATTTTGCACTGCTCCCTATGTAAGCTTAAGAGCAATGCAAATTACTCAACACGCACAAACAATGACCTGCAATTATGATAATGAGGGTCTCAATGAGCGCATCGGTCCATTTAGTGGCCGCACTTGCAGAGTTAGGAGTACAGAGAGCAGTAGGCACCGTATGACATTTGTGGGGCACAAAAATACAAACCAAAAAAAAATACGTCAGAGGAAGGGCAACAAAGTCCTCTTGGCACACAGAAAAAAAAGAGAAGGAGCTGAGAGTCCTTGCAGCTGAGGTCACTCAGCATGAAATAGAGTTGTTTGGAAAAGCCTCAGCCAACATCAGTTATGCGAGTATTCTTAGGAAATTATATGTATTGGCCTGCCCTTTTCAGGGCTGTCCCTCCAGACTGGGAGCCTGATGGGCCCCAAAACCCCTTCCGTGTAGGAAAACATGCACTGTTGCTCCACATTGCGTAAACTCACTATTTTCTGTAGGAGTCTAACCCTGGTTATACTCCCATCGGAAGAATGTTGAAAACACAGAATCATCTTGGTATTTTGTGACATTCAGCTGGAGGTAAAAAGTCAAAGCTTTGCCACAATCCTTGTATATGCTTTAGTCTATGTGGCAGAGATGGCTGCAGGGGTGATGTCAGACCAGGGAAATGAAACAAAAACACAGGTACAACGGGGCGAATCTGCCGCAGCAGAATATTTATTAACTATTTTAAACAAAAATACTTTTAAACAAAAACACACAAAAGAGGGCACTTTGGCCAAAACAAAACAAACACAAACAATAATGATATTTTACAAAACTAGTTCCTTTTGGATCTCTCAACTCCTCGAAATTCTCTCCCCCTTAATGAGCTTGGAGTGGCTCTTTTATATTCTGTGGCTGGAGCCTTAATTACCCATTAATAAAATAATTACTTTAAGGCTCCAGCCATATTCCCACGAGATTTCTTGGGATGGGCATTTAACCCCATCAACGCCAACCACACTTTATGAGACCAGCTTTTTTGCCAGTCTCAAATAATAAATAACAATGACGGTCGGTTCCCGTCCACCCGCATTTAAACATAATAATAATAATAATAATAATAATAATAATAATAATAATAATAATAATAATGAAAAGACATACATAAATAAATTAATATACACAAGGGGTTTGGCACCCCGTCACAGACTACCACTGTGATAGTGACGTCCATAACCTACTTAGTTTGTGAGTTATGAAGTGTGAAAGACAGATGGACTGAAAGCATAATTTTAGTATCTGCGCCTTGCTTTGCAGGCTGCAGATAATAAAATGACCACACATTATCCAGTGAAGTTCTTTTACTGTTTAGTTAAACCTGAATTACTAACTCCTATAAACATCATTAACCATGAAGATTTATGACAAAGAAGAGAACGCCTTAGCCAAAACACAGAATCTTGTCATTTAAAATACATGCTGAAATAACTACTATCATTCTGGTCTCCCACAGGATCCTGTAAAAAAAACTAAAGGAATGAGAAGAGAACTTGTAAGTGGTAAAGGTTTTATATAACATGCCAAGTTAAAAAGCAGTTTTAAAAAGCATATGCATACATGTATGCACCTGAGTGATAAACTGACTTTTCTATATTATACAGCAGGAGATATCCATTCATCCATAGTACCATGTGAAATTGATAGCACTGTTTCTATGGATTTATGAGAATGTATAATGATCTCTTCCCCTCAAAACACACTGATTAAAAATGTTACAGAATGATATATATACTGTATATATTATTATTATTTGTTTATTTAGCAGACGCCTTTATCCAAGGCTGCTTACAGAGACTAGGGTGTGTGAACTATGCATCAGCTGCAGAGTCACTTACAATTACGTCTCACCTGAAAGACAGAGCACAAGGAAGTTAAGTGACTTGCTCAGGGTCACACAATGAGTCAATGGCTGAGGTGGGATTTGAACCGGGGACCACCTGGTTACAAGCCCTTTTCTTTAACCACTGGACCACACAGCCTCCTTTTATATATATATATATATATATATATATATATATATTTTTTTTTTATATATATATATATATATATATATATATATATATATATATATATATATATATATATATATATATATATATATATATATATATAAATTTCAATGTATAAACCTTTCATTGAGGTACATGAAAAAAAATAAAATTGGTTATATGTAGATCCTGATAACGGATTGAAATGCAGAATTCCTGATCGCGACACATTTCTACTCTATTTATTTTTTCCCCCCACTGTCCTTAATGAGCCACCATAAAATGAGACTTATTTACAAACTTTAATTCAGACTTTATTTAGAATGGTAGAACGAATTCAAAAAGGTCTGGTGTTAACAATGTTTTTTTCTCTGGGCTTTATTATGATTTGCCATGCTTTCATTTCACAATGTTCTATTACAATTTGCTATGTTTTTATGGTAACATTTTATAAGAGATATAACAGTAAAAGAGATACAACTATACAATATAGAAAGAACATTATTTAATCAAGTGCTCTAGTTCTAATTAAAAACTAATGTTTGAACTGCAATATATATTTAGCATTGAAGCAAGGTTAAGTATTTGGGTTTTCGGTAAAGCCCTAATCATCATGCAGTACCGTTAATTAAGCATGGTAAACTTAGTTGAATATACTGTGGTATTTAGCCTTTTTTGTTTTGTGCTATAAAGTTTACAGTTTAATTTCTCTATTACAGCATATGAGAAATGTAACAATAGGAGACTTTTAACCACTGCCCTGGCTGCTGAAGTACAGTTTAATGCTTACCTCCCAAATATCATGGAAACAATGTGAGATCACTCTGAGGAGCTCTTAAACAAAACCAGCCCTGTGTTACCAACCTTGCACGAGAGTCGGCCAAGATGCTTCAAATGAAATGTAATGTTTTTAAGCCAATCCCAACTTATTTCCAGCTGTTCTGCTAAGGACAATATTATTATTTTTGCCAGTCTTTCAAATCTGTCAAATCACATTTTGGTTGTATTTTCAGTGGGCCATTTTATCACTGAAATTTCAGATTTTTTTTTACAGAATTTGAGATATTTCCAGTTACTTTATTTAATAAACAGGGAACAAATTTTTTCATACCATTAACTATCATGAAAGGGACTTTTAGATTTTTGCCAGTTTATAAAGCAATATAGAACTTCAAAGTTGCTGAAAGAAATGTTAGTCTGGACAGTTGTTAAAATATTAATACATGTATATTGCATGTTAAAAAGTATTGTATAGTATGGCAGGGCAAAAGCCCTGCACGTGTAAATAATGTATTGTATTGTTATGTATTTGTATAGTTTTAAAAAATATATATATATATTGAATTTAAATGTGCACTAGATATGGCAGGTTGTTGCAGTTGTACATAAAGTTTTGAATTTAAGTTTGGCAGGGATGGGGTTAAATCCAACTCTGCCAAATCCATGTGCGGAATGTGGCTGGGGCTTAATTGATGATCAATTAAGCCCAGCCACATGGTATAAAAAAGGAGCTGGAAAGCCAGTTATTTAGTTCTAGTTCCAGCAAACATGCAGCCTCATTACTGTGTGGAAAGCCAGGGTGAGTGGATTATGTAGGGATTAATTTAGGGTATTTCGATCCCACAACAGTTTATTTTAGTGTGTCACAGAATAGGTTCTGGAGCGGGACCTCCCTTTTAGTGGGAGCAGCGCTAAGCCAGTGTTTGGCAAACTTTTTTTGTTTTTAGCTGTTTTCTCACTATTTTGTTTTGCATTTTTGGAGCTCTTATTTTGATTACACTCTGTCTGTGTATGTCCTCATGCACTAGGGCTATCATTGCTGGTACCCTAGTGGCGGCCACCTGTCACTGCAACTTTTTTGTTTACTTGAATAAAACCTGGACGCCTGAGTGGTGTTGTCAAATGCATCCCTCTGTCTCTCTCTCATCATTCAGCGGACTCCCACAACTAAAGTAGCAGGTACTAAGACCCTGTTACAATAGTTAAAATAGAATTTTAAAGAAGAGTTAAATGCAGTTAAGTAGCCTCATAGGCTTCCACTTGATTCACACGAGAAAGGGATCTTGAATTTGTTTTCATGTGGTGGGAAAGGGGTTAAAAAAAACTTAAGTTCATTCTTGTGGAATGGACTTCTCCTGCTTTTTCTTGTCGGGAAGAACTGTAATCACTAAATCTGTAGCTGTTCTTAAATGTTTGGATAGCCTCTGGGAAAATAAAACCTTAGCTCCCATCTTTACAATACCCTCTAACAATTATTGAGACCAGTTTTAGATTTGTAAAACCACTGTCCCATACATTGTTGACTAATTTGATTAGTCAACTATAACAAGTAATATACAATGTTACATACTAAGCTGCATCTCCTTGTTGTAGTCAGAGAATCTGACAGAACATACTGCAGGAGCTCTGTTTACAAGCTCCCATATCCAAGATAACACAGATCACTGTTTCACTAGGAACAGTATACAAAATGTGACCCTACATTCTGGAGAACACACTTTGTTGCATATTTTCAACTCCAACTTAAAAAGAGATATAAATCATGGCTTTGTTTATATAATAAACGTATTCTACAAACAATAACCAGCAAAATTAAGAACTAACTAAAGTTTTGTAGTTCTTGATTGCTTGACCTTTTTCTTTGTTTGCAAACACACATAAGCTCCTTTCACACTGGTATGCTCTATCCGGGTCGCGACCTGGGTGACAGAATCAAGTACGCAATGCCCCGAAAGCAGCAACGTTCACATGACCACCCTTTCATCTGTTCAGTTTCTCTGGATTGAATTGTCGGCCCAAATGTTGATTTAGATCAAATGTTTCTTCATCCCTTCTGCAATCTGGCTCATGGTGTGTCTCAAATCAACAGAAATATGGCTAGAGAATAAACAGAAATGTTCCTTGCAGGAGTGAAACCTTCACGCAGGCATGGTTGTTTGTTACTGCGTCAGCTTATGAACAACCATCATGCACTTAGTCTCACTTGACCTGGGTCAAAACATGACTACCCACATCTTGAGGTGGGTTGCTGCCGACCTGAGTACGACCCGGGTACATGATTTCACACTACATGGTATTGTGACCTGGGTAGCCAGAACTTTGTTATATGTTCTTTTGTTAGTGTAAAGCCGGGTCCACACCTGAGCGATCAGTTGCACAACCAAATCACTCTCGAAATCGCACAACTTAATCACCTGCAACTGCTTTGTCCACACCTGAGCAACTAGTTGCGCAACAAAAGTGTGTGTATTTTTTTATTCTTCTGGCAATTACGCTGACTCTACTGGTGCTGTCGGTTCTTTCCTTCAGTCTGTCATTATCTTTAGTAAACGATGGTTTCACTAATTACCAATGAAGACCTGGCTATTATAGTTAAGGCTGGTATTTTGTCACAGAAATCTTTACTAAAAATCACGGAGGAAGGGGGAAATGGTGTGTGAAGTCACAGGGATGAAAATGCAACTATAACTACTTTTTTAAATACAATATACCTAAATAAAATAAAATGTGTCTGTGTATATAAGTAGGAAAAAAGGAAAATTAATCTAAATCTTTTATTTATTTATTATAATTTTCACAACATCAGATTCAAATTTTAATCCTGTAAATCCATAAGCTTCACAACATATACAACTATAAACCAAATACATTAGTTTACATAACATTTGGTGAGTTTTCTACAGGACAGCAAACAAAAACTGTAGGTTTTACATACCTTTAATAAATAACATTTGAAGTTCAAAAAGAATGTCTCTTTGTGTGCATGTTGTACATTCAGAGGTTTCATGACTTATGGAGCGCCAGTACATTTTTATATGCTGAAAATGATCTTTCTGAGTCAACACTATTTACTGGTACTGTCAAGCATCTGACAGCAATTACAGCACAACTGATCGCTCAGGTGTGGACCTGGCCTAAGGCTTTTGTTCACAGGCAACATCTGCCAATGGAAATCCCTACAGCACTGCATATTCATAAACACCTAGTTTAGAAAAGATCTAAAATTTGGCCATTTTACATTTTGCCTACATTAACATTCCCCAAGACTCAAATCAGAATCAAATATAACCCCCAAGTTTCTGACATCAGGCTTTATATTAGAGGTCAGGTTGCCCAAATCATTTTTTTAGGGAGTTTGCATGCTCTAGTTGTTGCCGAGAACCTAACAGCAAAACCTCTGTCTTATTTGAGTTTAATTGCAAAAAACTTTCAGACATCCCATTTTTGATGTCTGCAAGACACTATAGTAAGACTGAAACAGCAGTGGAGTCATCAGGTTTTACAGAAATATAAAGTTGCATGTCATCTGCATAACAGTGAAAGTTAAAGGGTACATAAGGACCTTTTTATTTTATTGGGTTACATGTTCCCATGTAACACAATAAAAGTTGGAGAATATGGTTTTGCTGGACAAGCCAACACAGTAAGAACAAATTTTACAACCAAGCAACTCACTGAGCTGGAAAAGGAGTTTCACTTCAACAAATACCTGATAAGCCGCTGTTCCAGAACCGGAGAATGAAGCAAAAGAAACGAGAAAAAGAGGGATTGATACCGGCTTCTTCTTCCAAAACACCAGAAATCGACAAAAAGGCAGACGAGTCATCAGAAAAAATCTATTTCAACAGCTTCAACCCCTTCTCCAGATTCGTCCTCTGCAGAAACTCCATCTACCTCAAGATGGCTCTACGTAGCCGCATGGACCTCTCAGAACTACATTTCCCAACATCCTCCTCCTCACATATGTAACTGAGATGGATTTACCAGTGGGAACTATAGTTCTTAGAGGTACAATAAAATAAAAATGTCCTTATGTACCCTTTAATACTATGTTTACGAATGATTTCCCCCAGTGGCAGCATATACAAAAAAAATAATATTGGGCCAAGAGTTTATGGGAAATATAGTATTTGCATAAAATGTATTTTTGAAAACTTTTCTAGGTCACAACCACAAACAAAAATAAGAGTGAACATCCTATAAATGTGTGTTTCAGATAAAGTATTCATTAGACATGTTAAAAAGCATCTGTCCTGTCATTTATGTAATTTTTTCATTATTCTACCTTTAAAATATCCCATTACTGTAATTTATCACAAATCATAGAATTTGTTGTGGTTTTACATCAGTTGTTGCAGATCCCTTGGCGTCGACCCTTGAACAAAGTCTATAATTGATGCTATAAATAAAATGCAGCCTTCTGGGCTTCCCTTTGTAAAACTGGTTCCCACAAACCACTACACAGTCCTAATGAATGGACTCCAGAATGTATTCTGTGGTGCACAGCTAGACAGTGGTCACAGCAACCATTTACTTCAACAGGAAGTCAGAAATAAATCAAGTTAATTATAATCATTACTTAATTCAGCACATACAGTTATGACTATTTGATCTTAATTCGAATTAGCTCAATTTCCCCTTCTAAACAAGAATACCTCCAAGAGGGTCAACGTTAAAGTCAAAAGCTAAAATCTATATTAGGTTATAAGGGGTAAACCCTCACTTGACCAGCTAGCCACTCACAAACAGTGCATTCTCCAACAGTTTATTTGCAGAACACATGTTCAGGGTTAGGTATTCTCTCTTGGTGCATGCTCATTATCTGCCAGCAATAGAAAGCTCTTTTAAAGGTGCAACAGTAATATACACAGAGTTAAGTAGTTCTTGCCCTGATAATTGACCTTATGCCTGCGTTTAAACTTCATGCCCATTGCTAAACAGGGCCGATTGGGTTGCTCATTACACTAAGATTGATTTCCAGGCATTTATGCAAGACACTTCTTCCTCTTCCAAATATTCTTACTGGAATCACATGAACATACAGTTAAAAATAAATAAATAAATAAAATCATGATATAAAGTTTGGAGGGAGGTGTCTCTCCCCCATGGATCCCCGGAGGGTTTCTTGCTTAGTCTTTTCCCCTTTATTGTCTGTTTTTCAAACCCAGAGGCCTTTGTTTCTGCAAAGTGGTAAAGTCCAGCTTATGTTTTGGTGGTGGAAATCCATACCAGTGCTTTCTAATGTAATGTTAGTATTGCAATTGACAGGTTAGCAAATAATAAAGATTTTTACTACAGAGCAAACATAATTTTGAAGACTTCCCAAAATCAAATACTTTATACAGTATATATGTATGAGAGGCAGAAAGAGAGAAAGAAGTGTATATATATATATATATATATATATATATATATATATATATATATATATATATATATATATATATATATATATATATATAAAGGTTTAAAGATTAAAAAAATATTTTATTTTGAGGACGTTTCGGGCAAAAGCCCTTCTTCAGCTGTTTACAAAGAAAAGTAAACACAGTGCAGTAAACTTGTTGAACTTGTTGTTATTATACTTATACAAAAATTCTCAACAAGACCCATCTACAGCGCCTATTTTCAAGACATGCAAACTTCACTTATACTGTGTATAATATATACTGTGCAGTCCTGTGCTGTATAACAAAGCTCTACTATAAGTAGGGCTCTTCGTTCTCATTTTTTATTTTTGATGACGTAATGTCCCTTTAAGTTTGTTTTGAGCCGACATCGTTTTTTATTTAAACTCTTGTAGAAGTGTTGATTGTAAAAGAAGATCGCTTTTGTTGTGTTTTTTTTTTTCTTCCTGTAACTTGAATGACACGCTCTGTTTGATTCACGGCTAATCAGAGATTCACAAAACACAATTAAGAGAAAACTTGAATAACAGGTGAAATAATTTTTGCAACGAGTCACTAGGATTTCACTTTGCTCGCTTTTTTGTTTCCGTTTAATTAAAAAAAAGTGTTGCCTTAAAAAAAACACACAAAAAAACAAGCATTTTTAGCAGTGAAACTGAATTTTAGTCAAGTTACAGGAGGGAAAAACACAACAAAAGCGATCTTGTTTTACAATCAACACTTCTACTAAGAGTTTAATTAAGAAATTAGGTCGGCTCAAAACAAACTTAAAAAGGGACATTAGGTCATCAAAAATAAAAACCGAAAACAAAGAGACCTAACTATAAACAACGGAACCACAATAACCACCAACAACAGAGTGTAACGAAAGACAATGCAGAAAGGTGATTTATTTATTTACCGTTTGAGCTATTTTAAATTGAACAATAATGAAAAGAGATACACAATATATATATACACACACACACACCCAGACACTTAACTGTGCAGTTCTGTCCACATTTTACAGCACTTTTCTGCAAAGATATACTAAAAACAATGGAACTATTTACAGTAACCATAACAACAACAAAGTGGAATGAACGATAATGCATGTTTTGTTGTCAAACGATTACAATGCAATTCAGAGAAAGCAGCACCAATATGAAACTAAAGATGCAGTCAAGACACTACACCACTAAAAGAACTACAGTATTAGAACATCGTAAGAAATTATTAGTTTAACTTATTATTAACAATAGACTTCTCACAATCAGACAGCAAGTGAAAACTCAAAACGATTTAATTAAAAAAACTGCAATGAATTCACTGAGGCAAGCGTAGGCAAAGCAGAGAAACATTGCCTTTTTTTAATAAATATACATAATTGTGATTGTGGGGTGGAAAAAAGCACAACGAGCTACACTATGCTAAAGCAATACCACATGGAGTAACTGCAAGCTATAAACACAGGCAGCCGCCATAACTGTATTAAACAAACAAACAAACAAAAAGTTTTTTTAAACTCGAATAAAGACTTTTCTAAAATCTCAACCCTCACCAAGACATCGTTTTTCCACACAGCCTGCAGTGCAGCTCCTAAGCCTAGTGCTGCAACCGTGCACAATACACGGAGACAATCGTCTTGCTAAGCTGTTTAGAAAAATATTAAATTATATTTTCACAACGTTTAAAAAACTTCAAAATTCCTACCCCCTCCAAAAAATTATTTTGTTTAAATTATGACAACACAAGTCTTTTTTCTTGACACTGAAACAAATTTAATCACAATTCCACTTTACTTTTCCCTAACTCTGTACCCTGCTTCCCCACACCGATTGGCTGCCAGTGTCACAGTCCGCAGAGGGAAGGCGTGGTTAAAATGAGAGACCAACAACAGAGCGTTGCAGCGCCGTTTATAACCCCAGCCCCCCTATCGCTACTCTATTCAAAACTTACACATGCCATTGCTTCTCAGCCGCACACTTCGGGCCAATGGGAACACACTGAACACGTGAACACACAGTGACTTACACAGCAACTGAGACAGAGTTAAACAACGGCGGGAAATACAGAGGGGGAAGGAAACCCAATTACAAACAACGGGAACGACATAAGACACACACAGCACGTAAACACGTATATACAGATCGTTACAATATATACAATTGTGTGCTGCCCCCTGGGAACTCCCATCCATGGAATAGCCACTGAAACCGGTGACCTCCAGGCTAGGGCGCATCCTGCACTCCAAGTGGAGTGCCTTTACCAGATGCACCACTCGGGAGACCCCAGTCCATCATTTTTGACCACTTTTTACACTTACATGCAGCACATTTCTTGCTGACATCTAGCAGGATTTTTGAGAACTGCCTGCTGTAGAGTGGTCATTTTTTCCCATTGTTTTTGTTTTTTTGCATATACGGTAATTGCTTGTTGTGATCACATCAGATCCTCATTTGGTACATGTGTGATCGAGAACGTTTTTCCAACTCTGCTGTAAATGATAAATTATACAAAACATGACACAAAACGTATGCACATTAACAAAATGGTTATGATTCGTCACACACACGTGTCCTTAGCCCTACCCCTACCTTAAGAAGAAAATGTATTCTTGAGAAATGTAGTGATAGGGCCTAGTTAACTGGAAAAGAGTGTTAAACTATATTTATTGATTTCTTGACATTTTCAAACAATTATTTTAGGCTATTATTATTATTATTATTATTATTATTATTATTATTATTATTATTATTATTATTATTATTATTATAATGTATTAATGACATCTAATGTTAATGTATGTTACTGCAAGGCTAAAAAAGGAAATAAAACAATACCATACCATGTGAACAGTGTTTAAGGCTCCAAGTCATTAGTAAACCAGATAAGAAGACCTTGTGCAATGTTTGGCAACATTGGATGAACTCAGAGATTAAGGTTTTAAGAAGAATCCCAAGCTTAGAGATTTACTTCAAACTGTATTGTACTGATAAGGCAATAGCTTGGTGAGGTCAATATGAAAAAACAGATTATTATACAAAATACAAAAGACTTTAGCTGCAACCCTATGTAAACCACCAGAACACAAGGATAGAAAAGGTTTTCCAAACATACTTGGCAGCCACTGTATCTGAAAATATGTTTTTGTTTGTTTGTTGTTTCCAGTCACTAGGATGTGAAGCTTAAAGTTGACAGACCCAATAAAATGTAGAGAAAGCCTTAGTTTATATATTGAGTTTACTGGCTTTTCCCACTGGCAGTGCCTCTGAAAAAACACATTCAATTTCCTGACCTCCAATGGCAGGCCCCCACCATTTCATACTGTATGTTCACAAAGCACATCTGTCATTGTAACAAGAAGAAAATACATTCCTTAATGTTTTTCTTGCTACACAGTTGGAAATTGTTCACCATTCTGTTAAATAATGTGCATGTCTTGTATAGTGCTGCTACAGTCTATAATGTGTGGAGGGGTGCTGTGCTAATTTAGTTTAACTGCTTATAGCCAATGGGCACAGAGGTTACCTGGATCTTATAAGTTTCTTTTAGTCACCAGGGGATACTGCAGGATGTGATTGCCTGGTATGGATGACCAGTTTCTTTTTTGAAACCCAAAGTAATCAGCTGAGAATAGGGTTAGGTTTAAGGATGAATTCTGAACTGAATACACCCAAATTCAATAAGTTTGTAATTATCATAATGTAGTGACTCTCTCTCTCTACAATAGCATGTCTAGAGCGATGTAATAGACCAGAAAGACATCCATTATTTGATAACTAACTCAGTGTAATGGAACTTAATATCACAGTAATCTTAATGTATTCTTCTTCTTGTTCAGATTCACTTTGTGTATCATTTTCTGTCATAATATGTATTACTTTTTAGAGCACTTCTGTGGCCTTAATAAAGCTCTCACATACACCACTATCCTCTCCCTAACATTCTGACCCTAACAGCTGTAAAACATATTGCAAGTAAGAAATACCATATAGAACATTGTGACTGAAACAGAAAATGATAAAAATATATATATATTTTACATTTCAATGGGTTACGATATGTGTTACAATGTTATAATGTTGTCGACCCTTCCAAAACTACGCCACCCAGCTTCTGGTCCAGGCCCTGGTACTCTCCCGCCTAGACTATTGCGACTCCCTCCTGGCTGGCCTCCCTGCGTCCGCCACCCGTCCGCTCCAGCTCATCCAGAACTCCGCTGCTTGTCTGGTGTTCTCTCTGCCTCGCTTCTCCCACGCTCCACTGCTCCGCTGAGTCACCAACCCGGATCACTGACCGAGTGGAAATGCCAGAATGAGGGGGGCTAATGCCACTGTTCTGATTAATCAATGGAGTCCCAGCAAGAAGGCAGGACAGCTGGTGGCTGCAGTAGAAGGGGAAAACATGCAGGTGCTGTTGGATCTCAGCACAACAGAGATAGAGGACTATGAAGCCTTGCTCACAGCCCTGGACCGTCGGTTTGGTAGAAGTGAACCTGCTGTAGGGTTTAGACAGCAGCTGGCTGTTAGGACACGAAGACCAGAAGAGAGACTAGGCGTCCTTGCCGCAGACGTGCTGTACCTGGCCCACAGAGGGTACCCGGACCAACCACCCGCCATGCATCAGCATCTTCCCACTGAAGCCTTTATACACGGGTTAACCTCTTCGGCCCTGCGCCAACAGGTCAGGATGGCCGCCCCACCTCTCTGAAAGCAGGCTGTGTCCCAGGCAGAACGGGTCGAAGCTGAGCTCAAGGAAGACGACCCTGCTGGCCCTGTTGCCCCCAGAAGCAAGCCTCATACTGGCAC
Organism: Acipenser oxyrinchus oxyrinchus; assembly: GCA_030684275.1. Classification (NCBI taxonomy): domain Eukaryota; kingdom Metazoa; phylum Chordata; class Actinopteri; order Acipenseriformes; family Acipenseridae; genus Acipenser; species Acipenser oxyrinchus. The sequence goes on along the minus strand of CM060250.1, from coordinate 94,488,042 downwards.
AGCTCCACCTACTGCCAGGCAGATCCAACTTGAAGGTCCAGAGAGCAATAGCAACCCCGGGAACCCAGCATGGATGCCCAGTCTGATTGCCATGATCAGATCCACTACCACACAGGCCCCCTGTGTGCCTCCGTCTCGCTCACACCTGTGTTGGTCCTGCATGCAATCCGGGCACATCCAGCATCAATGCCTCATTGCTCCGGCTCCACCCCTCTTCCCACAGGGCCAAAGTTTGTAGCCTGCCACCACGCAGGCACCCCAGTACATCCCGGACCATAGCCTGCACCAAGTTGCACTACCACAAGCTATTAGCTCTGGCCCCAGCCTACAATATGCCACCTGGCCGCGACAGTTCAGCTTGGGCCCCCGCCAGCAGATGCAAAATACAAACCTCTTGTGCAACAAGCCACCCTGCTGCCACAACCGGCTAACCCAGGCCAATATCTCAGCACAGCTCAACAATACTCGCTGCAGCTGCCGGGAAACGAGATGGGGCCCATGTAGACGGGACAGCGTGGGCCCCTTGCTCTGTCCCTCAGTAATAACACCCCGCACCCCCAGTGAAGACCCAGCCCTGTCTCCAGGAGGGCAGGGCTCCGCACTTCAGACCAGCAGCCAGTGACTGGCCCGTCTGGCCAGCAGTTGTTGTGGGACGCACAAAGAGGACTTCTGTCACATGCCAGTCAAGATAAGGGGTCCACCTGCTCTGCACTTACCAACACTGGGTCCACTGTGACCCTGGGCCGCCCGGATGTCATGCTGAAGAGGGTCCACCCTGAGGCAACCACCGTACAGCTAAGGATGGTGACCGGCGAACTGATGCACCGCAACGCCACGATGGCAAGCCAGGTCGCGGGTTGCACCATTCACCACCCAGTGTGGGTTGCCGCGGTCCAGGGGCCCGTTTCCTAAAAGCGGTTTGCGAGGAATCGCTGTCGCACACCCGGTGGTGCTGTGGTTAGAAAGCAGACTGCAACCGCAATGGCGATGCAGGCTGGTGAAAAGAAGGAAAGATTTAACAAAGCGCAGAGCGCAACGATAATAGCTCATTTCAGAAGCTGAGTTTCTGATTCCAGGGAAGTGGCAAGCCGACTTCCAGCAATATTTAAAAATAATGCAGGGGAATTCCAGAAAAAAAAGAGCTCTTTCATACAGACTCAATCAGCAACTGGTTTGAAGCAAAAGAGGAAGTGAGCTCCGCGTAGTGACTATTTGTTCCCTCGGAAGGCGGGACCGAGGATGTCATTCCCTGGAGGGGCCTATCGGCAGGTCTGATATAAAATGCTCAACGAATACCTACTAGTGGCAGGCATTTCCCAAAAGTATTTGTTGGTGGTCGTCTTCGAATTGACAGGGAACAAACAAAATAAACCTAGCTCTCAGTTGGAGTACTAACTAAATAATACTTCGGGTGGTCCCTGTCTGACGTCAGGATGGATAAGCCGTTTACCCAACTCAACGAACACAAATCAACACAGTTCATAAATTCCCCAGGGCAAATGATTCTGCACCACTTCACCACAACACATAACCAGAATGATCAAACAAATAATTCTATAAGATTGTTTATTTTATTTTTGAACGGTGCTAACAAAACCTAAACAATTACTCTGCTATTATCTTGCTGACCAAACCGATGCAGTTTTGTGATACAATCGCAAAACAGGGACGATTTAACAATTGTACTGTTTCTGACCAGGGCTCTGTACTTGTTTCCTCAGAATATGAACTAAACTACATGTGAAATGTTTACTTCCGAGTGGTGTTACCTTGTTTTGATTGCGAAGCATCTCATGGTTGTGTAGAGATTGAGGGATTTTAGTTAGTTATGTATTGACAACCTCCCTTACCTTGTTTGGGACTTAATTAAACACACCTGATATGTTGTGCAAATTGCCACGAGACAGCTATTTAAATCAGCTGCTTTGTGCATATAAGAGAAAGGAGTGGACAGTGCTGTTACCTGCTGGGTGGCTGGGTGGCTGGGTGGCTGTGTGGCTGGGTGGCTGGGTGGCTGGGTGGGTGGCTGGGTGGCTGGGTGGCTGGGTGGGTGGCTGGCTGGGTGGGTGGGTGCGTGCGTGCGTGCGTGTGTGTTGTGGATCGACAGAGAGAAGACTGTGCTTGTTCTGTTTGGTGACCGAGACAAGCTGGTTTTACAGTGTTGGACTTCGGCAGTGACGGGAGGTTGCTGTACCTGGAAGCTGGATAAAGGCTGCTGTAGCTGTGTCTGACGGTGAATTTGATTTACCCGGGTAAGAGAAACGGGCCTCTCCCCCCTCTCCTATTGCACTTTAATAACTCCACTCAATTTCAATTCACATCATATTAGAGTACTGCTAATACAGGACGATTTTATACCTCGCTATCAACTGTTTTATATATCTTGATATCAATTAAGATCTTAACTACATTAACAGAGATTAGTGATACTGTGTTGCTATTTTTTTTAAGTGTCTATTTGTAATTGTTGTTAACTGACTAATTGTTATATGTTTTAATGTGTGTGTCAGAGTGAATGACTCGATAGGAAACGGGGTTAGTTAAAGTGGGAGGGCTTATTTATCTGGTCGGTGGGAGGCGTGTGTGGGCGGCTCCTGATTTCTGCTGGAGTGCTTGGCACAGACTGAGTGTGGCCCTTACCTGATTTATGTTTGGGTGTTTTATTTTATATAGAGGGATTTTGTATTGATTTTGATTTTCACTGTTTGGCACTTTAAGTATTTTCTTGTTTATTGATTTAATTATTTATGTTCTTTTCATTTTGAGTTACTTCACATTCAGGTGGGGGACGCTGTTGGTCTTAGCCGAGTGCTTCTGGAGCATCCAGGGCTGTCCCTCATCCGCCCTCCACGGGCTGTGCATGAATGTGAGTCTTTTCTCAAATAAAGACTTGTTTTATAATTTGTAATACTGCTCTCTGGAGTCCCTTATTCCTTCCGCCTCACTCTGATTAACCTGCTTTAGTACAGCTTACCAGACCTCCCTGGGTATTAAAGGTAGTGGCAGCTCGCATGCTACCGGGTTCGCATACCCGTACTCAATCCAGAGTCTGAGGATCAGACTGAGTGCCCGCTCTCTATACTGTATTCAGTGGGGAGCCGGGTTCGCTACAGTTGTTTTTCGGTTTGATATTTTTCCTTTTTAAAAGCAATTAGAAGGAGCCCCGTATCACAGTATCATTCTGCAAGTAAGAAAGTGGAATAGTTGTATGCCTTTGTCTTATGTAGGTATTCACTTCAATTCAGGCCATTAAGATTCCAGTTTACAAAAGCTGCAAGAGTTTCCTTGTGACGGTTACCATGGCGATCATACACTCTATCATCAAGTCACATGAATGGGACCTGAGATGCTGCAAGATCTTTTGCTTAAATACAAAGAAAAAATTATGTAGCCTAAACAATCGTTTTAATAAGTCAAAATTAAACCTCTGCTTCTTCCCCACCCCTGCCAAACTATAATACAAATCCACAATACCCTCTTTACAAGTGTAGGGCTTTTTTTTTTTTCAGTGAGTTGCTGCTAATAAAAACCTTTGATTTGTTTGAGTTTTAATGGGTAAGCCTTTGTAGCTGTCAAGACAAACTGATTTTCTTTTTTTTCACTTTGGTTTCACTGTAAAGCCAAACCCCAATAGACATAGAGGTACAATAGGTTTTTTTCATCCAAAATGAATCATTGAAACACAAACAGATAAGTCTGAACACATTCAAATATTAAACGTGTAATATTTAGTTAAATATTTAGCTAAATGTTCAATCTTGTAACTAGATTTATAAATTATATCTGAATGTACACATTTAAAAAAATATTTATTTATTTTCACAACATTTATAAATCTGGGGAAAAAATACAAGATTTAAGTTAAATCTGGAAAAAAAGGACATGTTAAAATATGAATGCTTTTTTTTCTTTTACACATGGCACCCCATAGGGCACATACATTGACCTCACCAAGCTACTCCCAGACAGACAGTAGTTTCTTTGCTTGTAATAATTGTATTTCACCTATTAACAACAAAGGCACTTTCAGACTCAACATTACAGCCACCACACCTTTCTAATGTGAGTAGTATTGGGTGATATTTAAAAAAAAAACTTTAATAATGGCTCATTTCAGTTTCAAAGATTCTTGGGCTTCAGGGCTTTGCCACTGGAGGAATCAGCAAGCTATGTGATATAGTTTCAGCCAATAGGAGTTTCTATTTTTCAATGTTATTGCAGCGGAAACCGCCCAGTTTGGAATACAGTTGTATTATGTTTTTGGCATATCACCAATATTAATAGTAATAACAGAACAAGAATTCTTATTTTAACATTGTATTCTCTACATCTTAATATAACATGCAAAGATACCTATTGATGCATTTTGCCTCTAATTAAATTTTTCCTTTGCTTCTCCCTCAACCTTCTTTAGCTTTTCACAAACTGGCTTCATAAAATTGGACACTCCTTTACCTCATCCAATTATTTTGACAGTATCAGGATAATATTAAAATAGTTCAACATGGAACATTAATGCTCTTCATTGTGCATTTTATAGGTTTTCCTGGAATTCTTTCAAGTCAGGAATGCCTTCAGAAAGTCGTCTGTCTTCACAGACTGATGTATGTGAGACTCCTTTTATAGAATAAAGCTTGAATAGGGTGGTAAAACAATACAGAAAGCATGCTCTTATCAGTTATCATATTTATAAAGTCATAATTCTTTACACAAGGAATAATGAATCAAATTATTGCAATGTTGGTTTTCTTATTATTATGCTTCATTCTTTTATATTAACTTTTAATCAAATCAAAGCACCGCACAGATTGCTGTTACAGACAGGCCTCTACTGGTACCCCAGATAATGATCACTACGACAACACAGGCCTATTCTTATCATGGAGCCAATAGCTGGCACTTACATGTTAGCCAAGAGTTGCAAAACAACTTGTGTTCATTTTTGAAGAGCTTCCACTAAAATGAAAAGCTGGTTCACACACTCAGGCAATGAAAGACAAACCAAGGACCCTGCAGGCAAAAAACAAAGAGCCGTGCTCTTGGCTCGCCTGTGGCAGCGCTAGAAAGAACACAGAGTGTTAGTAATTCATCTTTCGCAATAGGGTTATTTTTTTGCTGTAATGGTTTATTAGAGGTACATAAACTTAAAAATGGCAAAACTGCCAGGTTGCTTGTCTAACAAGCTCTCTTTTCTACTTTTAGATCTCACTCAACAGCAATTGTGATGTGATTTATTATTAAGGGAATAAAATGAGAAAGGATAACAGCTATCACAGCAAAGGCAGGTGTGAAAACACTTGTCAAATATAAACTATTGAGGTCAGGCCTGGAGGTCAGGCCTGCTCTGTGTGGAGATGCTCTCAAGATATATTATAGGGTCATAGCATTGATGAAAACCTGCAGGCTACAGTATATTTAGGTGAGGATTACAGACAACTAAAGAAAATACAAATGTAAAAAATAAAAACAAGGTAAAAACAAATGCATGTTGAAACTATATGCTAAAGTCAAAATCTAGGGTTCAGTAGCCAACGCACTAGATGAATCCTGAACTGCTAAGCCAAAGGCTCTGGTTGCTGAGAGGACAGATGAGTCTTTATTTTATATTTCTCAATGCAGTTAACCAGAAGACATCTCATTAGCCTTTATGAAAATATTCTGATGGTGCAGATGTTGCCTTTTTAACAATAAACATATGGTAGAGCAAATGCTTGCATTTTTTTTCTTAGGAATAATGTGATTTTGTATCAGACATAACTAGATTTATTTTCCTATTTTCAGAAATTACTATAATAATCCATTTAAAGTAAAGGGCCTAAGGGCCTTTAGTTTGTTCTGTCAAGACCAATCTATCTGCATGACAAAAAAAATGATTACCTTCACTACTACAGAATAATATTGAATAAGCAAATAAGGTGCTAGCATCACGCTCAAGTATATTAGAATGACTGATTTATAGGTTGTGAAATAAAATCTTATAATACGTGTTAAAATGTATGTGAGATAAAGCTCTGAGTAACCCCCAAATCTGATACTCCAAATAAGTTATTCGAAATATTGTGAATACCAAGTTTCATCAAAATGTAATAAGACATTTTACAGATATATGCAAAAACTATGATACCTAATCTAAATAGTGGTGAGGTTTAAAATGCTAGTATTTTTATATTAATTTTAGGATACTGGCAATCAAAATCACACTGTTCATCTGCTGGATTGTGATCAGCTGGTGGGCCAAACTTGAAGTGGATACACCCAAGATTAAACTGCATTTATAAAATTTATCCTAATAGTATCTGTCGCCAGCACATGCCAGATATCTAATTTCAAGATCATAAATAAATATTCCATTCCTGATACAAACATCTCTTTCATTGTGAATGTAATAAAAGTTAGTCTGCAAAACAATCTTAGGGGAATATCTATTATCAATCTTTTTGATCTACAAAAACACGGAGGGAAAAATACATCTAAATGTTTAACCCCTGAAAGCAATTGCAGTAGCTCTGATGGATAACCCAAATATCCCTCGCTAGACAATACAAAGTGAATGCCTGCCAAGATAAGCTGAATGCATTAAAGAGATCTAAAAATATAACAGTGCTGTAATAGAATTCTCTGCACTCAGAGTGAGCCTAAAATCTCAAGCTAAATAACTTGTAGCAAAAAAAAAAACCCTGTATATAATGGGATTGCTTTTAAAGTACCACCAAAGCAAAAGGAATTCAAACTCAAATGATTTCAACCTTGGGCTAAGAATTCAGTTGTCAGTGTTTCTGCAGCTTTTGATTTTTTGTCGGCTTTTCGGTTTTCCCTTTCACTGAACATTCTTGCAAGAAAACAAGGCCTACTGTTTTCTTCATATATATCAAGACCTTGAAAGTAGAATTACCAGACACGACGAACAATTTCAAATGACAGTAATCAGGTTTTATTAGTAACATACAGGTAAAATTATACAGAGAAATTCACTACTAAAGTATATGAACTAGCCCTAATACCGAGTAACAGATAATGTAAAATACTTAGCTATTAGCTCTGGATAATTGGCGATGTCAGCCCTATCCTGCCTTTTCCAATTGTGGTGAGTTTAACATTGTAAGGCAAACATTGAAATTGATTCCACCAGGGAGGAGCAAGTCATACAAACAGGCATGCTTAAAATAATTTCAATAAGTACATGATTGTCCTGAATTAATTGCCCAAACGTCAATATTTTTCTACAAAACTTTCAGGAAGTATTGTAAGGTCCCTCAGGTCATAGAATACCGCATTTTTCTACATGTATTTCTAAGCAGAATACATAATAAAATAACAAAAAAAGACAAAACAAAAAAACAAAAACCTCAAATATTGTGTTGAGAAAAAAGCGGAAAGTTTGTATGGTTTCTGAAGTACTTTATAATGTTTCCCAGAGTGTTCTAAAAAAAGGACTAGATTTTTAGTGAATTTTTATAGGAAGAGAGTCAACCACAGCCAAAAAGCGTCTGGTCCTGGTGGAGCATCCCACTGAAAAATGCTTGGTCCTGAAAGGTTAAATAGCACACACAGAAATAAAAGTATTACCTACCCTGTCGTGCAGTTACTCACAGCATGTAATTTAACAGATCAACTACAATACCCTATGGCTCAAAAGTCAGGATCTATTACAGAAATAGAGTCTGGTAAGAAAAAGGAAGTCTGTGTGTGTGTGCCAAGAGTGAGAGAAACAGGTTTATAAATAAAAGCATCAGCATTAGAAAAACATAAAAGCGGAAAGCACTGCAGCTCTACCAGTTGACAAAGGTTGTGCTGTGTGTAGGACTGAGACAGGAGCACTCTGATTTTAAAAGTGCAGGCACTGTTTGGTGTTTGTGCAGCTCTGCAATTTTTGCCTTGCCCTGTATGTGATACACTTTTTCTTTATCAGCAGCCCTGTGCATCATTAATTTGCTCTTTCAATTCATCAGTTTATTTTCTGACATGTTATTGGATGTCAGCATTAAGTCCTGCATTCTGTTTTTATTCCCTATGTAAGATTAACCTTGTCTTGTAACCAGTTGCTTTGTTGCTTAAGCTTGCACACATTCTCTTGACATAAAGTTAACTTTTTTTTCTGCACTTTGTGACTTGGCTGCAAGCCCCCCAATTTTCTTTTTTTCTCAAATTGGAGCTGAACCCAATCGCTTGGATTGTTTCTATGTTCCACGCCCATGTTTCTCAATATACTTTGCTATCGTTCCTCTCATTTTCCTTAATGGCAAAGAACAACTATGGCAAAATATATTGCTCCTATTCAACTAGTTCTGGGACTCTGCTGTTGAGCTCCCATATCCTCAGATTAAGTTGTTGCTACACTATGTCCGGACGCTGTCTATTGCTCCAGAACTTACGGCAATAACAACTCCCAATTTTTCTACTCTTATGGTAGTGTACTGCTCTGGGCAAACTGTGGTACTATTCCCCTCACTGCTGTAGTCAGCCACTCAATACTACCCGTTCATTACCCCACTACACCCTTTAATCAGGGGTTGGTAAAACCAACACTATTTCCCTGCCTATAGCAATTGGGTTATAACCCTTATTACCAACAGGTTCTCTATGCAATTCACTGCGAGTCAATTCTAAGAAAAAAACTGTTCCCTGTTCATTCCCTACGCTGGGAGTGAAAAATGTCTGACGTGTCTTAATGCAGGTGTGACAGGGTAGATAATATCCCTGCACTGAAAAGATAATCGCCCACCAGCAGAGGGAACAGGAGGAACCTGTCCATCCAGCAGGCTCTGGCAACTACAGGGTTAACGTTCCGTAGTAGTCAGCCTGCTAGGAGGCTGGTGGGGGGCAAGGTACTCCTAGTTCCCAGCCCAGGTAATCGGCTAAGGGCGGAGTCAAGATGTACAAACGGGGCAGCCTCCACCAGTCAGGACAGTGTTCCAGGGACCAGGGAAGTGACACCAACACATGTTTGCCGTGCCATGATAAACACTCCAGCTTTATCTCCTGCAGAGTAACAAGGTAATGAATGCTTCAGAAGACTAAGAGCAACTCCTCAGCTGCTGCAAGGATACTTCATGCTGAAATCAAACAGCAAGACTGTTTACCCTTTTCGTAAAAGTTTAACAGTACCATTTATATTTGCAGCCAGCAAGGCGGAAAACATTGCTCACTAAGAAGAACATGAATGCTTGTCTCAAGTTTGCCAAAAAGCACCTGGATGATCCTCAAGAGTTCTGGAACAATGTTCTATGGAAAGTGGAAAAAGTGGAACTTTTTGGCCGACATGGGCCCCGTTATGTCTGGCGAAAACCAAACACTCCATTCCACAGTAAGAACCTCATACCAACGGTCAAGCATGGTGGTGGTAGTGTCATGGTTTGGGGATGCTTTGCTGCATCAGAACCTGGACACCTTGCCATCATTGAAGGAACCATGAATTCTGCTCTGTATCAGAGAATTCTACAGGAGAATGTCAGGCCATCCGTCCGTGAGCTGAAGCTGAAGCGCAGCTGGGTCATGCAGCAAGACAATGATCCGAAACACACAAGTAAGTCTACATCAGAATGGTTGAAGAACAAGAAATTTAAAGTTTTGGAATGGCCTAGTCAAAGTCCAGACCTAAACCCCATTGAGATGTTGTGGCAGGACCTGAAACGAGCAGTTAACGAAGGATGTAGAATAATCTACAAGAAAAGGTTTGCTGAGGAGGAGGGAAATTGCACAGTATGGGAACAAAACCCTTAGGATCAAAGCCACAGTAATAAGCACATACAAAATATATAACAATAAAGTAAAAAAACTGAAGAAATTAAGTAAGAAAAATTCTTTAAGACCTAGGATGACCCTTACTGCCTGCTGTGAGACCACATTGACAGGAATTCATGACTCAGTATTTTCTCTGGAACAGTTCGTATTCAGTTTCATATAAAAAATAAATGATCAATTAAGGGTAATGGTGGCTTGCCAGTTACTGTACATTTATATTAAAAGATAGTTTTGCAATGGTTCTTGATATGTTTTAATTTAAACATGAATTCTGAGGTAAAATGACAGTGCTCTCCTGATCCTGCTATAGGTTTTCCATAATGGTTATCCAAAATGTTTGTTATCTTTAAGTTTCAGTGTTAAAACAAGAAATGGACCTTACACATTGTGAAGTGGTTCACCCCGCCCCTGTGTTTATTTGTATTTGTGTTGTATTATTATGATTTAAAGGTATTGTTTGGTGTTTAAACACAATACTTTGTTATTATTGTTTTACAGCATGGATGGGGTTAAAACTCCCCATCCAGCTAAACACGTGCATAATGTGACCATCCCCAAATTAATTAAGTGATTATCAATTTAAAGATGGTTACGTATACATAAAGAGTGGATCAGCCGCTCATCAGGGTTGGTTGTTCAGAGAGGAGGAACATAATAAGTAAGATATAAAAAAATCAATTGCTACTCATGCTGGTGGAATTATTGTATCTGTTTGTTTTGGCCACCATGCCGTTTTATTTTTTGTACCAGTATTTTGTTTTGTCTTCTGCTGCCTTCCCCCACTGTACAAAGCCTTGGTGTACTTCTGAATAGTAACCTCTCCTTTGATGCCCAAATCTCCTCTGTAGTCAAATCCTCCTTTTACCACCTCTGAGACATCTCAAAGGTCTGTCCCCACCTTTCCCTCCCAGATGCAGAGATACTCTGTCATGCATTTATCTCCTCTCGACTCAACTACTGCAACTCTCTCTATGGTGGTCTTCTGTTATGAGCCATAAACCGACTGCAGTTGATACAAAATGCCACTGCTAGGATCCTTACCAGATGTAAAAAACATTATCCCTTGTCTTGCCCAGCTGCACTGGCTACATGTAATGTTCCTCACGTGTTCCTCATGTGTGCCCCTATGAAGGAGGAGGCCTTCAACTGGGGTGAGGTGGAGTCGGTGGAGGAACGGATCCGCCTGAAGGCTTATTCACCGGCGAAAATGGACCGCGACCTTCTTCATCTGCCTCAAGGACCAAGGTTGGTGCCTCATTGATGCAGAACCTGGGCAATATACAGTGTGCTGCCCCTATCAGGGTGAGGTGGAGTTGCCACCTGTGCTAAACAGGAAGAAGGGGAGGAGTGTCCGTCCCCGGAAGAAGGCGAAGATGCTGGTGCAAGCTCCAGAACCACAGAGTGAGGAGCTACTGTCCCCACTGCGGGAGTGCTCAGCATATCTGCCTTCTATGAGGCAGAGGAAGATGTAATGAACGCCCTCCTCAGGTTCCTCTATGGCCGGGAATGGTGACTTATCTGTGGAGAGCTTGGGCATTGGTCTGTGGACCGTCCCCTTCTGGATGAAGAGGAGGAGCCAGCAGTTCTGTTGCCACCATTGCCACTGCCAGCTTTGCCACTACTGCCGTTGCCATTTCCTTCCAAGGGTCAGCTCCTGCCATCGCCTCCCGAGGGTCAGCTTCTGCCGTTGTCTCCCACGGTTGCCTGTTCGACACCGCCCGAGATTTCCTGTTCGACACCGCCCGAGATTTCCTGTTCGACACAGCCTGTGGTTGCCTGTTCGACACCGCCCGAGATTTCCTGTTCGACACAGCCTGTGGTTGCCTGTTCGACACCGCCCAGGATTTCCTGTTTGTCACCGCCCGACATTCCTGTTCAACACCGCCCGTGATTGCCTGTTCGTCACTGCCCGGGATTCCTGTTCAACACCGCCCGTGATTGCCTGTTCGTCACTGCCCGGGATTCCTGTTCAACACCGCCCGTGATTGCCTGTTCGTCACTGCCCGGGATTCCTGTTAGTCACCACCCGAGATTCTTGTTCAACACCGCCCGGGATTCCTGTTCTTCACAGCCCATGGATTCCTGTTCGACACCGCCCAACATTCCTGTTCAGCACCGCCCGAGATTTTTGTTCAACACCGCCCGGGATTCCTGTTCTTCACAGCCCATGGATTCCTGTATTAAATATTTGGAGTGTGTTTATGAAATTTATAGTAATTGTGCTAACACAAATGAGTCAATACTTGATTGAGTAAGTAGCATCAAATTACATGTTCTTACTTTTTACTGTTCAGTTACATTTTATGATGTTTGAAATAAGTCTGAGTGGTCATGTCACAAGGATGGCTTGTGAGGTGATGTCACAGACCCAGAAGATATACACAGACACTCAGACAGCACTGGGGTAAGAATGGCACTGCTGCGCATTTATTACAAAATAAAAGGTTTAAACAAAACAGAACAAACACTGAACAAAACAGCGTGGTGGCCAAAACAAATAGACAAACAAAACAGACACAAAACGAAACCAAACAACAAGTACTGTGCTGGTGTTTCCAGCACGAGTAGCAATTATTATTTTTGTTTTTAATTCTCTCTCTCTCCCATACCTCCTCACTGTACACCCAACCCCGTGTTTTTCTTATTCTTTTATACATCTGTGCCGAGACTTGATTGCCAATTAATAATAATATATAATAATAATACCTTTATTTTTATATAGCGCCTTTCATAGTGGACCACCATCATAAAGTGCTTTACACAGGTAGGTGGTGAACTGTGCATTATATGCAGAGTCACTTACAATAGGAAAATCATTCAATTTAATCTTGGCACAGTCTGCACATGGACTAATTGTGCACTTCCCATGTCCCCATACAAATACCCATTTTAACCTGCACATGAAGTGGTTGTGCATTTCCCCGTGCCTAAATACAAATATACATTTTATGTCACCTATGCTACATAACCCACACTCCGTGCACCACTACAATAATACGTATAACAGACAACATAAAACACAAAACACAAAATACGCACAGGGGCGGCCACCCTGCCACATATCTCCCCCCTTGTGCGCAGCACACATGGCCTCAAAGGCCACCTCCACCTTAAAATTCAAAAAGTCCTGCTCAAAGTCCTGGGACAAGAAAAGAGGCTTTAAGGGGCCCAGGTGCGGCAGTGTTGTCCTGCCATTGATCGGCTGCAGCTGACAGCGGAAATGCTGTCAGTGGAGCCATCAACGGCTCCCAGGCTGGCTCCTCCAGCCCCAGAAAATCCCCGTAGGTCATCAGCAAATGACCCCCAGGGCAGGCATCTCCGGGCAATAGCGCACGGGCAACCGCAGGCGATGCAGAGCAGGCAACCCCCGGTGACGGCGAGCAGGCAACCCCAAATAGGGCAGAAGAAAGCCCTCGACATAATTAAAGGGGGCACGGCCAAGCCCTGCAAGTAAATAAATGTATTGTTTGGGCGATTTAAACGGATGATTTAAAATGTATTTTTGTGTTATTTAAAAAGATGTTTGGCTTTGTTATTGTTGGTTTGGACGAACTGCTACCAATCACCCCTGCTAGACATCTTGTGAAAATGCGTGGTCGGCAGCGGCTTAATTATAGACAGAGTTGCTGTCGACCAGGCAAATATTAAAAACCCTATGCAGAAGGTGATCATCTCCAGATTAATTCATTGATTCATTTATTGCTAGTCCGGAGATGGTCACCGGTATATAAGCTTTCCGTGTTCAGGGTGGGTGTTCAGAGGAGAGAACGAGAGCAAGCGGAGAAGATCTAAAACAAAAGTAAAAAGAAAAGAAAAAGAAAGCAATTGCTACTCATGCTGGGAAGCACCAGCACAGTATTTGTTTTGTGTTCAGGATCTGTTTTGTTTAAACTTTTATTTTCGGTCTGTGAGCAGTGTTTTTTTGTTTGCATATTTTATTTAATTTTGTTTAATAAAAACGGCGCCACAGAGCACTTTTCACCCGAGTACCTGCCTGTGTTGTTTCTGTCAGTTGACTTGTCTGGGGACGTCACCCACGGCTATCCTGTCACACACCTTAAATAATAAAACAGTATTTGGGTAATTGCAATAAGTAAATCATAAAAATGTAAGGAGGCAGTAAACTAGGCTACTATAATTTATATTAATGGTTAACCATAACTGTAAAATGTAAAAATAAATTTGATAAAACCAGATCCACAGTGCTAGTTTAAGTGAGGTGAGCAGCAAAACTGTCGTCTAATTCGCTAACATTTTACCGGCTGTATATTTAGTACACTTAGTAAACAAACATAATGAAAATAAATGGTTCTTATAATACTGCAAGTTTTGTCATTCATCAACAATTTACAGCTGATTTTGTAATAATTGTATTGTGCTTTGTGCTCATTATGGATTTTAACAGGCCACAATAACAAGGGTAAATGAATTCTGTGCTTCTTAACTCTTTGGATCTAAGATTCAACAGTAGTTAGTAATTTAGTAATTGGTGCTGTTTTCAGGCTACTATTCCTAGTTATGACTTACTTAAGCAATGCTTCAGTATTCTAAACTGCATTATTATTATTATTATTATTATTATTATTATTATTATTATTATTATTATTATTATTAATTTCTTATCCAGGGCGACTTACAATTGTTAAATAAGATCTGCTCAAGATGGCTGCCCACAAAGCCACATCACCCAAAAAACAGAATTAAAGAAAACTGTCGAAACAAATGATGGAGGGATCTCGAAACAAATGATGGAGGGATCTCGAAACAAATGATGGAGGGATCTCGAAACAAATGATGGAGGGATCTCGAAACAAATGATGGAGGGATCTCGAAACAAATGATGGAGGGATCTCGAAACAAATGATGGAGGGATCTCGAAACAAATGATGGAGGGATCTCGAAACAAATGATGGAGGGATCTCGAAACAAATGATGGAGGGATCTCGAAACAAATGATGGAGGGATCTCGAAACAAATGATGGAGGGATCTCGAAACAAATGATGGAGGGATCTATTTTACTGATCTAAACAGTCAGGTCTTAATAATAACACTCTAAAGTGAACAAACCCTCTTTCTGCGGTCCTCATTACATTGTATTTATATTAAATACGTAGCTATATTAATAAGTGGGTCAATACATAAAGAGAAGCATGAATTCCCAAAACTGAAACAGATGTTCTTAAACTTTTGTCCAGGGATCACTGTGGTCTTTTGTGAAAAAAATCCCCAACTTATGTTGAAAAGAATACCGGGACATTGCAGATTAACAATTTACAAATCTAAAGTCTGTAAATCAAAATTCAAATGTGAAGTAATGCTACAGTGCTATTGGTGCTTTAGATTAGAGTTACCGATGATGATTTTGACATTGTAGTTACACAGCTTGTAACAAAAAACAACTCTGCAGCAGGCAGGGGAGGGGGGGGGGGGTGAACCCATAGCAAATAATTAAGCACACACTGCAAACCACTAATGGAATTACTGGATTTAGGCATCATTCTCGTAAGAAATTGTGCTAAACAAGCAATGTGTCTTGTTTTGAGATCTGCAAATTAGTAGTTAAATGACAATGATTTCCAAAAATAAATTAAATGAAAGTCAGTGTTAACTGACTGCAAGGTGGTACTGGAGAGATTTTTTTAAAAACTCAAAATATAAGCATTGAATTAGTTTTCTGTTTCCAGCAATCATTCACTCATCTCCTTGTGTGGTGAAAACGAAAGTGGTTGGTTTGACGACACCACTTCCCTTCTGGGCATTAATTGACTTAATACTTATGACATTAGCAATCCGGCTTTTTACCACAGTGTAACTGGCATACAGACAGAAAGCAGTAGCATATAACCCCTGACAATACAATACAAATTCTTTTTTTTTTAAGCTTTGTACTTTATTTGTCAGAGTTAAACTGGATATCACTCAATTTAAAAACTGACATTCCTAAATTCTGGCTTCAATATATGTTCTCACCACTATAGATAATACTAAACATTTTTAATAGATCTATCCCAGCCTCCACCTATCAGCCTTCTATTAATATTATTATTATTATTTATTTCTTAGTAGACACCCTTATCCAGGGCAACTTACAATTGTTACAAGATATCACATTATTTTTTACACATTATTTTTACATACAATTACCCATTTATACAGTTGGGTTTTTACTGGAGCAATCTAGGTAAAGTACCTTGCTCAAGGGTACAGCAGCAGTGTCCCCCACCTGGGATTGAACCCATGACTCTCCAGTCAAGAGTCCAGAGCCCTAACCACTACTCCTCAGTTCACCCCCTAGCTATTCTTTCTAAGTTCTGTCATTGCTTCATGAATAAGTCCAAACATCCCTCCACAGAGCTCATTCCTGGAACTGTGGTCTCACCTACTGAGGGTGGGAGTCAGTGAGGTGGGACTAGGGTAGACCCAGTAGGCTCAAGATTTGCCCTTCCTTATGCTAACTGCTTTTATTTTAATGGAATGTGATCTTCATCACTAGTAACAGACCTTACTGTCTCGTACTGGTGTGGGTTCTAATGACTGGGGTGAACTTCTACACTTTGAATTCTACAACAATAAAGCAAAAGTAAAATCTGTTTGTCTGTCACGTTATTTTACACAGCATTAATACATGCATATAAAGAGGCAGAGTGCGCACAACAAACCCCCCCCGTGAAGTGAGATATCAGAATATAACAGGACAAGACACATTAGCTTTGTATAACCTTTATGTTGGTGCCCTATGGAAAAATGTAAATTTGTCTGTTTACAAATTCATAGGTGGCTGAAAACGTATTTGACCTGATTGGTAATATTTTTCAGATGTGTCTGGTCTAATTAAACAATTGATACAATACTGTTAGAGAGAATGTCTCAAAACTTATTTCCAAAGGAAACCACATTCTGTAATGCTACTGTATATATTTCTGACTACAAGAATGATATTGCTCTTTGAGGTGATGCTTTATGTCAACCGGTCAATATTAACAGTAATAAATTTAGTTAAACTTTAATAGCAAGTAGTTTTGTATAATTTCAGGTTTTATTACAGTACGGGTGGCTCTGCAAGCGGCACCTCCTCCTCCCCTCTGGGCTCTGGGAGCGGTGGCTCCTCCTCCCCTCTGGGCTGTGGGAGCGGCGGCTCCTCCTCCCCTCTGGGCTCTGGGAGCGGCGGCTCCTCCTCCCCTCTGGGCTCTGGGAGCGGCGGCTCCTCCTCCCCTCTGGGCTCTGGGAGCGGCTCCTCCTCCCCTCTGGGCTCTGGGAGCGGCTCCTCCTCCCCTCTGGGCTCTGGGAGCGGCTCCTCCCCTCTGGGCTCTGGGAGCGGCGGCTCCTCCTCCCCTCTGGGCTCTGGGAGCGGCGGCTCCTCCTCCCCTCTGGGCTCTGGGAGCGGCGGCTCCTCCTCCCCTCTGGGCTCTGGGAGCGGCGGCTCCTCCTCCCCTCTGGGCTCTGGGAGCGGCTCCTCCTCCCCTCTGGGCTCTGGGAGCGGCGGCTCCTCCTCCCCTCTGGGAGCGGCGGCTCCTCCCTCTGGGAGCGGGGCTCTGCTTGCTCCCACTTTTGGAGCAGCAGGTCTAGCTCCGTCGGCTCCGGATCTGGTAGCTCCATCTCTTGTCTCCACTTCCTGTTTTGCTCTTGTTGAGCAGCGGTGTTTTTACTGATCTGTGCGATCAATTCCTCAAAACTATCCATTCTCTCGGGGTCATAGGGGCGCCCACACACGCTGCCACCACATGTAACAGAATTGCACCTCTCCGCAGTTCATTGCCCCTTTAAAACAGACCCAGGACACAGGAAAATGAGGTTTTCAGTGCTTACATGTTATTTTTAATAAACCAAATGAACAAAAACAAACAAAACAAACACAAAGCTCTTTCTTGAGCACTAAACTAAAACACAAAACAAGAGCCTAAACTATATAACAGGACAGCTAAGCTGTTTACCTGCAAAAACCCAAAATCAAACAAAAACAAAACACAGTTTTTAAACAAACCTTCACTCTCTTGGTACACCTGCACACACTTACAAGCAGGCTCTACACACAGCAGCCATGTGCAGAATGACTGCACCTCTTATATACCCTGCATCTGGTCCTAATTTACAATTACTACCCAGGTGCAGGGGGTAATTAACAATAAAACAATTAAACAAAACAATTAAACTATTAACAAAAATGTGCCTGCGCACATGTTTTATGCAGGGAGGATTTTAACCCCCTCCCTGCTGTGTTACATTACATTTGTGCATATTAGCGAATACGAAGCTGGGATGCGAATAAAAGCTGGAATGCGAATAAGAAGCAGGGATGTGAATAAGAAGCTGGGATGCGGGTAAGCTGGACGAATAAGAAGCCAACTTCAGCATCGTGTTAATGCGGTAATAAATACATTGCAGACATATGCTTTTAAATAAAATGACCAAACCATCCACCTACTATAAACATGGTATTTGAGTCAAATTGTACACAGTTGTTTTTAGGTTTAAGTAGGATTTATATTTGAGTGATTAACGTTGTGGATGAACGTACAATACATACAATACATTCCTTACAGTAAGTTAGTTTTCATTGCTCTTCAGGGACCATCTTCAGTTTAACAATACAGTATTCAGTATTCCGATGCATATGAGCTACTTGATGATATGAGCACTGATCCTTTTTTAGTGCATATTTATGATTTTGGAATGTTTTGACATTATGAGTGTTGCAATATTGACTAGAGTAATTAAACATTACTTAGCCCAGTTTATTTCTGAAATATATAAATAAATATATCAGATGGTTTGATGATTTTATTTAAAAGCATATGTCTACAATGTGTTTATTTATGTATTTATTACTTGTTATTTCCAAAGTATAGTTTGACACGTTTGGGGCTACCCTGGAAAATAATTCAAATGAGTCTCACTTGGACACGAAGGGGTGGTCAGATCTTGTTCTGGTATTTGTTCTTATTTAGGTCAGCACAAGCCGTATAAGGGTATGGCTTTCTAGAATTTCACAGTTATTTCAGGACATATTAGACTAAAGCTTGTGTTCACCTGTGGAGAGAGAAAAAATTAAGCACCCTGAAATAAATGATAAATGATTAATTTAAACCTTTTTGTCTACAGCAGTTATACCTCCTTTCAAACCTGCAATTCCCATAATTTGTTGCAATCATGTTTGTTTGTTTTATGTTGTCCTAATTAAACAAGCTATTGTTGAGACTGAATGGAAATAAGAATTTGCCCCCGTATTTGCATTTTTTCTGCTGGTATGGTACAATTTTCGATTGTGTTTATGTAGCATTTGCTAATATAATTGAACCGGAAGTATTATTTTGGTGGATAAAACCGCTTAAATGCTCATTACTTATTCATTTAGAACCACAGAAAATTAATCATGAAATGTGATCTACCAGCGGATAAAACAGAGGCTCACATTAAAAAAATAGGATATTTTTTAACTGAAAATCGGGCCCATAATATTTGTAATCTCTTCTTCAACCTTGTCCCTCTTTTCAATGAAAATGACAATGGACTAAATAAAGTCATGAATTGTTACTTGTACATTAGCTCAGCTGCTACAAGACAAGACATGAACATGAAAAGCTGTTTGCACAGAATACTGTGCTTGTTTGGCTTAGCTATAGTATATTTAAACATCATTTTAATTGGCTTTTATGTCAAAATCACAACTAGTAACCAGCAGCTTCTTCAATTAAATAAACAAGTGTCATATTACATCCTCTGCATTGCTAAGCTGTGAACAAAGCAGAGCTCATGAATGACAAACATTCTCTGTCCTAACAAGCAGCATTCTTGTTTGCTCTGGCATATTAAATGATTGATCTCATTTTTCACTTTAGTATTATAACAATGTGGAAGTGCCAACTACAAAGTATAGATTATGTAAGCTTCAATGCTGCACATGTGTAAGGTTATTATTTCCAGTCTTGTGTGAAAAGGTACTGCCCAGGTTACCAAGGAATAATGTATTTATTAGTGTTTGAAGCTAGGGGTGACCAGAACCCGAATCAAGGTTCAGCTGACCTGCACAAAGAGATTCAATTTTTTCCGTTTATTTGAAGAACATCTGTAGAACGTATAATTGATGTGTTTTATGGTTTATGGTTTCTAAAGGTTTTCAGAAGCTAATGCAAATAATGATAGGTATGAAAGCTTACTTTTGATGTGCTTATCTTTCTTTTGTGCACGTTTCCTTTTTCTCAGATGTAAACTTGTGTCTCTTACTTGCCGTTTGTACATTAAAATCATTGGAGGTATTTATAGGTTTTTGACGGCATGACAACTACTTGTTATTGTTTACATTCAAATCTATGATTTATTCTTACATGATGTAATGCTGTTCTATATATTGTGACATCATTTTTACTTCTATCTTTGAATCTGTATTAATTCTAATTAACATTACTTTATATAAATTTATATTTTTATTATATCATGCAATGCTGGCTCTGAGGATCAGTCTAGATTTGGCCTATATACAGGCTAACTTCACTATAACGAATCCCCCTGGGACCTGGAGAAATGTTTGTTATATCAGGGTGTTCACTATAACAGGGTTTGGCATTTTTCTGTATCAGAATAATGTCAAAACGACAAATTTTAATTGAACATCAATATATAGTACTTTTTTGAAGATTACTTTGCATTGATAAACATTTTAACGGCATTGTGACAAGGTACTCGTGACACATGTGGGTAACCACATTGCAAATGGAGAAACGCCGGCACAGGCACGCAGGATTTATTAAACACAAAACAGAAAGTAACCTGTTGTGTCTACAAACTTAAATAATACTATTCAGCGTCGTCCGCTTGAGGGCGCTAGTAGAAAATGGGATACGAAAATGTAACGTGTGTTGTGAAAAGATATAGCGCTAAGATGGCGGGAGAATAAAACGTCCGTCTGCTTTTTCGTACTCCTGGCTCTGTCTAATTCTTACTTGCTCGGTCACTACAAATTGGCGACGAGGATGGCTACAGCTGTTGTTCCGCTACCTGCTTTATTTCTTCCGTGTGTTGGGGAGCCTGCAATACCGTTCCCGACATGGATGAAGATGTTTGATAACTACCTGCTTGTTATCAATGCTACGGGGATGACTGGCCTGAGACAAGAAAACGTGCAGTCCTGCTTCACTGCTTGGGGACAGAAGGACAGCGGATCTTTTACACGTTGCCAGATACAGGGACGACGTATGATGACGCTGTTGCCACATTAAAAACCTACTTTAACCCTAAAGTGAATGTTGTGGTCGAACGACATAAATTCCGACAAAGGGCCCAGAGGCCTCAGGAAAGCATAGTACAATACATTACTGCATTACGTGAACTTCTTGTTACTTGTGACTTTGCTGATAAGGCTGACGAAATGCTTCGGGATCAGATTGTTGAGAAGTCATCATGTACACGAATTCGCGAACGACTTTTGTTGGAACAAAACCTCACGTTACAGAAAACCATACAACTAGCATGCCAGATTGAGTCCGCCTTAGAGCATGCTCAGTCAATCGTATCGAGCGCCAGCAACCAGTGCAAATTATAAAGACAACCTTCAAATATAAACATCGGGACAAGCAGTTCCATCATACACCAAATACAAGCACTGGCTCTGCTTTAAAGCAAACTCAGCAATCTCGCTTGTTTCCGCTGTGGCTCTGCAAATCACCTGGCAAATGTTCCGGGTGCCCTGCTCTGAAAGCTAAATGTAAGAACTGTGGTAAAACAGGACATTTTGCTCGAGTGTGCCGTTCTGCCCAGAAACTCCCAGTGCATGAAGTGGAAGTTCCAGAGCTTACAGTTCTGTGCTTACATGACACCGCGCAAAGAAATAATAAAATAGTGTGCACTATTACTATTCAAACGCCGGATGCAATTGCATACCCTATTGACCTTGTTGTTGACACTGGCGCTTCTGTATCAGTCCTGCCTGAAAGCCTTTACCTGCGTTACTTCAGTGACTCTCCTCTGACACCACCTACAGTGAAACTTGTCACCTACACAAAAACTAACTTACCGGTGCTCGGTTGTCTTTCCGCACAAGTACTGCACGATGATGTAACTGCTCCAGCAACTTTCTATATCGTCAAGCTAGGCACTCCCTTACTAGGCATGGACTTGGTAACTGCTTTACACTTACAAATTTCAGGGAATACAGTTCAGTCTTCCAAATCTACTTTGCCTGCACCTGTGTTACAGTTGTCTGCTTCCATTTCCAGCAACCCTAAGACGGTGGGATGCGCGAAGGGCTTTGTGCACCGTGTTAAGATCCGTACTACCGTGACTCCTGTGCAACAAAAGTTACGCCGGCTGCCGCTATCTGTCAGAAGCGCAGTCTCGGCTGAAATACAACGATTGCTGGATGCTGACATCATAGAGCGTATTGATGCGCCTGCCTGGGTTTCACCTATTGTTGTTACTCAAAAGAAATCTGGGGACATTCGGTTGTGTGTGGACTTACGTGAACCTAACAAGGCCATTATCATTGATAGCTACCCGCTTCCACACATTGAAGAACTGTTTTCTGAACTCCGAGGTGCCACTATCTTTTCTACTATTGATTTACAGAGTGCTTACCATCAGGTTCTTTTGCATGAAGAGAGCCGTGACTTAACTGCGTTTATTACGCATGAAGGACTGTTCAGGTACTGCCGTGTGCCCTACGGGTTAGCATCGGCTCCAGCTGCCTTTCAGAAAATGATGTCATTAATCCTGCAAGGACTTCCTGGAGTGCAAAACTACTTAGATGATATCATAATATACGGGAATCTTCACTTGATCACGACCGTAACCTGCAGGCTGTTTTACTACGACTGAAAGAGGCAGGATTACAACTCAATGCTGAGAAATGTACTTTTCACCAAGACAGTCTCCGCTTTCGGTCATGTGATCACTGCAAACGGACTACTGCCCGACACTGAACATGTCGCTGCTATCCTTAATGCACCTGCCCCAACTGATGCACCTACACTACGTTCTTTTCTGGGACTTACCTCGTGGTATTCAAAATTCTTGCCGAATTATGCCACTGTGGTTGAAGCTATGCGTGCTTGTCTCAGAAAGGAGATGGAATTCGTATGGACTGATGATGCACAGCGCAGCTTTGAGCAAATTAAACACCTGATTGTGTACAGTTCCGCACTTGCTATTTTCGACCCTGCTTTGCAAACGTTAGTTTCTACCGATGCTTCCGACTACGGCTTGGGCGCAGTCTTAACTCAGATACACACGGATGGAACTGAACGTACAGTAGCGCTTGCTTCACGCACGCTTTCTGCTGCTGAACGCAAATACTCAACAGTTGAGAAAGAGGCACTTGCTTGTGTTTGGGCAGTGGAAAAATGGAGAACGTACTTGTGGGGCAGCCGCTTTACTCTTCGCACGGATCATCAAGCACTGACTACATTGCTCGCCACTAAAGGCATAGGACGCGCAGGAATGCGCATTGCCAGATGGTCGGCACGGTTGCTCTGCTTCAGCTATGACGTCATGTACCGTCCAGGTTCTCAGAATGCAACTGCTGACTGCCTCTCCAGACTACCTTTACCTGCTGCTCCTGATTCGGAACCGGACATGGAACCTGAATTCGTTGCTTTACTTTCCACTGTGCATAGTTCGCTCTCAGTCTCTGATTTTGCTTCGGCTTGTGCAGCTTGCCCTGAACTGAGTGCTTTACGTAACCAGATTGCACACGGATGGCCAAAATCACTTAAGACTGTTACGCCAGAAATAGCACCGTACTTTCCAATGCGACACGAACTGGCTGTAAAAGACCAGTACATTTTAGAGGCTTGAACCGCCTTATTGTACCAACAGCACTGAGACCGACCCTTGTTGCTTTGGCTCATGAAAGCCATCAGGGGTCGTGCGCACTAAACAGCGCCTACGTGATCTTTACTGGTGGTCGAAGATGGATGCTCTAGTTCAAGCTACAATTGCGCCCTGTCAACCCTGTCAGCTGAATGACAAGACTGCTAAAACGCACGCTAGCCTTTGCAACCAGTACAATTACCTGAGGGGCCATGGCAAAAGCTTGCAATTGACATTGTAGGCCCTTTCGAATCTGGCGCTTGGGACTGTTGTTATGCGATTACCCTACTTGACTATTATAGCAAGTGGCCGGAGGTTGCCTTTGCATCGCATGTTACATCAGATGTCATTTGTTCCTTTCTGACTTCTGTCTTCAGCGACAAAGGGAACCCGCATTTAACTGGTCAGTGACAACGGACCGCAGTTTACGCCAGCTGCCTTCGCTGCTTTTCTTAAGGACAGGGACATTAAACACATAAGGTCTTCTGTATATTATCCACGGGCAAACGGGGCAATTGAACGTTTTAATCGTGTCCTGAAGGAGTGCATACAGACCGCAGACCATGAGAGGAAGCAGTGGAAAACATCTGTGCCTGAATTTCTCCACAACTACAGAGCCACGCCACATGCAACTACAGGCATATCGCCTTTGAATTACTATATGGACGGAAAATGCGCACTAAGCTTAATGTACTGCCGATTGCTACTTTTGGTTCGGCTACAGATCGACAGGTTCGCGACAGGGTGAGAAAAATGCAAGAGAAAACGAAAACTTACACTGACAAGAAAAGAGGGGCTAAAGTTCCTGCCTTTAAGGAGGGTGATTGTGTGCGCATCAAGAATCCCCTTCACGCCAAAAAGGGGACTCCTAAATTTAGTAAGCCAGCTGAGGTGATAAAGAAGAAGGGACCAAGTACTTATGTTCTTAGCGACGGAAAGACGTGGAACGCGCCTCACCTTACCATGTACCCAGAACTGTCACTTACACCAACTTCAACCGCAGTTCAAGTACCGAATCGCCTTGGAACACTTTCAGATGCACCAGCAAGAACGCAACGGATAAGATGTAACCCAGCTTGGCTCAAGGACTATGTTCAATAGCAAATGTGAACTGGACAGAGAAAAAATATATATATATAAACCATTTGTAAGTTGAATAATTTTCCTTACAGTTTAGTAATACATGGCTTACTGGTGATTATTAATTTACGTTACATGATGCTATTATTTAGTGTTTATACGGGGACGGTTACTGTTTAAATATATGGTTGATTCTACAAACAGGGGAAATGTTGTGTCTACAAACTTAAATAATAATATTCAGCGTCGTCCGCTTGAGGGCGCTAGTAGAAAATGGGATACGAAAATGTAACGAGTGTTGTGAAAAGATATAGCGCTAAGATGGCGGGAGAATAAAACGTCCGTCTGCTTTTTCGTACTCCTGGCTCTGTCTAATTCTTACTTGCTCGGTCACTACATAACCAAACTTTTTATGTGACACTACCAACGATGGTAACGCACAGAGGACACATACAGAAGACAGGCAGGCAGGCAGGCAGGCAGGCAGCAAGTCTCAATCGGCGCCCGTCTGTAAAACATCATTTGATCAAACATAACAACTCCAAAAGCACACAAAAACACTAATTTCCCTTGTGCAGGGCAATTGCCCTGTTACAGGTATGTTTAAAAGAAAACAGTAAAGAAATGAAAAAGGAAAGAATGTACACTTACATGCTGAATACAGTAATTACATGTCTTTTCTCTTGAAAAACTATAGATTGCTCCTCACGCCCGTTGCCTGGTTGCAGTTTGTGTGAAGATGACGGACAGGCAACGATTGCATTCATCATGAATAATTGTACTACAATAGGTCATCTTTGAATTAGCATTATCTTTGAATTAGTCAAAATTTAGATGATCAAAACCAACATTAAGAGAACGAAAGGAACAACATCCAGGACCTTATAAACATTGCTGGCCAGGCAGCAAAAGCAGGGAGGTCATGATTGTTGGGGACTCCATATTGAGAAACAGCAATTTCAGTTTGCAGTTTGGACCCCTTACTACAACAGTGTGCTGCCTTCCAGGAGACTCTGTCATGCACATCACTGAGAATGTGGACAGGCTCCTAGAACAAACAGGAGACGACCCGGTAGTAGTCATCTACATCGGTACAAACAACATTGGAAGAGACAGGCCAAGATCCCTGTAAAACAAATTCAGAGAGCTTCAGACAAATGACTGCATCCTAACGCAATTTGTCAAGGCACCGACTAGAGGGAGGCATGCCTTGATTTAGTCTTTTCAAATAACGAAGACAGAAAAACTAAAACAGAGGTCAGAGAACCATTTGCAAACTCAAACGACAACATGGTCTCATTTGAAGTGATTTTTAAAACCCAAAAAGTAATGACTAAAGCTAAGGTTTACAATTTTAGAAAAGCAAACTATAAAGGTATGAAACAGAGACTAACAGAAGTAGATTGGAGTAAAATAGAGAAAACATCCACAGAAAAAGGATGGCTGTAAAAATGTAGTACTAGAGGCACAAAACAATTACATCCCAAAAATAGACCAATCAAAATCTAAAACAAAATGGCCAAAATGGTTTAATACATCAATTAAAAAAAAATATTCAGCAAAAAAGGCACTTTACAGAGCGTTTAAAAGGGACCAAAACAAAGTACACAGAAAGAGTACTCAGAACTGCAAGTCAAAAAGGAAGTTAGAAAGGCCAAGAGAGAGATAGAAATAAACATTGCTAAGGGGCAAAACCAATTCCAAAAAGTTTTTCCAATATTATAACAGCAAGAAAACATTCAAAGAGGAGGTTAAATGTCTAAGAGATACAAATGGCAAAATCATAGATGAAGAAAAAAAATAGCAAATATATTAAATGATTACTTTTCACAAGTTTTACAAAGGAGGATATGGACAATATGCCCCACATGTCGACCTGTTCCTATCCAGTTTTAAATAACTTTAGCATAACAGAGGCACACGTGTTAAAGGGACTAGAAGCTCTTAAAATAAACAAATCCCTGGGCGGATGAGATCCTCCCAATAGTACTTAAAGAAATGAAAGAAGTTATTTACAAACCGCTAACCAAGACCATTCAACAGTCTCTTGACACAGGGGTTGTACCGACAGACTGGAAAATTGCAAACATAATACTGATCCAGACCAATAAGCCTGACTTCTATTATATGTAAACTTATGGAAACTATAATAAGATCCAAAATGGAAAATTACCTATATGGTAACAGTATCCTTGGAGACAGTCAGCATGGTTTTAGGAAGATTGTGTCTAACTAACCTGAAACCTCAAAATGGAGCGAGGTAACCAGTGGTGTACCACAGGGATCAGTATTAGGTCCTCTGCTATTCCTAATCTACATTAATGACTTAGATTCTGGTATAGTAAGCAAACTGCAGATGACACAAAAATAGGAGGCGAGGTAAACACTGTTGCAGCAGCAAAGGTCATTCAAAATGATCTAGACAGCATTCAGAACTGGGCAGACACATGGGAAATGACATTTAATAGAGAAAAGTGTAAGGTACTGCACATAGGCAATACAAATGTGCATTATAAATATCATATGGGAGATACTGAAATTGAAGAAGGAATCTATGAAAAGACCTAAGTTTATGTTGACTCAGAAATGTCTTCATCTAGACAATGTGGGGAAGCTATAAAAAGGCCAACAAGATGCTCAGATATATTGTGAAAAGTGTTAAAACTTTACAATGCATTAGTAAGACCTCATCTAGAATATTGTGTTCAGTTCTGGTCACCTCGTTACAAAAGGATATTGCTGCTCTAGAAAGAGTGCAAAGAAGAGCCACCAGAATTATCCCGGTTTAAAATGCATGTCGTTGCAGACAGGCTAAAAGAATTGAATCTATTCAGTCTTGAACAATGAATACTACACGGTGATCTGATTCAAGCATTCAAAATTGTGAAAGGCATTGACAATGTCGACCCAAGGGACTTTTTCGACCTGAAAAAAGAAACAACCAGGGGTCACAAATGGAGATTAGATAAAGGGGCATTCAGAACAGAAAATAGGAGGCACCTTTTTACACAGAGAATTGTGAGGGTCTGGAACCAACTCCCCAGTAATGTCGTTGAAGCTGACACCCTGGGATCCTTAAAGAAACTGCTTGATGAGATTCTGGGATCAATAAGCTACTAACAACCAAACAAGCAAGATGGGCCGATTAGCCTCCTCTTGTTTGTAAACTTTCTTATGTTCTTAAGCTTTTAAACGATTAGGATATTTGTCAATGAGCTTTTGACATGATTCTTTAGTGATTTTTGACCATTCTTCGATGCAAAATTGTTCCAGTTCATTCAAATTCCGAGGATTTCTCTTGTGCACAGCCTTCTTCAACTCATACCTGATTCTCAATCAGATATCGATCGACTTTGACTAGGCCATTCCAGAACCTTGATTCAACCATTCTGAAGTAAATGTTAATGTGTGCTTTGGATCGTTGTTGTGTTGGAACGTCCAGTTGCGCATTAAACCAAGTTGTAGCGGAGGGTTTCATATGATTGGCCAATATCTTTTGGTATGCTATGGAATCCATTTTACCATGTATTGGAACTAAATTTCCTGTGCCATTAGAGGAAAAATAGCCCCATAGAAGGATATGATGTCTTTTCTTTATGCGCCTTACTAGACTTTCTCCAAATGTAACGACTATCAGCGTGACCAAATAGCTCGATTTTTGTTTCATCTCTCCACAAAACCTTTGACTAGAACTCAAATCCATCATTCAAATGCTGTTTTGCAAACTTTAAGCGATTGTCCTTGTGACATTTTCTTAAAGTAGTTTTTCCTTGGCCTGCGACCACTGAGACCTTCACCATGCAATACTAAACCTACAGTTGAAATGGAAACCCCAGTCCCACTTGCAGCCAATTCACTTTATATATCTTTGGCAGTCAATCTCAGATTGTTATTACTAACAACGACAAAAACAAACAAAACACTCACTAACTCTTTTCTGCAGTAGAATACAAATGGGAAAACTTTCCGGTCCTTCCAGTTCCTTGTTGTTTCTGAACCAAGCGAAGGAAAAGATTTACAATCCTCCGTCCCCTTTATGCTATCACGCATGACCTTGGTAAACGAGTGCAGCTGTCTCTACTGTCTGCAGCTGCTACATCGTTTCCTTCCGGTCAATACGTTCCTGCAACGGAGACTCGCCTTCTTCCAGACTGACCGACTTCCCAGTCAGAGAAAAGAACTGTCAGGCCCGCCTGTCCAAAGACTTCCCCTTTCGCTGCTTAGCCCTCACAGGTCCGGGAGGAGATTTACAACCAAAACTCATTATATTTCTGTCTTAGGGACCTGCCTGCCCGCATAGCTTAAAAAGTCAGCAGGTTTACTAGACGAGAGAGAGGAAAAGAGAAAAAGGAGAGAGCAGGAAAGGGAAACACAACCACAGAGAGCAGCAAAAAAATGACAGGATGAGATTTTACAGTGAGCACGAGTGGATTAAGCCAAAGAAATCAAGCATACCACCGGAGCCAGAGAGAGATTGTCCCAGGGTGACTGAGACGGGCTGATTATTGCTAGTAGGGAAGCGATGGAGAGATTCTCTCCCCTTCCAAAGTTAAATACCTAATCAAAGTCTACTATATTGTTCTGTTTAGCTGCATATTCTTCTGTGTGGTTGTGTGTTTCCCTCCTCATATTGATACAGTTTGTGCTCCCTATGATTTAGCCCCATTTGTTTGTTTAGTTTTTAGAGTTTGAACTACCAGAGGGGGAGGGACTGATGTGAGTGTGGTGCTGCCATTGGATCCAGCTGCGAGATAGGATCTGAGCTAGACAGATACTAGGAGCGAGGACCTCTCTGGATACCATTTTTTAATTTTGTTTAAGAGCCTCTCAATTTTCCCACTGCTTTTAAAAGAAAAAACATTTATTTTGTGTGTTTTATGATTGTATCCCTGTTTATAGTATTTTTATTTCTTTTTCATGACGTCAAGGCATAAGTGCTACTCACTGAGGGAAGGTCTGGCATTATCACCAGTCTGAGCCTCACTGGTCCAGACAGTAAGTATGTGAGGTCACCTACTATACATGTATGCTAAGATAATTAATAGCTAGTTAACCCCTCGGCCAGAGTATAAGAACCGACAGCTGTCTGTGCTGCGGTGTGGAGTTTTGGAGTAGAGAGTCGGAGAGGAGAGAGCGGAGCAGAGACGACATAAAACAATTGCTAAAACGTGCTGGTTTAGCCAGCACGCCACTTACTTGTTTGTCTGTTTATTCGTTTGGCCCTCGTGCCCTTTGGTTTTGTTGTTTTGTTTAAATCTTTTGTTTTGTTTAATTATTAATAAATCAGCTGAATGCCATAGCATTCAGCTTCACCCGCCATCCATTGTTTGTGATTTCAGTTACTTCCTGGTCCGTGGCGTCATCAATCTCACCACTGCGAGCCAGCCTGCCACATATGGTGTCTTGCGTGGGACAAACAACGCCTCCAACAGCCGGACCAGGAAAGGAAAGGACGTTTTTTGTTCTTTTTCAAATAGTGTTTTTGTGTTTGAAAAAAAAAAAAAAAAAAAATGGATAAAGTTGATGCCTACATGAACAGGTGGCATGAGCATCAGAGGGAGTTGAAAGAAGGAGGGGCTACGTGGTGCCTCGCCTGCCTGGAGTATGGGCACCTCCCTGAGGTGTGCCCATATGAAGACCCCCTCTTTGTGCAGGCCTTTGATCGAGGTGAGGTGGAGACTGCGGAGGAGTGGATCCACCTGAAGGCCATACCATCGCCGCAGGTGGATCAGGAAACCTGCCTCACCTGCCTCAAAGGGGAGGAGTGGTGCTTTGCCGTCGGCAAGGTCGGGCACAAACCACCTGACCAACCCCTCCATGGCAGGAGGTGGAACTGCTGGTCCCGAAGAAGGGAAGGAGGGCGGTGCCAAGAAGGCAAAGAAGCAGGCTCCAGCGCCTGAGGGGGCGCGAGCATCCAGCGCCCAGAAGGGGAGCACGAGCATCCAGCGCCCAGAAGGGGAGCACGAGCATCCAGCGCCCAGAAGGGGGCGCGAGCATCCAGCGCCCAGAAGGGGGAGCGCGAGCATCCAGCGCCCAGAAGGGGAGCGCGAGCATCCAGCGCCCAGAAGGGGAGCCCGAGCATCCAGCGCCCGGAGGGGAGCCCGTGCATCCAGCGCCCGGAGGGGAGCCCGTGCATCCAGCGCCGGAGGGGGAGCCCGTGCATCCAGCGCCCGGAGGGGGAGCCCGTGCATCCAGCGCCCGGAAGGGGAGCCCGTGCATCCTGCGCCGGAAGGGGAGCCCGTGCATCCCGCCCATGAAGGTAGAGCCTGAGCGTCAAGAGCCCAAGAGAGGGAAGCTCAAGAGTGGGCGCTGGGATGGCTACCTTCGCCTGATCGAGGCCTCAAGTTGGTGCCCTTCCTGCGGGAAGGGGGTCACTCCGTCGTCAACTGCCCCGCCCTGGAGAGGAGGAGGAGGGACGATCGAAGGGCAGCTGGGAAGCATACCTCAGCGCACTTGAGGCCATGAACTGGTGCACTGCTTGTGGGGAATGGGGCCACTTTGTGGTCAACTGCCCCATTCTCCAGGAAGAGGAGGAGAAGGAGAAGCACCGGTTCCCTGCAACAGGCGGAGACTACACGCTGTCCCCACCTCCACCGCTTCCAGCAGGAGCAGAGCAGCGGGAGCTGCCTCTGTCTCTGCCACCCCCACCTTCACCAGCAGAGGGTGAATGCCTGCTGGTTCCGTCTCAAGCACCGGGGGAGGACTGCTTACCGCTCCCAGCTCCACCAGCAGAGGGTGAATACCTGCTGGTTCCGCCTCAACCGCCGTGGGAGGACTGCTTGCCCCTCCCACCTCCACCAGCAGAGGGTGAATACCTGCTGGTTCCATCTCCACCTCCACCAGTAGAGGGTGAATTCCTGCTGGTTCTGCCTCAATCGCTGTGGGAGGATTGCTTGCCCCTCCCACCTCCACCAGCAGAGGGTGAATGCCTGCTGGTTCCGCCTCAACCGCCGTGGGAGAACAGCTTGCCGCTCCCAGCCCCACCAGCAGAGGGTGAATGCCTGCTGGTTCCGCCTCAACCGCCGTGGGAGAACAGCTTGCCGCTCCCAGCCCCACCAGCAGAGGGTGAATACCTGCTGGTTCCGCCTCAACCGCCGTGGGAGGACTGCTTGCCGCTCCCACCTCCACCAGCAGAGGGTGAATACCTGCTGGTTCCATCTCCACCTCCACCAGCAGAGGATGAATACCTGCTGGTTCCACATCCACCATCATGGGAAGGACTGCTCCTGCCCTGCCTCGCACCGCCAAGGATGCCTGCTTCGCACCGCCCAAGGATGCCTGCTTCGCACCGCCCAAGGAGGCCTGCTCCGCATCGCCTGGGGCTGCCTGTTGCTCCGCATCGCCTGGAGAGCCACCAGTTACAGGGTACGAGGGAGAAGTGGAGCTCCCGCTGCCGCCTCCATGGCCAGGGGCTCCCCTCCTGAGTTCGCCTCCCGAGGGTCCGCTGCTGCTGCTGCCGTCGCCTCCCGAGGGTCCGCTGCTGCTGCTGCCGTCGCCTCCCGAGGGTCCGCTGCTGCTGCCGTCGCCTCCCGAGGGTCCGCTGCTGCTGCCGTCGCCTCCCGAGGGTCCGCTGCAGCTGCCGTCGCCCCCCGAGGGTCCGCTGCTGCTGCCGTTGCCTGCTGAAGGTCTGCAGCTGCTACCTTCGCCTCCCGAGGGTCCTGTTTTGCCTGGGGTCGCTACCAGTCCTGCCATGCGGCAGGAAATACTGTGGCTGGAGCCCCATGAAGGAGAGCTGCCGACCACGGAAAAGGGGGAGGTCAGGAGACCAGCTTCCCCAGCCGCACTTTCGCGGCAGGAAATACTATGGCTGGAACCCCATGAAGGGCAGCTGCCGCCACGAAGAAGTGGGGAAGGTCAGAAGACCAGCTCCCCAGCCGCACTTTCGCGGCAGGAAATACTGTGGCTGGAGCCCCATGAAGGGCAGCTGCCAGCCATGAAGAAGGGGGAGGTCAGGAGACCAGCTCCCCGCAGCAATTTCGCTGCAGGAAATACTGTGGCCGGAGCCCCACGGAGGGAGCTGCCGGCCATGAAGAAGGGGGCAGGTCTGGAGACCACCCCTAAAATTTTTCTGGCCAGAGGAGCCGGCCTGTGCGTGGTCCACTAGGACGCTACAGTTGTTGGGGTGGGAGGAGGACATCCCGCCGTGGCCGCCCCGGAGACACCGTTGCTTCCCCTGTTCCTGGGCCAGGACTGCTAGCCGGGACTTTAGGGAATAAGGGGGAGGTGGCGAAAAGGCCATGTGTGCTGCGCATAGGGGGCATGTGTGGCGGAGTGTCCCGCCCCTATTTATTATTATTTGTATTTTGTTTGCGGCGCGGTAAAAGCGCCGCGTCTTTTATATTTATATTTAAAATCCCGTGAGGATGCATGACTGATCAGCTACTGATTATTTAACTAGCTGACAGTCATGCATCCTTACCAAACGCTGCAGACTGTGGCGAGGGGTAATAAGATAATTAACAGCTAGTTAACCCCTCGGCCAGAGTATAAGAACCGACAGCTGTCTGTGCTGCGGTGTGGAGTTTTGGAGTAGAGAGCGGAGAGAGAGCGGAGATAGACGACATAAAACAATTGCTAAAACGTGCTGGTTTAGCCAGCACGCCACTTACTTGTTTGTCTGTTTATTCGTTTGGCCCTCGTGCCCTTTGTTGTTTTGTTGTTTTGTTTAAATCTTTTGTTTTGTTTAATTATTAATAAATCCAGCTGAGTGCCGTTGCACTCAGCTTCACCCGCCCATCCATTGTTTTGGTTTCAGTTACTTCCTGGTCCGTGACATCATCACACTCACCACTGCGAGCCAGACTGCCACAGTTGCTTAACCTCTTTAAACTTTAAGCTGGCGTAGGTCAAGACTATATGTTAATAATTTGGTTTGTATGAAGAGATAGTGTGCATATATATATGGACAAAGTATAAAGTAACACTGTTTGATCTGTTGGAGACACACAGCCTTATTTGGCAGCTAGCTCACATTAATTTAGAATTAGTAGAGACTTAATGTTGGTGATAGAGGTGGATGTCCGTGGTTTGTGTTTCTGTGCTGTGTTTATGTCTGTGAGTTTCTATAGTCCTTTTGTTTTGGCCCTTGTGCCATTTATTTGGTTAAATGTGTTTTTGTTAGTACTGTCTTTGTATTAAACATGAACATTAGCACTTTAAACTTGCAGCTTCTGTCTCTGGGTCTATTTCCTGCCATTCACCAGCCTGGGCTGTGACGCTATCCTTTCCATAATTTAGTTTTTTGACAGGAAGCAAAAGTGAGATGGCGTGTTCTGTGTATAATCAATCACGAGAAACACAAAAAAGTAAAAATATATCCATATTATAGATGAAAAGGCTTTGATTTAATTGGCTATATGTGGTCATGACAAAAAATGAACTGGATCAACATCACTGAATTGGGCTTTATATATATTGGTAATGTTTCAAAACTCACATGTGCAGGCATGTCATAGTCATTTACAAAAAGAAATACTGTGAAAAAGATCTTCTTAAAATGGCGAGCTTACCCTTTCTGGTTACCCAACTTATTTGGAATCCGTAAAACCAACTCTGGAAGTAGAATAAAAAACACAGCAACTGTAACGGGCAGATTCTGTCCCGTCGGTGAGATGAGATGAGGTTAAATGCTCTATAACCACAAAAGCAGATCAACATGGCTCTTTTGCATAGCAATTAAGACGCTTTCTTGTGGTGTGGGGTCTTGTACTGATATTGTATATACAAGTGTGTTTTTTTCTGGAGGACAACCAAGCAGGTGTCCTCTTCAGCTCATCAGGTGCCTGGCCTCCATAACCCATCGGAGAGCCAGAGCCACTGCAATGCTCCAAATGGAATACCCAGCCAAGACTGGAAACTTTGACTGCATGACACTGCACACCTCGAGGCTTTGCCTTTACCAGGTAAGCGGCTCACGGACCTCCTTATGCCATTGTATGTTAACATATGAACATGTCACCTCTGTGGTTGCATTCTGTCTTTGTGTAGCAGCTTCCCTTGTGCTACAATTTACCTTGGTATAGAACTGTTGACGTTCCACTGCATTGCCATTGAAACAAACACAAAGAAATAATAATAATTAAGAATAAGTTAATTATACCTCATTTTCGTTTTTAACTATATATTTGGCTCAGTGTCTTATATCATATCTAGAAGTATTTACCATATACTGTACTGTGCACACAACGACCAAGCTTTTGTAGGGAGCTGGAATATGAATTATTAGACTAACAGATGGGTCTACAAAATGTGCTCATCGCAGCTGCAATTCCTTGTGTATTTCTTTTCTTCCCAACAGACACGCATTTTCATATCATAATAAAAATGAATAATAACTGTGATAGTAATATAGGTTTTATGGACCTTTGGGGTGTATGTTACAAAGTGTACTGTCAAGACCACTGGAAACAGTTTGCAAGAGTCTTATTAGAAATTATTTTTAAATACCATATTATTATATCATTACCCACAATACATGATATGTGAGGCATAACTCAGTCCATTCGGGCCAATAGCACAAGTTTTCTTCCAACATGAGCAAAACCTAAAAGCAGGCAAGTTTAACTGTCATGGCAACAGAAAGCTTTGTTTTGCACCTGGGAATGTATCTGGCATCCTCATCCAATGATCAAAATATTAGTTTAATAATAAACCTTTTTTTTACAATGTGTGCGTGACCAGTTGTGTTTACAGGGATAGACGCTGCTGGAAACTGATGAAAAGCTGAACGAAGAGAGACAGAAAAGAAATAGCTATTTCAATAATAGCAAAAGTACATTCTTCAGCAGTTAATAAGAGCTGTCCCAGCCAGTTATTCAGGGCCTTATGAGAAAGACAGGCTCAAGTTCCCCGTCTGCCTGCAATCTGCCAGCTTCTCACTCAGACTGCTGTACAAAGAAGCCTTTATGTGCCCAGATGATGGATGCCTTTGAAGCTCTGGCATCCTGATTGGCAGCTTTTCATAGCAGGCCATCATGTGGTTAAGTGCAATGGGGGATGAGGGACATGGAGGAAGGCTGGAAGGAAAAGACTTGGCAGGGACCCAAGAGGGTAAACACTCCCTCAGTGCAGTGTGAATGGTCTGCTCACACAGGCCTCTTTCAGCTCGTACAAGTGCTTTAACTGAATGGGAGGGGCTGCACTGATTGATTGGGAAGCAGGATATGGCTCTCAGCTGTCTACACAATTCTATGAACTGTCACCGTAAACTAGACAAAGTTGTAATGTCGAGGCCATAACAGGCCATTATTCATAGGCTATGAAATGGTGTGTTTTAAAAGGCGTTGCTCGTCATAAGAGCCTGCATGTGCTTTGTGTTTACAGTTAGTTTCCCCTCTGTGAATGGTTCTTCAACTGTTCATATGGGGTGTTCATAAATCATATGCCTGAGGGACAACTTTAGAGAGCACTTTTTTTCTGTAAACAGGTGTACAATCCTTATGGATTTGAAAATGTAATTCCGACTTCCTCTATTTGAAACACTAGCACTACAAATCATCTGTAACTCAACTTAAGATACGTCCAGCTTATACAACAGAATGTTCAAAGGGATTTAAAGAAAAAAAAGACTGTAAACCCAAGTGCCTATTTAGCCAGATAAAAAAAACAGCAACATGAATGTGCATTCCAGTTTAATTTGTACTTTTCCGTAGGCTACGATTTTTACACTGTACGCCCAGAAACAACTTAAAATTGTTGTGTCTCTGCTTACATATTGTATAAAACATAATGGAGGCACAACCAAATGTCTTAAAAATGGAATATAGATTTGTATCATTTAAAATAATACCAGTACAATTCAACTGTGATTTGTAATTTTAAGCAGTGTACACATTGTCTATATGACATATAGCCACTACATCAAATCGTTTCAAATGTAAATAGCTGTAAATAAAGTGCAAAATTACCATAGAGATCATGTTTGAAAATGGATATAGATTTTTCTAACTTTCTGGTTCTGGTTTGTACCCTTTTAAGGGTTTTGTGTGTTTAAACAGTAACCAATTACATTTAGTATGATGCTCTGCACATCCCAGTCTGGCATAGTTAAGGGTGGACATTGTTCTGGAAAGAGCATATAAGAATGTTTTAGTAGTCTCACTGTTTTGATTTCAGTGTTGTTAATCAAATCTACCTGTCAGATGCCGGTGTATAGTTGAAACCAGCCCAGGCACTTGGGCAACAGAATTGAGACAATTGTTTTTCAAACTGTATAATGTTTTGATGTAAAAACAAACCACTATATGCCTATGATACTGTGTATGTGTTTCTAATACTTCATTGCATGACAGCGGTTATACAAGTTTACGATAGTAAACGCATAGCAAAGTATAATAGAGCACAGTTAACGCATGGTAAAGCACAGGTAAGCACTGTAAAGCCCACAGAGGTATGGTAAAGCATATTACAGTATAAGCATGGCAAAACTGCAAAACGACAATGAAAATGTAATGTGGCGGCACCTTTTTTAAGGGAGTAGCAGAGAGAGAAGAAAACAATGGCAGGGAAATCGTCAGTGTGCCTGTGTGAGTGTAATACAGGCACCAGGTGGACTGAAGACACTACTAGACAATTAGAAACAAAGGATATATACTTTGAATTCATGAAGATGCTGAACTGGAAACTGGGGTCAATATTGTAGATAAGGGGGCAATTTAAGGGCCTGTCATACTGTATGCATTTTAAGTCATATTGGCTGCCAAGGCTGATTACACGGCATTACATTGCGATAGAACTCCATAGTCAGCTGGGCTTTGTTTTGCTGAAAGTTTTGGCATTAAGTTTTCCAATTTTGTCATGTCATTTTAAGTGTTACCAACTAATTAATACATGTATGTTGTAATTACGCAAACACTATAGGTAATGAGGCTGTGTGGTCCAGTGGTTAAAGAAAAGGGCTTGTAACCAGGAGGTCCCCGGTTCAAATCCCACCTCAGCCACTGACTCATTGTGTGACCCTGAGCAAGTCACTTAGCCTCCTTGTGCTCCGTCTTTTGGGTGAGATGTAATTGTAAGTGACTCTGCAGCTGATGCATAGTTCACACACCTTAGTCTCTGTAATTCGCCTTGGATAAAGGCGTCTGCTAAATAAACAAATAATAATAATTACAATGTAAATCAAAGAGTAAGTACCGGGGTTCAGAAAAGTATAATATTACACATCCCCACGTTTTGCTACAACTGTTTAAATAATGTACCTGTAATTTATCTTTTCATTGTTAACATCCTCACAAGCTATTTTCAAAATGGCTGCTCTAGTGCACTGATAGTTTAAGGATTATTGCCCACATTGTCAAACAGGTAACACAGCAATAACGATCCATGATGTGGTACGGAACAGGAAAGACACAGCACTTGTTTTTATGTTGTTGTTGTTGTTGTTGTTGTTTTTTGTTGGTTTGTTTGTTTGTTGTTTTTTTTTTGTTTTTTTAAGTGATTTAGAGGACAGATTTCAAACCCCAGTGCACTAGAGAGGCCATTTTGAAAGAGCTTTGAAACAAACTTTAAAGTTATAAGTGTAAAAAGTTGTCAGGATGTTAACAATGAAATAGAAATCATAGGTATGTTATTTAAACAGCTGTAGCAATACATGGGGACGTATAACTCTATATTTTTTGGAACCCCGCTACTTAATCTTTAAAGTGTTAGCCAAATCACACATACTTTAGTACTGCCTAGTAGAGTTTGCATAATTTCTAAGAAAATTTATCTGGTACCGTACGTACACTACTTAATTTATGTTTAAACTCAAAGAATCCCAGAATCATCCAAAACTGGCAGCACTTGGGCTCATCAGGGTAAAAAAGTCTTTGGTGCACCATTATTGTTGCCTGCTCTTTTATCCCTAAACCTGCACTTCGGAGAGATGAGGTTTCTGTCTAGCAGCACTGCCATGATGAAGATGGCTTTGGACCTGTTGTAATGACCCTGCAAACAGAACAGTTAAGAATATACTAAAGCTTATATTCCCCATCATGTTACAATCCAATCCAATACGCAGAGATCCAGCCGTTAGGTGGAAATAGACGCTGAGCATCAAAGTAGACACTGAGATGTGTGCAGACTCAACGCAATGTAAAATCCTGTACAGAACTGTGATATAAAGAACACTGTAAAGTATGCTATTGAATATATATATATATAGAGAGAGAGAGAGAGAGAGAGAGAGAGAGAGAGAGAGAGAGAGATCTGCTCTACTATGTTGTGAGTTTTCCTCCAGTTAGCTGGACACATTTTAAATAGTTAAACCCTCAACTGTCTGATCACATGTTTAACAGCTGTAAAGGGAACTGCCATTTTCTTGCCCTGAGTCCCATCGCTAACAATCTGCTTGTGCTACATATCACATGCACACTAGTTCTGTTGAATCTGCAGTCCATGGCATGCTGATTACAGAAAGAGGGGCTGCTCCTAATGGGAAATATGGGAAGAAGCAATCTAACTTTACATTAGTCACTTTATTATTTGTATACCAACATTCAATCAATAGGTAGGTGAAGATGTTTTCAGTTTCACAGTTTTGGTATTTATTAGCTTGTTTGGTATGGTCCTCTTGTGTTTGAAAGTGTAATTGAATAGTGCCATAGAACAAGAAAATATGATGGCCCATACAGTAGAAGGTGCCCTGCCACTTAGCTGCCAATTACAGTAACAATATAGTCTCTAAAACAGAACATACTGTAAAAAGGGATGGGACAGCTGCCTCCGCATCAACAAGCCCAGAACATAAAACTGATAACCTTGAGAGAAGAAACCAGTACTGTACATTTTACTGTATTTGCTGTTCTTTTAATTTTCCTCAAACATACACATGTACAATATTGGGGCATTTACTTTAGGCGTCTATTTTCTGTTTGCCACAGAGAAAAATATATGTTACAAAACTGTGACGTGTTATTATCTTACTAAGTTGTTTAGTATTAGATTTGTAAAGTTTACACAAAAATATGCCCACTGTGTATTAAGACACAGTTCATGCAATAGACAAATAAAGGACAGTAGTAGTAATAATTTATAATACCATCTATTATTTTTTTTTCTTTTTCTTTTTGTTTTAAACACTGTTAATTAAATAGTGAATCAGCTTGTTGGAAGATCCTGGGCTGGAATATATGTGAGCGGTGTCTAAAGTGTGATAAATGTGCAAGTGCTGACTATGTTTATAACAGAAATTAAATCTTTTCTAAATCTGATAGACACCCAGCTATACTGCTGAAGCATTTGTGAAAATGCATAAGGCATCAGTCAGATTATGTTGCGCAGCACTTCAACAGCTGATGCCCCTCGCTGCATACCGCAGCCTGGGCTCTATTACAATCCCAGTAACAGCAGCTCACGTACAGCGGATAAAGTGGGTTTGCAATGGGGTTACTGGAATTAAAAAAAGAACTGTAAATGTGTCATAGCCTTTTTAATTGCTGCTTGTACGGTACAGTTTATAATGTCATGTTCATGCCTATAAGGTTATTTAGCAACCTGTCAAATAGGAAATTCCATATAAGTGTAAAAATATCACATCACATTTGTGAATACAGAAAAAATAAGAATCCCGTTTTGTAAAACCAAACAAAAAATATATACTTCACTATCTCAGATTCTGTAAATTAAAAACATCTCCCTTTAGCATGTAATTGTGAAGTTAGCATCAACAGTTAAACATTAAATACATCTGAATAAGGTGTCAGTATAGTTATCCAGTAATTCTGAAAAGAAATGATGAAGAACTATATGCTGCTATGGGTACTTTGTATGCCATTTGAGGGCTGCCATTTTGTTTTAACACATGCTACTGTACATTAACTTAGTACCATTTTACTGATTAGTTTGAAACAGTTATCACACAAAAAAAACTTTTTGAATCACATTCCAAAATAATCTGCTTGATGGATGTGGTATTGTGTATGCTGGCCTTAACAACCACATGTTACAAGCCATTTGTGTGTTGAGAAATACTATGCTTTAAATTGAAATCGATTTGCTTTCAAAAAAAAAAAATATTATACTGATCCTCCAATTTTTTGAAGATCCATTCTTGTCATGGACTTGGTTACATGAAACATCATTAGCTATGCTTAATCTACCGAACCTCAGCCAAATGAAAAATCATTGGTTGTGTTTTAACCCACAGCTCTGTTTGAACAGAACACCATTAGCTATGCTGCCCAAGCAACATCTCACCTAATAATTAAGCCTGGTGACGAAGTAAAGCGATCCTGTACTGCAATTCAACCTCCCAGCCATCAGAGGGCTGTGAATCAACCATGAAGTTCCCAACAAGGATCACCTGACGTGGGACTGACATTGGGGCAGAAGTGCAGTTACAGCGGTCGCCATCTTTGTTGGGGGCAGCAACCCCGGAACATGCTGGAACATTCTTGAATCAGCAGATGATTGAGTGCTGTTGATTGGAGGGGGGCGGTTCCTTGTGTATTTAGGGCCCAGATGGTAACAGCTCGGGGTTTTGGTTCGTGGAAGGAGACAAGCATGCTGTTTGCACGTGTGCTTGTGAAAGGAGGACACTAACACTGGATTTTTATCAAGTAGATCCAGAGAAAGAGAGAGAAGTACCAGCAGGACGCTGACTCTTCCCACGGAGTGAAGCCCTCCAGGAAACTTTAAAAACTTTAAAATAGTCTTCTTTTGTTTTTTGCAAGTCCTTTGTTAGTGGTTCTCTTACGTTTAAGACTTTTTAAGTTAACCAAACCAAATACAATTGTTGGTAGGAGGGGAGGATTTTTCTTTAAGTTATTTTATTGATTTATGTAAAGAAAATATGATTTTTAAAGAAACGTGTGAACAGAAAGCCTGTGGAATTATGAAGATGTAATTTGCCATTGATGAAAGATTATGAACAGAAAATAAGAAACTTTCCAGAAACTCAATACTGCCTCAAGTGTTTTTTGGTAGTGCACCCACACTCCCACTGCCTGTGACAAGCCTAAATCAAGCAACTGAAATGTCATCTTTTTAGATGCAATGAAAGCTAATATTATTTATCTAGCTCACACACTGGTGATCTGTTGCTTGAAGATATGTTGTATTACAGCACTGCAGATAACAAGCTCTGTCAAATATACCCTCCTTTCCTCGCAAACCTTACCATCTCTGGCGCCCTCTTCAGCAAAATCATAGCATTTCTAGCTGTGTTCCAACTTGTCAGACAGCCAACTGTGTGTTTCCTGGGAATAGAAGTTTGGACAGAACTTGTTTCATGCAGAGCCTTAAGCATCTTCTATAAGGAAAACATATTTTTCCTCTGGGTTGAATTTTATTTAACCAAAGTCTCCCGTGGTAAAGGGAATAAAATGAAAACTACTGTCTGGACTAGATGTTCCACATTTCTTAACTCCATCAAAACAAATAAAGCCTTGTATTTTGAAAAACTAAAACCTGCAGTCTTATAGTCTTTGTGTG
Source organism: Acipenser oxyrinchus oxyrinchus (assembly GCA_030684275.1). Classification (NCBI taxonomy): domain Eukaryota; kingdom Metazoa; phylum Chordata; class Actinopteri; order Acipenseriformes; family Acipenseridae; genus Acipenser; species Acipenser oxyrinchus. The sequence continues at coordinate 94,446,008 of CM060250.1, read as the reverse complement.
TGGACAGGATATCTTTAAAAACACACAGAAAAATGCAGGTTTACCAAAATTATTCAAACAATTTTCTCAAATGGTAAATAACACTTACCTGATGCTACTTAAATAAGGTAAGTCTAGCTATTTTCAAAAAAGCAGTTTGAAAATAAGGACTCAGGTACAGTTAAAGGTACAGTTGCCTAGGTACATGCTCTGAAATATGAAATGATTCCTTTAATCTTACCTGTCATAGCAAACATACTGTATCTGGTACAGATTGCCGACTGTTTGTGTAAATTATGTAAGGAGTGATATCTGGTGCGGTTAAAAATTGGGACATTTCTTAAGGTTTTGGGAAAGATTTTGGGACACTGGGAGAGTTGATGGGAATCGAGGATGGCCCTGTGACGTCTGAGTATATGTACTTAGCAAATGGAAGTGCTAAGTACATATACTCTAATCAACACATAGTTCTGTCATTTTCAGCCACCACAGTATGGAATACCTTTCATGTTTTAGCAGATAGAATGAAGTTTAAAAATGGTTCTTCCTTTTACTGTTAATTATATATCCAGCTATCTGTCACCAGGTTCGGCACAAACCAGGAAGTTAACGTTGATTGACCCATTTTTCTTACAATACATTTTAAATATTTTTCATTTAAGCACTTTTTCAAAGTCTTCCTGTTTGTCGTGTAACTCAGAATATACTGGACAGGAACTGGACAGGAGGCCTTATGTCACCACCTTCCTTTTAAGTTTGTTGACATTTACACACAAAAACAATCTTTCAACCTCCCCACCCTTCTCCAGATGACTTCTTCTGCTAGCTTTCACACTTAAATGATTAAACAGTCATACAATCATTGAGTAAACCCTAACTTGAATGCAGCTTTGCAACCTGCTTGGCTCAAATTCTTTGATTGGAAATGAGTTTCAAAGGTTACTTATATGGTAGCTGGAATTGAGTTTTGCTAAGAATTCCAAAGATTGCTGAGCATTGCTTAATAATTAATATTGCTAATTTGAAAATACTTTTGAGCCCCAATCCATGCTGTAGCTACTCTACAGTGGTACACAAAGGTTCCAACACCATTGATTTCAAGTTGATACTTGATATGAGACTTTGTTCTGTTCTCAGCTCCAGCTAGTTGTGACAAGCTAAAGAAAATAAAACAGATAGTAATTTGCATCCCCGATGACTGGATCCATATAAATATTTTGTTACTGAAAACAAAGTACCATGTGGAGTAGATCAGTTTTGGCAGTTTACTTTTTTTTTTTTTTTTTTTGAGAAACTTAAATATTGTTTTACTTGTTACATAATATGAATGGTTTGGTTTTTATTATTATGTTTTATAGAGTATTTTTATGATTGTATTCTTAATATATATGTTATAGGACAGGATTTCAGTTGGAACATCACAGAAACAGACAGACATTAACAAGGAAATGTACAGTTGAAAAATGTCCCCTTTGCTATTAAAGGCTGCGACAGTCACTAAATACTTATTTACCAAAGAATGATAAGATATGTCTTGTTAGTCCAAAAACAGTCTGTCCCTAAGATTTGGTAGAAAGGGTTTTGTGCCCTTGTCAGCAAGGTTACATATAATATAACACCACCAACCTATAGATGTTTATACAACACAAATCAACATACAATAACACAATTCTCTGAAGGTATGTCAACATACACTGTAAAATCCTTAAATTCTAGCTCTGAGTACAACTAATAACTTTACTTTGTAAAGTATGAAGATAATAAAACACTGGACTACATTAACTGTCCTCTAAGGAGCTCAATTTCCCTGTACAGTATTTGGTGACGTAATGACAGCTGTGCCATAGGAAAACATTCAGAGTACACCTACATGCATGCACTGTATTTTGACCGTACAGCTACCAGACTAAACAGTTTGCTTTTACCTATTTTGTACTTGAGTGTTTAAGTTTAGGATGAAGATTCCATATTGTTTGTAATATTAGATACTGAACAGCAGGTGGCACTAGTGTGCCATTATCACATAACTTGTCTATGAAAGTCAATATAGAGCTGTACTGTAATTGTATTTTTTTTTTTTTATAAATTGATTTCAAATATCATTTATAAGGGAGTTCTGGTGAAGGGTAGGTACTGTACTACTATATATAACTTTTGTTTTGAATAATCCTATTTTAAAATGGAAAATGCCTTGATCAGTGTAATTACTTTTGTCTACCGGATTTGAGTGTTGTTGAAGTATGCATGAAATACACATTAGCTCCTACTGGTATTGAGTACAGATGCGTAACACGTATTAGACACTGGCATTGTAGCTATGCAAATGTAGTAATTATTTTTAACATTGGCAAACTTAAAGAGTAAGCGTTCTCTTTCAAATTGAAGAAGACCAACACAATACTTTTGAGATATGCCTGCCACAGGTCAGGTATTTACTGAGCATTTTATGTCAGAGCTGCCGATGGGCAAAGATCACATTCTCTTTTGCTTCTCACAATCAGGTAGGTAAGGTAGTGTGACAGAGAGTGAATGAATCCTAGTCAACAATCTCCCTCCCGACCTGTGAGGGCACGGTATAACAGGAACAGTCGGCCATCCAAAAAGGGGGCGAAGCCAAAATATTAGAAGTGAACGGTAGACTGTGGTAGGCGATGTGTCAGTGTCACAAAGACGACTGAGCGGTGACGTCACGTCAGAAGCAGGAACAAAAACAACAGAAAGGAGTTTGGTGAAGCTGAGCGAATGCTTTCGCTCAGCATTTAATGAATAAACAGAACAGAAAAATAAACGGTTGTAACAACAAACACACAAAAACAGGACACGGCACTTTCGCCAAAATAAATAGATAAACAAAAACGGACTAACACTAAACAAACGGTGGACGGACAGACACACAAACACGGTGAGTAAATAATAAAACAAGTACCGTGCTGGTCCTACCAGCACGCGATAGCAATTGTTATATATATTTCCTATCTCTCTCTCTCTCACCCGTTCTCCACTCACGAACACCCAACCCCGAAAGTGAGTGAAAACATGCTGTTTTTATGCAGTTGTACCGAGACTCGATTGCTAGTCAATCATTCAATTGGAATCTCGGTACAACTGCACGTGAATTAATTAAGTGCACTCCCGTGACCACACATTACATTTTAACTAGCACGTGAAGTGATTTGTGCCCTCCGTGCCTAAATATAAATCTACATTTTTAAATCACAAGTGAAACACAGACCCGTTTATATCCCGTGTACCGATGACTATACACCAACATTTACACACAACACGTAACACAAAATACACACAGGGGGGGCACTTTGCCACAGTCAGTCATGGAGGAGACGTGATTGCACTCACTACCAAAGGGGGGCGTGACTGAAGGTATATCAGGGGATGTGGCCAAGCGATCTGTTCCTTTGTTATGGTTGTAAAAGACTTGTAAAGGATGGTAAAAGCCGAAAGTAACCGTGAGTTTTTGTCATGTTGTCTGTCTATTAATTGTCAGCCTTATCATTCATAGAAGACTAAATCTGGGAGCTGTCACTAATCAGCCAGCATCAACCCCGGACTGCACTGCACTGCACTACTGTTTCACTGTTGCTGTATAAATCACCACTTACACAAGGAGCACTGTAACCACACTTTTGTTAAGGGTTCGCTAGCTCAACACAAAAGATCTTCAGAGTCAATAATGGTTACTGTTTTATTTTTAAATAATCATATTGCATACAAAATTGACAGCCAGGTCTCCTTTCTATGTATGCTAAATGAATTCCAGAATGGGGTAATTGGCTCCTGCGTATTATAGTAATCCCAGAAGAATGGTATTTAATGACAACACGTCCTACCTAGGCTCAGTGGAATGGTGTTAGTCCCGAATCAGCGACAGCTCGCAAGCTTATAGTAGATGGGCAGTGTTAGCGATCTGCTCTCTGTTGTGTCTCAGTCCAAAAAGAGCGACTTCCTCCTCGCAGGCTGCTATATCCTTTTAGAATTTCTCCCCCAGGGTGGGGCTTGCTAGCGAGCCTTCGCAAAGACTGGTCAATAGGATGTGCCTATTACTGACGTGATCTACCCCCAATAACAGGAAATAATAAACTGCGTTACAACTCCCCTCCGCTAAGGTGGCTGTGCACAGTTACTCTAAGAATACCGTTACATCAAGTGACCTTGGCTGTCCACAAAACATTACATAACATTCTGAACGCTAAATATTAATAACATAAAATCTAAATATGTGACACACAAATAACTGAACAGTTTGTAGTGTCCCTTGTAGACAGGTTATCATTTCCTTGTTTTCTCCTTATGGTGCTGTCATGCTAATGCACAGGAAACTTCAGGCTGCAATTTTTTTTTCAAGAACCCGTGGCAAGGGCCCTATGGACCGGTTTGGCCCGGTTCCGCAGGTTGTAGGGTCTTCCCTGAATCCTTTTGGGGCTGCGCATCTTCGGTTCACCCTCCTTCAGTTTCTGAGTAGTTACATCAGAGGAATGTGTCTCTTCTCCAGCCAGTTTTCTGTGATTGAATGGTCGCAAGTTGTGTACATGTTGAACTCCCAGATTGTTACCCGAGGCAGGATCACAAAGTTTGTAGTTGAGTGGCGAAATAACCTTCACAATGTTGTAGGGTCCAACCCACTTTTGACAGTTTTGCAGAGAATCGTTGTTCCTTTGAAGAAATGGGGTGTGCACGAAGAAGAACCTGATCTCCATCATTGAACTTTACATGTCTGCGCTTCCCGTCATAATACTTTTGCTGCTTTTGTTGAGCTTTTGCAATGTTATCTCTGGCTGTTTCATAATATCGATGTAGTTTTTCATAGAGAGCTTCTTGATACTCTCCTAGATCTTCTTCAACTGGGTCTTTGTTAGTGGCCAATGAACGATCAATTGGGAGAGCTATCTCTCGTCCAAGATTGAGCTGTGCTGGGCTATAGCCAGTGGTGTCTTGTACTGCTGTACGAATAGCAAGACCAAACTTTGCGAGGTCCTCATCCCATCTGGACTGATCTTGGTGGACATACGACTGAAGAATAATCTTGATTGTGCGGTTCATTCGCTCTGTCCAATTGGCCTGAGGATGGTAAGGAGAAGTTTACTGAGGTTTTATTCCCCATCTTAGGCAAGCTTCCTTCCATTCCTTGGACACAAACTGAGGCCCATTATCAGATAAGATAATTGCCGGTATACCCCAGTGACAGAACACTTTGTTTTCCAGCTTAACCAAGATTTTCTTTGTTATAGCACGACGTATGGGAAATAATTCCACCCACTTAGTAAACTGATCCACAGCAACCAGAAGATACTCATTTCCACTACAGCTCTTTGGCAGCGGTCCCATGAGGTCAACAGCTATCTTATACCAGGGTTCGACAGGCTTCTGAGGTACCATTAAACCTACTGGTTTCTGGTTGTCTGGCTTGACCTTTTGGCAGATGTCACAACTTCTGACATAGTTTGCAACATCTCGCACCATGCCTCTCCAAAAGTACCGCTGCTGAAGACGATTTAACGTCTTGTGGAACCCCAAATGTGCAGCTGTCTCACAGTCATGAAATAACTTAAGCACTTCCTGCTTGAGAGAAGGAATTACCATCTTCCAATCCTCATCTGATTCTGTGCGGTGAGGATCCCCATCCATTCGATAGAGGACATCATCTACAAGTGCATAATTTCGGTGAGTACCTCTGATTCTTGCTGCTTGCTCTTTGCGGCTTAAAAGGCGTGGAGGGTTCCCCTCCACTACGGTAGAGACAAGGACTGTTATGGCTTCTTCCGGTGGGAGCTGCAATTCAGGCAGCATCTTGTCATCTAGAGAACTATAATCAGAGCTGTCTTCCAGTACAGTGTTCTGAGACAAGGCATCTGCTGCTTGATTTGAAGTTCCTGCACAGTGCTGCACTTCAAAATCAAATTCCTGAAGCTGTAAAGACCACCGTGCTAATTTACTGCTGGTATCTTTCATACTGGCTAGCCACTTCAGTGCACTGTTATCAGTGACTAGTGTAAAGCAACGTCCATCAAGGAAAGGACAAAACTTCTTTACAGCCCATACCACCGCTAGGCACTCCCTTTCAGTGGCATGGTAACACCGCTCTGTAGCACTGAGTGTCTTGTTTGCATACGTAATGATGCACTTTCTCTCCTCTTCCATCTGATAAAGGATTGCTCCTAGTCCTACACTACTGGCATCAGTTTGAAGGACAAAAGGCTTATGGAAGTTTGGATAGCTCAAATGCACAGCACTCTGTAGCTCTTCTTTAAGATGCTGGAAGGCTGCTTCTGCTTCTGTACTCCACTTCCAAGAGGTATTTTTCTTTAACAGTCTTGTCAGTGGCTCAGCAATGTCAGAGAGTCTCTCGATAAATCCTCCATACCAGTTACACATGCCCAAGTACTGTCGAATATGTTCTGGTTTGCTTGGTCTGGGATACTGATTCATTGTTTCCAACATTTTTGAGTCAGGGGCTACACCTTTGTCAGAAATAATGTGTCCTAAATATTTCAGTTCTTTCTGACCGAACACGCATTTCTCAAGCTTGCAGGTGAGTCCATGATCCTTGAGTCGCTGCAATACTTCAGTTAGATCTTGGAGATGCCGTTCCCAGCTTGACGAGAAGATGACAATGTCACCAAGATAAGCAAAGCAATTGCGATGGACTAGTCCCCGAAGTACCTCATTCATAAGCCTCTGGAACGTGGCTGGAGCATTCTTTAGCCCGAAAGGCATGACTTTGAACTGGTACCGTCCCATGTGCGTAATGAAAGCGGTCGCTTCCCGACTGTCTTGTGACATAGCTATCTGCCAATATCCACAGCGTAAGTCTAGAGTGCTGAAATAGACTGCCCCATGAAGACTGTCAAGGACCTCCCACATGTTCACCATAGGAAAGGCAACTGTTTGGGTTGCCTGATTAAGTCTCCTGTAGTCTACGCAGAAGCGATCACTGCCATCTTTCTTTTTAACGATGACTACAGGAGATGCCCAGGGTGGCTTAGAGGGCTCAACCACACCTAACTTCAGCATTTCTTCAACTTGCTGCTGGATGGACATTCGCTTCTCTGGGCTGTATGGATAAGGTCTCTGCCGACAGGGTGGGGATCCATTTGTTGTAATATGGTGTTGAACAGTGTCACTTCTGCCCATATGGTCCCCTAAAACTTCTGAGAACTGTTGCAGTACATCCTGTAGCTGACTGTGCTTTTCCTTGGGAGGATGAGCCTGTTGGGCTACTATTTTGCAAGGAGGTGGTTCCTTCCGCTTCCAGAATTGGAGAATCTCCCGCTGCCACAAGCACTGGAAGTTCTTGTGTCTTCTTGGTAGGTGGGATAGGCACCTCTTTGGCTGAGCTAGAATACCACACCTTCATGTGCTGGAGGTCTATTAACAATCCAGTTTCACAAATTAAGTCAACTCCAATGATCAGCTCTGTTGTGAGATCTTCCATCACTAAAACCGTTCCCTCCCATAACCTTCCTACCATCTTCAGTCGAACCTTCAACAACCCCAAGGGTGAGCACTTGATGTCGGTAGCCAAGGTGACATCGTTCCCTTCCCATGCTGACAACATGTGGGGTGGCATGGAAAGTTTCCGCATTAGTTCACTGGACATCAAACATTTGGTCGCTCCAGTATCTACCAATGCCTGAGTCTTGTGGCCACCTACTTCTACCTCAAGGAGAGGCAGGCCTCCATATCTTGACCAAGCAGAGAGATTGGTGCCTTCGAATGAGTGCATGATTTCATGGACGCTTTGATCGTTGCTTGATTGCTCAGATGTGTGCTGTAGGTCTTGGTGGGCAGAATACATTGCTGCCACGCCTTCTGCAGGAGCATGCTGTTCTAATAGGAAGGCCCCAGCTCCTGCTTCACGGCCTCTCCTCTTACGTTTCCCTGGTCCAGATGATTGTCTGTGTCTGTAGAGATACCAATAACAGCAGCAGTTACTTTATCAGGTGGGGTACGCTGGGACTTCCTTGGGCAGTTCCTCTGATAGTGTCCAAATTTATTGCATGACCTACACTGAACATCCATGCTGGACTGAGACTTTTCAGAGTAATATTTTGTTTTGTTGGCCTTTCCCTTCGGGAGATTCCTGTCTGTCACTGGTGTTAGCAGTTTTGAATGCAAGGGGTTTTGACAAGGAGTTTTGCTGCCGTTTATACTCTCTCTCCTCCTTCAGGTCTTGTTGTAAGGTCTTGCCCCTCTGCACTAGCTGTTCAAGGGTGTTCAGTTCCATTGACCGCATTAAAACTTTGAGATCAGGATGCAGGAGACCAATAATATATTGTCACTTGCTCCTCAGAGCATTGTGGGTATATCTGAGAATGTAGTTTGTACTTTCTCCAGACAAATGCTTCTAGTGGCTCATCAGCGTGCTGGCGGACCTCCAGGTCCCTTTGTGTCTGTTCTCTGCTCATGAGACCTTCATGGTAGGTCAGAAACGCCTTCTTAAATTGTTCCCAGCTGCGAACCTGCTGCCGTTTATAACGCCACCATTGCTGTGCACTCCCTTTAAAATGGAAATCAATCTGCAGTAGCCACTGGTTCTCTGGAATACACTGTGCTTGGAAGTATCGTTCTAAAAGAGCAACAAACTCACGAGGTTTGGGGCCTCCCTTACTGCCATATTCAGGGGGCTGCATAACAGATGGAGGACGAAGCCATGGTGCAGGGCTTGCGCACCATGATGTGGATAGTGAAGACCTTTCATGTGATGGAGGTAAAGGGGTGCTGAATTGGAGCTCAGAAACTCTGGGGTTTAGTGCAGGAGAATCTGCTACAGCATTCTCAGTCTGAGACATTGTGGTCTGGGTGTGTCGATTAGGCATGTCACCCCCACAAGCCATGGTCTCTTGAATGTGTCGGACCTCTAGGTGAAGGCTTCTCAGGTCCCCAATCACAGCAGAGTCAACCTTGCTTTGCAGGTTCTCTACCTTCTGGTTCAAAGCATCTACGTCCTGCTGTGTGCCCTGAAGACCTTCTCGCATGTAGCCTATGTCAGCTTGCATATTCTCCAAAGCAACATCATGCTTGGAAATAACACATTCACAAGATGCCATTTGGGCCATAAGATCATCTGTAGTCTTCCCAATGTCACTAACTTCTCTTCTAAGCACGTTTTGGAGGTCATTAAGGCCATTGGTAACCTTATGGAGATCGTTTTGCACCGACCCTAAATTCTTATTTATTTGTTGATTTTGGTTCTCCATTCTATCCAAAATACATTGCAGCATATTTTTGAAAAAAGAACAATTTGGTTCGTTTTCTTGATTGTAAGTATGCTTTTGCCCCTTTAAATTCGCAAGGGGGTCGGCTTCTCGTGCCTCATCTAACATTGCCAGTTCCAACTCAGCTGCTTTGCTTTCAATGACTTTGGAATTAGCTTGACGAGTAGTTGCTATACTGCCACCACCAGAGGTCGCTGCAGGCAGCAATTCCACTATTCGCACACTAGCAACGTTTTCCATGGCTGTTGAAAGACAGTGTTTACTTCACAACACACGGTAAGAATTGGTTATTTTCTTATTTTTAACCAGCGGTTTTGTCCAGTGAAGCAAGCAAAGTTAGTTTTAATGAACAAACAGATGTATTTTTATATTTTCTTTTCTTGCTACTCACTTTTATTTTCTCAGATCGCTATTGAACGCAGGCCCCTCGTTTGGGCGCCAGTTGTAACCACACTTTTGTTAAGGGTTCGCTAGCTCAACACAAAAGATCTTCAGAGTCAATAATGGTTACTGTTTTATTTTTAAATAATCATATTGCATACAAAATCGACAGCCAGGTCTCCTTTCTATGTATGCTAAATGAATTCCAGAATGGGGTAATTGGCTCCTGCGTATTATAGTAATCCCAGAAGAATGGTATTTAATGACAACACGTCCTACCTAGGCTCAGTGGAATGGTGTTAGTCCCGAATCAGCGACAGCTCGCAAGCTTATAGTAGATGGGCAGTGTTAGCGATCTGCTCTCTGTTGTGTCTCAGTCCGAAAAGATCGATTTCCTCCTCGCAGGCTGCTATATCCTTTTAGAATTTCTCCCCCAGGGCGGGGCTTGCTAGCGAGCCTTCGCAAAGACTGGTCAATAGGATGTGCTTATTACTGACGTGATCTACCCCCAATAACAGGAAATAATAAACTGCGTTACAGCACTCACTGTTGGGATTCATGACCTTGTCTGTTATAGTGTGTGTTATTATTTCGGGACTGAACCCCGTGGTTGTGACTGGCTTTACACATCACTGTGTCTTATTATTTAAAGCAACAAATTAAGCTTAATTTTCACCATTGGAACTGTTGTTGGCCTGTTGTTATTAAGCACTGCATTACCTCTACACCTGTGCACCTGTGCACTACAAACCACTTTGCTTTTTTGCTAATTCCCCTGCAATTTATTGCTGGAAGTCGGCTTGCCACTTCCCCGGAATCGAATCTCTGCTTCTGTGGACTGAGCTTAAAACGCTGCGCAACTGCACTCCGTTTAAAAAAAAAAAAAAAAAAAAAACTGTAAAGTTCCACTGTAAAGTAGACTTGCATACATTGACCCACCTACCTCAGTCTCAAAAAAACCAAAAAATCTCTCTCTTTTTCTTTCTTTCTCTGTATACTGTCTGAAGGCTGTGCTCCACTCTGATGTAAGCTATGCACTACTCTTGTTGTGTGACTGCACGCGGTCCAGACTGGTACTGTCTGTAGGCAGTGTTCCATACTGCTGCAAGCTATGCGCTGCCTCGGTCATGTGACTGCACGCGGTCCAAACTAGACACCCGGCCCAGTAACCTCGGTGCTTACGCCCCTGGTGCTCGGTGCCCTCAGTGCCCTCGGCTCCCTCAGTGCCTCGGTGCTTCGCTGTCCTTGGTGTTCGACGCTCGACACCCTTGGTGCCCTCGGTGCCTCAGTGCCCACGGTGCCACAGAGCCTCGGTCCTTCAGTGCATAGACGCACCCTGCATCGGTGCTTTTGGTGCCCTCGGTGCTTCGATACCTCAGAGCCTCGGTGCTTCTGCCACCTCTGTGTCCCACAGCCTCCACGCCTCGGTGCTTCAGTGCTCAACTGCTCCCTGCATCAATACCCTCGGTGCCTTCAGTGCCTCAGAGCCTCGGTACCTCGGTGTATCGGCGCTGTCGGTGCCCCAAAGCCTCGGTGCTTCAGCGCCCTTGGTGCTCAAACACTCCTTGCATCGGTACCCTTGGTGCCCTCAGTGCCTCGGTGCTTCAGCACCCTCAGTGCTTGGACTCTCCTCACTTCGGTACCCACTGTGCCCTCGGTACCTCAGGACCTTGGTGCATCGGTGCTTAGGCACCCTTAGTGCTCAGACGCTCCGTGCATCGGTGCTTTGCCCCAGCACGTTGAGATGTCGAAGTTCCACCTTTGCACGTCGTGCTGAGGGATGCTTCCCCCACAGGACAAACACCTCCTGTGTATTAGGTGCCTGGGAATGCAGCACGCCTCCTCGGTCTTAGGAGATGAGATGTTCTGCTCAATCTGCACAGCGTCCCAGCCTCGGACCCTGCGCAGGAGGCTTGCAGAGTTTACGGGAGCAGCTTCCTCAGTCAGCTCAGCTAGCCCTCTGCAGCGTTCCAGGTCCCCTGGAAGGCAGCGCCTGAACAGCGCCGTTCTGTTTTCAGACCAGTGCAGGCTTCGACCCCCCAGCCTTTTCCGGTGTTCCCGGGTTTTCTGGAGGAAGTACAGTCTTCCTGGCACCGACCGGCCTCGGTGTCGAGTCTCTCCAAACACGCAGCCCCTTGGAAGGTGCGGGGCGCTGGGAGTGGCACAATTCCTGCCGGTGGAGTCCACCATAGCAGCCCTGGTGCAAGCCCCTCTGGTAGGCCAATGCAGGATAACGGGCCCACCTTAAAAAAGCGTATGCAGCCGAAGCACAAGTAACGTGCCTGGCTAAGATGGCAGGTCTCCTGACCACCTACCTGGATGGCATCATGCGATCAGCTCCCCTCCCTGAACCACTAGCTTCAGAGCTGCGCTTGGTCTTGGGTACAATGCTGCAAATTTCAGGCTTCCAAGGGCAAGCCCTGGGCAGAAGACTGATATAATAATATAAAGAAGATATAATAATATCCTTTCGGACATTTCGAAAAGAACTTTGAAACGTAAGGATGTGTAGCGCTGTATTTCTCACAACCCTGCTACTCTTTAATGCTAGTTGTGCTACTAAACTGGTTGCTGCATACTGATGCTTAGATCAGGTATCCTTTGTAAACTAATACATGTAATCAATACTAAATTGGCTGCATGGCAATCAGATGATCTGGTATAATGTTGATTTAAAAAGAATGTTGACAGCAGCTGGCACTACTAATTTTTACAATCACAGGCAGCGGTGGAGGTTTCCATTTTCGCTAATTCCATCCACACTTTCCTTGTAATTAATTATATGGATATGAAAGGATATGAGTTTATTACAGTACAGCTGTAGCACTGTGATTTAAAATATAAGATGTTTCACACCTTAGTTAATTGTTTTATAAGTGCTTAAATGTATATTTCAAAAGTAAGTTAAAAGCTGGTGCTATCCGTTGTTCGATGCTCAGCTCTCTGTGGAAAACTCTCTCTGACAAGGGAGACAGACTGGCATGTGTCCAGACTAATATGTGGATGTCAAAGATGTAGAACTGGGTTGTCACAAGCAGAACCAACACAGTGTCCTGCATGTACCCATATGGTAAAGCATTGTAGGATAATGTTTGCGTGTGCCCCTGATGATCCACTGGGATTATCCTTTTCCCATTTAAATGTTAAATGTTTGGAATGTTAAATGTTTGGAATGTTGAATGTTTGGGATGTGATGAGACTCACCAGGTGAGAACAGAGTTAGCAGGTTTCCCATCTTTGCATTCTAACTAGACAAGGATACAGACAAGGATGTCTTGGATGCAAACTGGATACTGCGTTCAAAAAGACCATTGCAAGAAAAGTAACTGTTAAGGGTAATAATATAGTAACTCTGTACTGGTTTAGAAAATGTTAAAAAGCTACAAGCAGAAATATTATTGCAGAAATCTGTTTTTTTATCTTAACAAGTGAGAGGAACTTCATGGTATAAGAACATATGTTATTAGTTTTAGAAGAATACCTCATAAATCCTAATCTTAGAAAAGTGGACAATTTCTCATGTAAATTACTGTGGTGTTATGCAAATTACAGTCTATTCAATATGAGGTCTGATGTTTTGGTTTTTTTTTAAAACCTACAATACAATAATATCACCTGTAAATGTCATGATATTTCTTATGAACAAGATTTTCTTAGATTTTCATTGCTAGCATAGGACACCGTTTAAAAGTTACTACACAAATCACAATGCACATAAGTGCCACTCTCCCTTCCAGGAATCAGGAAATCCTGTGAACAGAATCCTCCTTTAAAAAAAGCACACACGCACTCATATCCGTATTCCAAAGGAGGGGCAGGTGCCCCAGATGGTGTTTGTAATGTGTGAACAAGAGGAGCCTTACCCTTCTCGATCAGCAGCAAATATTTACAATGAGCTATTGCAACACAGACTCATGTTGGGGTTATTGAATTCCAAGTTAAGGACACCTCAGCATTCAGTGGCTTTTGATTGTATGTGTCTTTTGTACTGTAAAAATAGCGTATCCAGGACCTATGAAAGAAAATAAGACCTTAATATACTTTATAATTATCCAGAATTGTACATGTTTTAATTGTGGGGGGCAGCTACAGGATGGTAAGATTGTTTTAACATGTGCATATTTTTACAAATCAACTGTATAGCACTGGTATGAATCAATGCACACTGGAAATCCATGACAGAAGCATGGCACCATGCACAGTAAGTACCATGGCAGTTCTGTAACAAGACACGGCCACATTTGTATCCAAATAATTGTGTTGTCATTTCTGTTAATCTGCTGAGTCTGTAATAGTTTCCTCCTGTTATTTAGAGGGCAAGAACATTGCAATTATAACATGCTGTGTGGTCCAGTGGTTAAAGAAAAGGGCAGGTAACCAGGAGGTCCCCGGTTCAAATCCCACCTCAGCTACTGACTCATTGTGTGACCCTGAGCAAGTGACTTAACCTCCTTGTGCTCCGTCTTTCGGGTGAGACGTATTTGTAAGTGACTCTGCAGTTGATGCATAGTTCACACACCCTAGTCTCTGTAAGTCACCTTGGATAAAGGCGTCTGCTAAATAAACAAATAATAATAATAATGAAAAAACTTCTCATGGTTGATCAATGTTTTTTTATTTTATTTATTTATTAAACTTTAATGTTAAACTTTAAATATTTTGGCGACACTGGGTCTCTTTTGTTTTCTTTTAAACAGAATAAATGGACAGACTCAGGGATTGCAGGTGCAAACGGAATATCCGCTTTTTATTTTCTTTAACACTCGGTCCCTATGGACTGAGACCACACCAGAACAATAAACCCCCTTGCTTATATAATTATACCTCCAGTATAGGAGGCGAGGCCCAAGAACCCTCTCACCTGACAGGGGATGGTCAGGACTGGCCAGTCCCTCACGGATGCAACCTTGTCATCCTCTGTGGTGATCTCCACTAGGCGTTCAAAAGTAGCCGGAGCATTGCAGAGCCCGAATGGCAAGGCCCTGAACTGCCACAGCCTGCGGCCTGTCGAGAACGCCGTCTTTTGTCTGGCTTCAAGAGTGAGGGCTATCTGCCAGTATCCGTTCTGGAGGTCCAACGAGGAGAACCACTTCGACCCTGAGACCAGGTCCAGGGCTTCATCAATGCGGGGGAGTGGGTAGGAGTCCTTGGTGGTTACCTCATTCAGGCGCCGGTAATCAACACAGAACCCCCACTGACTATCCTTCTTTGGCACCATCACCACCGGTGAGGCCCAGGGGCTGTCGGAGAACTTAATAATGCCGGCAACTTTCATCTCCTCTAGAACCCGGTCTGCTGCTTCCTGGTGGCCGAGAGCTAAGCGGCGCAGTGGCTGCTTGATGAGGCGGGTGTCTGGGATGTTGAACCAGGTGGGTCTTTCCAACATCCTCCGCCGAGGTGGCGAGACTGTGGCTGAACTCAAACAGCATTTCCCAAAGCTGCCGCCACTGCTCTGGCCGAAGCCCTTCACAGCTCCGCTTCCAGACAGCACGGGCGGCAGCAGTGGCCGGGTCTTCTGGGGTAGCTGGCCCTTCAGGGTGCGGGGAGACAATCTGAGAAGGCGATGAAAGGAAGATGGAGAGAGGAGAAGGTTCAGCTGCTTTTTGCTGAGGCCTGACAAGACCGGGGAGAGGCCAAGGATCGCCAGCCTGGTGCTGTGACTATCTCGGTGGACGTCAGGTGGACAAGTCTGGACTGGGCAGTGGTCCTCCGGTAGTGGTGATGACCGGTCACACGTTCAGGCATGATCGTGACAGCCAGCTGCGGCTGAATGGCGGAGGCAGGCAAAGCCTGGGGAGACAGCCATGCAGGAGAAGACAACAGGGGGGCCCCAGGGGAGGACTCTTCACCCTGTGGATACATCGGGGGTAAAAAGGGACTCGAAGGAGCTTTGACCTGCCTAACAGGGGCGCTCTCTCTCTGGTGGATCTAGAAAGGGTTACTTTTTCTTTTTGTTAATTTGCAATACCTAGCCTCTGTGTTTAGTTCCCTGAAAACTATGACTTCATTTTCAAGCCAATTAAACCAGATGCCTGCTTCTGCCAAGGTTAATTTAAAGATAAGAGAGGCCCTATTTTTAAGTGACCAGCTTCCAAGAGTGTATGCATTCTAATAACAAAGGCACACAGACAAGCGTTTTTTTCAATAGTATTTCTACATTAAAACATAATACAGTTATTACAATATTTTAACATTGTTAGTTAGTACTGAACTTCTCTCATTTTTAACTGTAATAAGTTCTTTCAACAATAATTTTTTATTTGTATAACAGTTTAACTTTAAATTATTTTATAACATGTATTTCTAATTCAGATATTTCAATATAGCAGTCTCTTTTATAAATTGTCATTTTATTTTACTCCATTGATATACACAGAAGGCAAGAGGTTAATTTTAATTAGGCAAACATTACAATGAGATGTAAGGCTTTTACCTTGCACTCGGGCAATTGCTGACCTTTATAGAAGCAAATAATTAAGAGCTGTATAAAAGCACACACCTTCAGAGACCTGTCATTGGCCTCAGGATGGCTGCTGTTTGCACTTCCTGATGCGGTGACGCTTGGCTCTTGTTGAGGACAGGCAGGGAAACCTTCAGAGAAGGGCAAGACGGAGAAGACCCTGCATATTCAAACCCAGGGTCACTTTGTTTGGGATGCCGGAGGATGCGATGGTAAGGCGTTCTCATCTCACTCCGCAAGTCACCCTAGACCTAATAGCTGAATTTCACCTTTTCATCACCTGGTTAACTGTCCTGGTAACACCAACAGCATTGACTTTCTCCACTATAGAGGACCATATGGCCTCTATGGTAGCATTACTGATGTTAACTGAGGTTTTTCCAAATAACTCAATTTCATGCTGAGTGACCTCAGCTGTAAGGATTCTCAGCTCCTCCTCAGTAAACCTTTCTTTTCTTTTCCGTGTACCACAAGGACTTTGCTGCCCTTCAGTAAATATTTTGTTATAATAACTGGTGAGCAGTTAAACTGAAAGGAATTCCAGCTGTACCTCACATAGTTGCTGTCTTCTCACAACAAGCAGCCCAGAACTTTAGAATTCTGCCAGGAAAAAATTACTGACCAGAGATTATAAAAAATACTGCATGGGTGTGTGTGATAAATGAGAATTTAATGCTTACTCGGGTGGGATGCTTGGATATACTGCTCGGGCTTCACCCTCAAGGTTTATGTAGCATCGGGTGGGCATTGAATTCTCATATCACATATTTTTTTTTTAATTACCATGAATCATATTTCTAATAAAGCAAAGATAAATAAGTAGCATAATATTGTAAGAGCTTGTTAAATCATCCAACCTATGAATGCATCCAACCTATGGATGAAAGCCAATCTTAACAGAGGCCAAAACAAAGCACGCATTCACTGCTGGTCATCTTACTCCCTGCTTCCAGGGTCATTCATGTGAGGAGTCTTTGTTTGAGCTGGAACTCTCCAAACTTGTGCTTTAAAATGTAAATTACTTTTCAGAATTTCTTCGCAACTAAATCTGCTTACTTCAAATTTGAAATTTGATGATTTTCTTTGTAGTCATTTTATTAAATAGACTTAAGTCTGAAATGTACTTAAGTAATAATGATGTATTCCATGTGACTTAATGCTGAAAGAAAGATATTTTGAGAGTCATGACAGTATTATTTAGTGATGATGTTTTAAATTGATTCAATATACTGCTCAGGTACTGGAACAGTATTGGGACACAAGATAGTGTACATCGGTCCACATTTTCTCCATTTCCTTCTTGCATGAGACAGAAAAGCAGCTTAGTTTGTGCAAATTAAAGATGGCATGGGTTCTGAACCAAAAGGCCACAGTATTGGCTTGTAAATAGGTCTTAAGGGACTACTATACTATACTTGTTGACTTTGTTAAGCTGTAAGCAGGGCAGCAAAGTCCTCTTGGCGTCAGTGATGCTAGTATCCTTAGGAAATTATATGTATTGCCCTGCCTTTTTTAGCATGGCATCCAGAAATATGACTAGCACTTTGGAAAAGGTGGATTGGGCTATCCCTCCAGACATTCCAACTGTGGTCTGAAAGGAACCAGAGGCTAAGTAGTGCAGAGAACACAGCACTTTCACATGTGCAGGGATAGTGGTCCCTAGATTGACACGTTGAGGTCAAGGATGACCTGCGGAGTGAGACGATAACACTTTAGCACCACATCCTCTGGCATCCCAAACAAAGTGACCCTGGGATTGAATATGCGGGTCTTCTTCATCTTGCCCTTCTCACCCGAATGTGTTCTTGCCTCTCCTCAACAAGACCCAAGTGTCGCTGCATCAGGAAGTGTACCACCACAGCCATCCGGAAGTCAATGAAAGGTCTCTGCAGGTGTGTGCTTTTATACAGCTCTTTGTTACTCACTTCTGCAATGGTTTGCACATTGTAAGAGGAGCTGCAACGTTTTTTGGAGGGTCAGCAATTGCCCAAGTACAAGGCAAAATCCTTACATCACATTATAATGTTTGCACCGCTTAGTATCCAGATCCCACTCATTTCCATGCTATTTTCTTCTAGAATGCATTTCAATATAATTTTAACGGATTAATGATGGCAAAGTGCAAATTTGATAGTGGGTGCAGAACGCCAGGGGAACACCATTCTTTACATTTGCAGCATTTTTTGCGGCCGGTAAAATCAGACTTATGGCTGCTAAACAACGATTTATGGCAGCATCATGGGGGTTTTGCATCCACAAATTACTTTGCGCTTATCCTTACATCACCCCTAAGGAGCGCTGGTTGAGATTTAAACAGACTGTTCTCACTGCAGAATAATTGATTGTTTCTCTCTGCCAGCTGATCCATCAGTCCTACTGTCAGCACCAGGTCACCTTACTCTGTCTGATCTTGTGCAGAATACAATCCCTCTTAGAAGAAGATCAGCACAAGTTGTGTTATCATGCACGACAATATGACACCAGGATACTATATGATACTGATTTAAAATTCAATATAGTTCATTAGTGAACAGGGTGTCTGAAGATGTTTCAAATAATCTTCATAAATTTTACCAGTGAGCTTAGTATTACAGCATGGTATACAATATCCCATAGTATTGCTTTGGGCAACAGTAAATGTTTGACTGCCAAATGAATAATATACTGAGATCACTGTATAAAGTAAGGTATGTGCATCACACTGTCATTTAGTAAAAACGGCCATAAGAGCACATTTAAATGGAAAATACATTCCACCGTAAGTATTTTTAAACATACATAATGCAATTTAGCTGTAAAAAAAATATTGAGGCAAGTGTATGTTAATGAGATTTATCAAGAACTTCATCTAATGAAAGTAGATTTCTTTTGACTGCCTATCAAAGTGTTTTTTTTTGGGGGGGTGTGGGGGGGGTTGCATTACTATCTGCTTCCTGTACTTTTTACCAATAGTCTAAGATATCATGATGTTAAAAGTTTCTGTGAAACTACCACAGGATATTACTATTACACCCCCGCCTTCTCCACATACACACCTTTTAAGATTGTCTACACTGGATCATAATCATGTTTACTTTCTCCAGTAGTTCCTTAAACATGCATCCTATTTTAGAGGGGGCTTTTATCAATTAACCTGAAAGTTCTTCAGGTGCACACCTATTGACACACTTGGGCCATAAGATACAGTTTACTGTGTGACAGCAATGTGCTTAACTTAATGACTATAGTCATTTACATTTCATAAAATTGATATCAGAAATCCTTGTTTTACAGCTGCATACAGTATGTTCAATTTATACAAAGCAGTGACGGAAAAGGGTGTAGATGTTGAAACCAGCTAAGTAAACAAGTCCACTCCTGTGTAAATTAAGAAGATCAGAGTGTAAATGTTTGATTACTTTAACAATTAGGTCTGATAGGAAGCAGACGATCCTCCAGCTATTCTGAACAGTGGGATAACATTTTTCATACTAAACTAATATGGATAAAAACGGAACTGGGCTTTCCTGCATATTACAATGTAATTTTTGATGCTGGGTTACTCTGTACATTCACTGTATAATGCGTATATCTTTCTTACACTGCTACTAAAACACTATATAAAATACTAGTATACTGCACACCTTGCATATAACAATCCACATTAGAGTAACATATTTATTTTTGAGTGTTTATTTTATTCTTTATT
Organism: Acipenser oxyrinchus oxyrinchus; assembly: GCA_030684275.1. NCBI lineage: Eukaryota > Metazoa > Chordata > Actinopteri > Acipenseriformes > Acipenseridae > Acipenser > Acipenser oxyrinchus. The sequence goes on along the minus strand of CM060250.1, from coordinate 94,426,270 downwards.
GAAACTTCATGAAACCGGTTCATTGTGCAACGATTGCAGGGGCTCTTAGTACTTAATGTGATCATTTTTAATGTATTCTTTGTGCCTGACCACTAGCTGATCAAACACAGCTGGGGTGGAGATATTACAAGGGCTCCCTATCGCTGCTTGCATCCAATTCAAAACTCGTGTACTAGCCTATCTCTTGACCTCTCTGCTCCCTCCTTTCAGCAGTTTTTAAAGTGGGGTACTCAAGCGCTCCTCATGGGGTATGCAAGAAAAATCCTGTAATGGCAGACAACAGATTTTTTTTTTTTTCTTACCACATTGTAGTACTTTGCGGCTTAGCAATCAAATTAACAATATTGAATGTCCTTTCAAATCAAACCACAGCCGTGCTGGTGTACGTTTCCTTTCTGTTGGGCGAGGTTAACTATAAACACCCAACCGGCTGCTGACAGCGAGTGAGCGTTGAACGCACATTTGCTAAATTACATATTGGGCGATGGTTCTGCAGTCTGTTGGCTAAAAAGAAAAAAGAAAAAGAAAATTGTATGATGTTGCTTCTTTTAAAAATGTGTAGTATTTACTAGGTACGTTTACTTTCTGGAGTTTAAATGTTCAGTGTTTGTAGTTTAATCAATTCAGTGTGTTTTATCTAAGTTTATGTTTTTAAATAACAGTATTACTGAGTTGAGCAGGCAGCTGTGCCACACTACTTAGACAGTGAAATCACAGTGCTGGAGCTGGAGCGTACACGACTGTGTTGTCTTTACTTGAAATGCTTTCTGGATTGAGTGTGTTCATATCAATATAGCGAGTGCCCATCAACAAGCTGTCTGGCAGCTGATTAACATGAACAGACGACTGCACTAAACACTAACATGTAAGCATTTTGTTAAAGGTAATTTTTGACTGCATGATATAAATGTCACCTTTGTACTTTCATCAAATTTAGCTTTTGGGAATATTCACTTCAAAACAATGCTTATTCTGGCTGGAATTCGATACAGCACAAGACACACATAGTATTTTAAATGTCCAGCTCAAGTGTTAAACGGTAACATTCAAGCCCCCAACATTAGAACCCTAGGTTTTGTCTTTCAAAAGCATAACCTGTTTTTGGACTGGTTTTGTCATACTTATTGGTCTGGATTTTGAAATAATTTTACATGGCATTTTTAGTTTTAATTTTATTTTATTAGTTTAACAGCAGTTTTCCATGAACAGTAATTGGCTGCCCCTCCCCCTTCTCTGTGTGCTTTTTGAGCCAGCAAATCAAGGCTTGCTTATTTTTTTTGTAATGACCTGCTTACATGTTTTTGTAACTTGAAGTCATATTTGTTCATTCTAAAATACAGAATAACATACCCTTGTGCATGGGCTGCATTGTTTACTAATCAGGGTGTAGTTTTACTGAAATCTGTGATTAAAAAGCAAGTCCATCACATATGTAGGTAAGCATTTTTTATTTATTTTTTTATTTTCAGTTAACATCAATAAGTACCATTTTTTTGTTTTCATAGGTGTATTATGACCCTATCTCAGATGGGGGTACACAGTAAACTAGATTTTTTGGCAAGGGGTACGGGGCTTAAAAAGTTTGAAAACCACTGCTCTAGACTATCATTTCTCCCTACACCCCTCTCGCCCCCTCCGCTCCTCCACCACCAGCAGATTAGCTGCACCCCCTCTCTGCTCCCCTGCTTCCAGAGCCCGCTCCTTCTCCAACCTTGCTCCCCAGTGGTGGAACAACCTACCAACGGATATCAGGACTGCTCAGTCCCTGACCACCTTCCAGCACCTCCTCAAGACACACCTGTTCAGACAGCATCTGTAAACTCTCGACTGTATGGCACCCAATTGTACCAGTACTTGCATCAGCTTGTACTTGCACTGAACTGCTCCATACCTTGCTGTATTCTACTACTGCTCTTAATTATAACTACTATTTGACTTTAATCTTATAGGTATACATACTCACGTTTTTTTTGTAATTGCTCTTACTTGAAATCATTCTCATCAATTCATCGTACTTACTATGTGCTCATACTGGACTTTACTCATATAAGCAAAGATTTTTACTATAAGTTAACTGCTCTTGGTCAAATCCACTCTTATGTGTAATTATTTACTGTAATCTCTGTTTTTTCTCTTGTTTGAATTTTATCTTTTGTTACTGATTTTATTGTACTTTACAACTGCTCTTATCTGTAATGTGATATTCTGAAATGTGATACTTTACAATGTGATACTTTTGTACTGTGATATTTTGTAACAATTGTAAGTTGCCCTGGATAAGGGTGTCTGCTAAGAAATAATAATAATAATAATAATAATAATAATAATAATAATAATAATAATAATAATAATAATTATAATAATAATTGACCACATGGTTTAGCTAAAGGATCATAAAACACTGTTGAGAAGCCTGGAGAAAATCAGTGGTTCCTCTTCAAATGCTCATCCAATGACAAAACGACTAATCAGCTTGTTGGCGAATCAGAGAGCATGATTTAAGCTTACCTGTACTTGGATTAGTGCCCATGCTGTACCTGGAAAAAAGGACATGTTTGAACAAACTGTAAACTCAAAGCAAACATTGCAATTTGAGGGTAAACTTCATGGGGGTGGCCGATGAATCCATCAATGAACGTAACAGATCATGTTAATGTACAGTATGTCAGCTTTGGAACAATGTATGCTTTCCTGCGGTTGGTTAAAAGGTGGAGTTAAAGAGCAGTCAGGTGTATAAATCCAAGAGCCTCTCTGCTGAGCAACATCAACACCTGAAACCACCTTTCTGAACGCAAGATTAGTACAGCCAGGCAAGCAAGTAAGACTCCTCCTTGTCTTAGGCACTCTACATTGGAATAAGATCCTACATTTTACTTTGGAATCTTAAACTTTTGGTGTTTATCCAATTCAATGTTAGGTGAAAACAGTTCTGCTTTTGCTGTATATAAATTATTTAGTAATAATATTGATATTGCATGCCATTGTAGTTCAGTGAATAATTGAGAGCTACTATTTTATATGGTGAAGCTTATTATAGATGTTTAGATGTTCATTGCATAGCTTTTACCAATCTTCACTATTGAGAATCTTCTAGTAATAATGCCTGCAGAGGGATCTGAGTGATATATACATATATAGATGAAAATAATGCTGGTTTGAAGCAAGGAAATAATAATAATAATATTAATCAATTGCATTCTTTTTTATGCTCAGAAAACTAATCATGGTGAAAGGGTTGATGTCAGTGCTTTTGATCCTGGTGGCTGTCTCCTCCAGCTTTGGAAAACCTGAAAAAAATGGTTCTGCCAAAAAGGAAAATAAATTTCCACAGACTCTGTCCAGAGGTAAGCATTTCCTGCTATTTCCTCTCTTTTAGTCTCGTATATATATATATATATATATATATATATATATATATATATATAGATAGATAGATAGATAGATAGATAGATAGATAGATAGATAGATAGATAGATAGATAGATACAGAGAAACTCTGATACAATGTACTGCCTTGGGACTGTAAAAACAGCATGTTATAACCGAGGTATGTAATAACCAGATACATGCACAGACCTGCCAAATCAGCACAAAAATCAAAACCTAGTACAGTGCTAATTGATTCATGTGCATATGTATGTAGTATAAAGATTTACTACAGAAGAAACAATATAAAACAATGTAACATGTAACTAGTACTTTACATTACTATACAGTATGTGACATTCTGTATTCTAATTATTTAATACAGTAATTCTATGTTGCCTTGGATAAAGATGATCAGCTAAATGAATTATAAAAAATAACAAAAAAAAACATGTATTTAATGTACTGAATAATACTGTACTGTAATTAGTAAAATAAACAAATTAATAAAAAATAATACAATATAGTAATAATAAATTATAGAAATAATAAAACTGATAATAATAAAAATAATATACAAGTGAATAAACATTACCATACAAACTATCAGTTCAGGTACAGAACAGTAATCATTTCCTGTATGCTATTTTAAGACATCATTTAGGCCCTGACCACTAGCGTTTTAGAACCGAGTTAAGGATTCAAAGCCTGTTTAACAGTGCTTAAATCAATTTGCATCCACACTAAACACGGTTCATTACTGATTTCAACAACCGAGTTTGAAACCTACTCAGGAGGTAGTATCGAACTCGGTTATCATCATAACTGGGTTACATAAACTGGTTTAACTGTAATCTGGACGTGAACCGTGTTGAGTCTGGTTACACAGTATCCTCCGATAATATATCCCGTAGTGCTTTGCGGTAGTACACTGCCATAACCTCCCTGGTTACATGAGACGAGAATAAAGAAGACAAACCCAAATTAAAATACACGAGGATTTATTCTTGTCATATTTACATGGGTACCGTCAGATATGCTAATGTACTGTAGTACACAAAACTTAAAATGTGTCCCAAACACTTTTTAAATGATCTTAGATCACATCACATATTATCAATTTAAAGGTCTTTATTTGGACTTTTAATTAAATTAAAGAACGTCTCTCTTATCCGCCCAGATTTTCCCTTTGTGCAAATGCCCATCTAATTTATTTACTATGGCATCGGCATTTTTTCCCCCATACGAATTATTCCCCTTTTGATTACTTAGGCATTTTCTCGTAACTCCTCCGTTCTGCTTGCCATGTTCAATGAAAATAAACAACAGCATTTACGGGGTGGGGAGGAGGAGAAGAACATGTGTACATTACAGTGGTTTCTGGGATACAGTCATCCAGCGAAGTGTTTTTCAACAACAGCTCGGTTAAACTAACTCGGTTTCATTATGGCAATCTGGACGCTCAAACACTGTTGGGCTAGGCTTCAGGTAAATCGGCTTTGAACTCGGTTGTCGATTTTGTTGCTCTAATGTGGACAAGGCCTTAGACGACTGCCTCAGCGACTGCTGCTTTTTAAACTTGAGCTCTTTGACAACATAATTCTCACTGATTTTGTCCCGTTAAGATTTCTCCGACAATGTACAGCTTGTCCTTAACATTAGAATCACTGAAATTTCGGAATACATACAACCGCCATACCGCAAAATGTGCGGCTCCATTTTAAAAAAAGGCTTCGATATGAAAATGAAAAACAAACAATCGGATACAACTTAATATTTTTTATTTATGAACATCTTCAGAGCAGAAACACCGTATTTACATTGAAAATTAAACATGATATACATAAACATGAAAAACTAATAAAATAAACTTTACGCAATAAACTTCTGTGTAAACAGGTGTAGAAAGCTGTATGCACATATAAAATTATAAAACATAAATAACTAGTTATAAAAATAGCATAAAACAAAAATATAACATAACGTATGCAACGTGAAAGTGCTTTGAGTGAAAACGAGTTCAGGCTGTCTGTCTGTTCAGAGTTCTAGTACAGCTTTCTAAGTAGGGCCTACAATCTATGCAGAAAACAAGCTTTTCAACTATACCAGCATTTGCCACAGACTTGTCTTTTCACAACGGGCGCAGACATCAAAAGTTCTGTTTTTATTGCTTTTAGCAACCTGGCATTGTCTTTTACTCTGTGTGCCAGTGGGCGCAGCGCTGGCTGAAGGTTGAAGGTTGAGGGGCATTTGCCAGCAGTAAAGTGTGGTGAGGTCAGTGGTTGGGTAGGCAGTGGCCAGTCTCACACCCCAATTTACATAGATTCGATTGGCAGGCTTATAGAGAGCAGAATTATAATTATGCACGGTTGGGAACGAGACTGTTATTGATGCAGCTCAACGAAAACCCCAATGTATACACTGATTTAATTCGTACTGTTAGTGTTTTTTATATACATGTTACATGTTTTATATACTGTTACCGTTCTTTAAACATTTGCTCACCAATACCCGACAATTCAAAAGAAAATAAATACTTGCACTTACATATCTACTTGTATATAAAGTCCATCCTTCTCTCCTTCTGGACGAAGATGTCTGTGACATCATTGTAGAATTGCTCTCTCTTGGCCTGAAGTTTTAAAAGTCTCTCCTTTTCAATGGAAATAAGCGCCAGGGATGAAAGCCGCCCTTGATCGATCCGATTCTGAGTGTGGGTTTTGATCCGTTTAAGCTGACATATAACGTTTTTCATTTTTGGATCGGTTGATGTTAGACTCGCTAGCATAGCTTGGTTGGTTTGCAAAAGAGCGGTAACTCAAGGACACGCCCCCAAAGGCAGAGAAGGTCTGTGCCTTTCCAACGGTTGTTCCCACAGCATTTTTTCCACAGGAACGCATGCGTCAATATTAACTGTGCAATGGAATTATTGTAGTCAGGTGACACAGTTAAGGCAGCGACGCGCTTGCGCGACTCAGTAGAGCGGCTTACGTTCAAGTTCAGTGTGGTAGGGAAAAGCAGAGCGCATCGCTGCCTCTCGTCTTTTCATCGAATTTTGTATATTATCAAAAAAAATCCACTATGCAGAAATGCGTTGTGACAACGAAAGGTAGTGAACAGTCATACACAATTTAATTACCTTGCCTACCGCACGTCACTGTTTGCCAGCCAGCTTTCGTGTCTCTTATCAAAATGTTTCTGCCTAGCTGCAAAATGATGGCTTTCGTTTAGCATCCATCAGTCCGGATGATCACTGATCTGTGCAGAGCTTAGAATACGCACATTTTTTAATATTTTTTTGCACCGTCACACTCAGGGTGGCACAGTCGTTCTGCCTGAGAAATGTCGTGTAAATAATAATAATAATAATAATAATAATAATATATGATGTGTAGAATGACTTTCATCAGTGTTTCAAGCACTCAACAGGATTATAATACTTTAGCCTGCACAGGGGAAGGCAGCAGCAGGGCTGGTAGGTGATGTAATCAAACACAGGCGGAGGGCCTGCGCGACTCAAAAAAAAAAAAAATGACTCAAAAATTACAAACGACTCAACAGTGTGGAAAGATGCATGCTGGGAATAACAAGAAGATACAGGAAAAGGAAGGAATGGATAAGAGCGCAAAAAAGTATGCAATATTATTATAAGAGCAAAAAAACTGAAATGGCCGTGGGCCGGACATGTAGCAAGAAAAAAAGACCATCGCTGGACCAAGGAGATACTAGACTGGATCCCAAGAGACATAACGCGACCAAGAAGACGACCTCCAGGAAGATGGCAAGATGAAATTAGGAAACACGCTGGAGCAACATGGATGAGGGATGCAGCAGACAGGCTTTTGTGGAAGAATCTTGAGGAGGCCTTCATCCAGCAGTGGATTGAAAAAGGCTGCTGATGATGATGATGATGATGATGATGATGATGATGATGATTTATATATATATGCCTTTAATGAATACTGTTTCTGTGAATTACAGGGTGGGGTGATGAACTTACTTGGACTCAGACGTATGAAGAAGCTTTGTTCAGAGCCAGATCAAGGTGAGAATACTTTCATCACAAAGACACACCAAAAGTATGTCTTGTAAAAAATAAAATAAATAAAATAAATATATATATATATATATATATATATATATACAGTACTGTGCAAAAGTTTTAGGCAGGTGTGAAAAAATGCTGTAAAGTAAGAATGCTTTCAAAAATAGACATGTTAATAGATTATATTTATCAATTAACTAAATGCAAAGTGAGTGAACAGAAGAAAAATCTAAATCAAATCCATATTTGGTGTGACCACTCTTTGCCTTCAAAACAGCATCAATTCTTCTAGGTACACTTGCACAAAGTCAGGGATTTTGTAGGCATATAGTCAGGTGTATGATTAAACAATTATACCAAACAGGTGCTAATGATCATCAATTCAATATGTAGGTTGAAACACAATCATTAACTGAAACAGAAACAGCTGTGTAGGAGGAATAAAACTGGGTGAGGAACAGCCAAACTCAGCTAACAAGGTGAGGTTGCTGAAGACAGTTTACTGTCAAAGTCATACACCATGGCAAGACTGAGCACAGCAACAAGACACAAGGTAGTTATACTGCATCAGCAAGGACTCTCCCAGGCAGAAATGTCAAGGAAGACAGGGGTTTCCAGATGTGCTGTCCAAGCTCTTTTGAAGAAGCACAAAGAAACGGGCAACGCGTTGAGGACCGTGAGCGCAGTGGTCGACCAAGGAAACTTACTGCAGCAGATGAAAGACACATCATGCTTACTTCCCTTCTAATCGGAAGATGTCCAGCAGTGCCATCAGCTCAGAACTGGCAGAAAACAGTGGGACCCTGGTACACCCATCTACTGTCCGGAGAAGTCTGGTCAGAAGTGGCCTTCATGGAAGACTTGCGGCCAAAAGCCATACCTCCGGCGTGGAAACAAGGCCAAGCGACTCAACTATGCGAAAAACACAGGAACTGGGGTGCAGAAAAATGACAGCAGGTGCTCTGGACTGATGAGTCAAAATTTGAAATATTTGGCTGTAGCAGAGAAGGCAGTTTGTTCGCCGAAGGGCTGGAGGCGTACACGAATGAGTGTCTGCAGGCAACAGGGAAGCATGGTGGAGGTTCCTTGCAAGTTTGGGGCTGCATTTCTGCAAATGGAGTTGGGGATTTGGTCAGAATTAATGGTCTCCTCAATGCTGAGAAGTACAGGCAGATACTTATCCATCATGCAATATCATCAGGGAGGCATCTGATTGGCCCCAAATTTATTCTGCAGCATGACAACGACCCCAAACATACAGCGAAAGTCATTATATATATATATATATATATATATATATATATATATATATATATATATATATATACATATATAATAATATATTAAATGATTCTGTTTTACAGCAACAAACCTATCATGGTTATCCATCATTTGGAAGATTGCCCACACAGTCAAGGTAACACACCAGCAATTTATATTTGTTAATTTGTTTTTCACACAAGCAGATTAGTTTGAGAATAGACCTTTGATGCGTATGCTTGATAGATGCATCTTTACACAATAGCTCAAACAGCAGATGTTCAGATGTGCAAAAATGGTATTATTTTTGGAAGATGTATTTTTTTTACGTTTTTTGTATTGTGCTGTTATTTTTTAAATTACATGCATGCTATATATGACATGTAATAGTGTACCACTATCATCCATGATTATATACACCATAAATACTGATATTGTATTTGCTATACTATGTTCTGTGTACAGCTCTGAAGCAAGTATTTGCTAGCAGCAAGAAAATTCAGAAGATGGCTGATGAAGACTTTATTCTCCTGAATCTTATGGTAGGGTGAGACAGTTTCTACATAAAGACTTTCAAATGCTAGTTCTTTTTCTGTGCTGATACACAGGGATAAAGCAGAACTTTCTATTTAGGCAGCATGAAAGCATTTAAGTATTTAACAGAACACAATTAATATATTTATGTAAGTTTTAACCTGTTGCACAAGCTGTTATTAGGCGTGTTTTTGAACTTTGAGTTTGTTGTCTCTTGTGATGATTCAAGATCTTTCACTCTAATTTCAGTATGAAACAACAGACAAGCATTTGTCCCCCGATGGCCAGTATGTACCCAGAATCATCTTTGTTGGTAAGTGAATTGGTATTTCACAAGGAAGCAAATGGTTTGATATGATACATATAGAAAAAATTGTAAAAAAAAAAAATAATAATAATAATAATAATAACAGGGCAAATGCTGCTGTTCATTCAGAAATACTGCAGCTTCAGTCTTAGTTATCAACCATTCAAGTATCTATAATATAATTATGGTTTATTGCAGATCCCTCCCTGACCATCAGGGCTGATATCACTGGAAGATATGCAAACCGTCTCTACACCTATGAACCTGCAGACATCAGTCTGTGTAAGTATAATTAATTACTGCATCCTGTTTAAATATAGATGCAAGATGAAATTGACATGGATGAGAGATGGAGGAGACAGGCTTTTGTGGAAGAATCTTGAGGAGGCCTTCATCCAGTATATATACTGTATATATATATATATATATATATATATATATATATATATATAACAGGAAGAGTCCATTGCCAGTTGCAAACAGGCAGTGCTAAGTTGTGATGTAGTAGGTATTCCATAGTTAGTAGAGATACTGGTATCCATGTAAAACACATTGCAGACAGCATAATAAACTTCATACAGTAGTGATAACGTTTAAGTGTACAAAATATAGATATTCCATTAGTAATTAAGTATAATATTCTAGTATAACTACTGTACTGTAATTCTGAAGCAAATTCTAACATTCACTTAACCTTTTTTTAATTAGTGATTAGTAACATGGAGAAAGCCAAGAGGCTGCTGAAGACCGAATTATAAGTGCCAGAGGGAGGTGTCTAACTTCTAAGAGGTCCCACGATTTCCTCTGCCACCAATTCTGTCTACCAGGCACCCAGCCTGGACTGCTTACTGAACTATAAGCACTGGTGTGTTACATATGTATTAATTTTCACATGAATTGTTACTGCTTGATGAGGTTAATTATCTATAGTCTTTTAAATAAGAACCGTAGCAATTAAGTTCTTCATCTTTTTAATAAAGCTTGCTGTTTTCAATAATATGTGTTACTCCTTTTTTTCTATTTTTTTTTTTAAAAAAAGTTACAAAAGCAATGTTGTTGTATTGTTTAGTAAGCAAATAGTCTGAGTTGAATTAATGGGCAACAAATGTCCCTCCCACAGTCACGTGTAACCAGTGCTTAATTTGTGCTGGGGCAGAGCGCCGGAACCTCTGGGCATGCAGAGTCCTAGCGCCCGTGCCTCTGGGCATGCAGAGTCCTAGCGCCGGTGCCTCTGGGCATGCAGAGTCCTAGCGCCCGGTGCCTCTGGGCATGCAGAGTCCTAGCGCCGGTGCCTCTGGGCATGCAGAGTCCTAGCGCCGGTGCCTCTGGGCATGCAGGGTCCTAGCGCCGGTGCCTCTGGGCATGCAGGGTCCTAGCGCCCGGTGCCTCTGGGCATGCAGGGTCCTAAGCGCCCGGTGCCTCTGGGCATGCAGAGTCCTAGCGCCGGTGCCTCTGGGCATGCAGAGTCCTAGCGCCGGTGCCTCTGGGCATGCAGAGTCAGAGCGCCGGTACCTCTGGGCATGCAGAGTCATAGTGCCGGTACCTCTAGTTAAAAGTCTCATAAAATGCTTTATTTTTAAATTCTCAACACAGTTGTATTAAGTCTGCAAGTTCTTGCATGCGCGCTAAAGAGAGACAGTCTACTTTAAATTGCTTTACGATTTCAGCTTGAGTGCCGTTAAGTAAGGTGACACTGGCTGCAACTCTATTGTCGTTTTTTATACACAAATAAGCTTACATGATTTGATAAATGCCATGAACGATACAAGCAACTTCTTACACTACTTGGTTTGATTAAATGAGTAGTACACAACACAATATGAAACCTGAACATTAATTTCAACAAAGACAACGACAACTTTTTAATGAAAAAAAAAAAAATTGTAGCTTACTTCAATAGGAACATTAGCCTGCTATATTATATTAAACAATAAAAATAATAACGATGTGGTTCTCTCTTGCCTTTTTCAGTGAATATAATTTAATTAATAGAGAATAAAAATATACTAAGATAACAACTACTTAGCCTAAGTTTAATTAATCGTTTTTGTAATCTACCAGCGGCTTTTGTTGCATTCACATCGCTGATAATAGTGCAGACCATGGGTCAAACCAATGTTCGTGTTAGGGTGTTTTTTTTTTTTTTTTTTAATCTATGTCGTCCTTCTGTTGTCCTCTGAATGCCTTTTAATTTGTTTTTTAAACCATTTAAATGCAAAACCATAACACAACATGTATACAGGCTTAAATTATTTCTTCTGCCTTTAATTCATTTCTCATTTGTATATGATGTAGAATACGTGATTGTAAACATCTAACACCAGTACGTACAATACTCTTTCAAATAAACATGTTATGATTTTGAATGTCCGCTTCCTAAGGTCGGTATTATTGTCATTGCTTGCACCCGGCACCTCTTTCTTTACAAATTAAGCACTGCAATGTATTAGTTTGAGAAGTTGCTGTTCTTGAACAGGTAACACATGTACCACCCCCAAGAACAAAGAACCATCAGAGGTGTCCCAAGACAAATCTGGGTTACTGCCATTACAAATGAAATATCTAAACTTTTTATTTTCTTTGAAAAGAACTCCATTTTTTAAATCCATTATTGTCATGGCGTTGAAACTTATTCTCCCACAAATTACATAACCCTTTGGACATACCCTAACTGATAGCGTTGAATGGTCCAGGAGTAAAAACCTAGACATTTCAAGAAGGCCATGGAATATCAGGCAAGTGTATCAGGCAATCTCTGCTGACACTGAGTTTAAAACCTGCAACAATGTATTCCTGTCAGTCACGAAAACTTTTAGAAAAGCAGGTAAAGACAAGGCCAGACCCCCCCGAATTACCAGCCTGGATTTGAAGTATCTGCGGCAAACTGAGGCTCTGTCCCCTGACACTGCGGTCGGATTGTTCCGTAAAGTCTGGTTCGATCTTCAACTTAATCTGGTGCAACGTGGACACGAGGGTGTAAAACAACTAACAAAAATATCTTCTGAGATCCGAAAGGCTGAAAACAGACTTGAATATGTGTGCCTTGCATATAACGAGGACACAAACTCATTTCAAGATCTGGCTTCAGCCTCCATCACAGCTGCTCCCCTGCCTTCTGTGTCATTTGAAACTCTGCCCAGACCATCCACATCATCAGCTTGTGCTTAGTCCTCTAGTTTCGAGATGCCACTTTCAATGCAGAAATTCAGAATAAACGGAAGTGTGCCATTTATTTTTAATAAGAGAATAATAAATGAAATTACATTTGGAACTATATTACACTGTGGATGTATACACAATAAATGTTTCTGGTTTTGTCTTAATTTAAAATGTGTTTGAATGATTTTAATTATTTTTCTTCCTCCAAATGACAGGTAGTCGTGTTATAAGCGGTATAAACCACTTGTGGCTGTGCGGTTTTTACCTTACATAATACCTTCCACATCAACGGTAACCAGATTTATGGACTATTTTATCTTCGGCTCAGGATTAATACTAAAAACAAACATTTGCAACCTTTAAAATCATAATAAAGATAAACACATTTTAATTAAACTCTGTACATACTGTAGTACCAGTGTTTTAAACATTTGATATTTTCCAATCTTGCTAATATAGTGTATGTACTTTTAAGAAAAAACCTATGCTGTGTTGCTAATTATCTTAACTTTATTACAAAGGACTTTACTTAATCTCCAAGAAATGGGTATTTCATCCATTTCTAAAACATAATTTCATTTCTGATCTTGTAAAATGCTATGATACTCATTATTACACGTTTCCTGTCTCACAGGATGTTGACAACCATACGGAACAAAATACACAATAAATAACATTGTTCTACCCAGAAGTGATAACAGATTCAAGAGTTAAATCAACCAAATTTTATTCCTCCAACCCATACAGTTGCAGAGTGTAACACAGGTCAGGTAATTTCATACACAGTAGGGAGAGACGGGGTCACATCAAACGACTCACACACACTATATGGTAACACAGCACACTTACCCCAGACAGGACAGGACGGTGGTACACAAAAGGGGAAACAATAACATAAGGATTAACATCCGAAAAGGGGAACAGAACAGTCCACTTGTCCTTTGGAGCCAATAGAAAGTCCAATCGCTTGGTCCTAGCATGCCCTGCTCTGGCCATATGCTAATTAGGTCCCTCATTCCTTGTACTGTGAGGTAATGTCATTTATAAAGCCGGGAAAACAGCCTGCAGCTCCAGCATATTTATGTGCAGGGCTGTCCAACAGCCCAACCAGGTGCCGCGGACTCCTCTGCCTTCCCAGCCCGCCCCCCAACCCAAGTTGACGCCAACACTCACTCCTTTAAATCAATACTGCACAGGCAGTCGACTCACGTACCACAGATAGGAAAGCAGCAGGTTGCTGACGAATAAAGAAAGAAAAAAGGCTGAATCAGGGGTCACTGATTCTGTGAAAGCGGCAAGCCAGCTTTCAGCCTCAAAGGCAAGGGAACTGCAGTGGACTCGAAGCTCTTTTCTCTACGCTCAGATACCAACACAGAGGGTCTTACCATCCTGAGAGGCAAAAAGAGAAATGGCTTCCTCAGTATGATGGTTTTAATCCCTCGGTAGGCAGGGCCGAGGGCATCATTCCAGGAAGGGGCCTATCGGCAGCTCTGGTATAGAGAGCTCAGAAAATACCTACCAACAGGCAGGCATATCCCATACGTAGTGTTGTTGGTGGTTGTCTTTGAATTGAAAGCAATATACAAGTGTTCCTTTTCTTTCCTACATTAGTAAAATATAATGTCTGGTAAGGAATTAAATTTGGACCCAGGATTACATTTTAAGAAATGTTAAAATGCACTAAAGGAAATGTGTATGTTACAGAAACAGTGCACTTTCTGTAGACTCTCTTCATCCAGTTTTTCTTTTGCAAGTAAGAAATGTGTCTTTTTTATTTTTTTTTTCGAATGTATTGCATTATAAGAACATAAAAAAGTTTACAAACGAGAGGAAGCCATTTGGCCCATCTTGCTCGTTGGGTTGTTAGTAGCTTATTGATCCCAGAATCTCATCAAGCAGCTTCTTGAAGGATCCCAGGGTGCCAGCTTCAACAACATTACTGGGGAGTTGGTTCCAGACCCTCACAATTCTCTGTGTAAAAAAGTGCCTCCTATTTTCTGTTCTGAATGCCCCTTTATCTAATCTCCATTTGTGACCCCTGGTCCTTGTTTCTTTTTTCAGGTCGAAAACGTCCCCTGGGTCGACATTGTCAATACCTTTTAGAATTTTGAATGCTTGAATCAGATCACCACATAGTCTTCTTTGTTCAAGACTGAATAGATTCAGTTCTTTTAGCCTGTCTGCATACAACATGCATTTTAAACCCGGGATAATTCTGGTCGCTCTTCTTTGCACTTTTTCTAGAGCAGCAATATCGTTTTTGTAACGAGGTGACCAGAACTGAACACAATATTCTAGATGAGGTCTTACTAATGCATTGCAAAGTTTTAACATTACTTCCCTTGATTTAAATTCAACACTTGGAATCCTTCCATCTATAAAATATATCTTGTATTCTTGTAGGAATACACTGCAATATATTTTGAATGTTTTCTGAAATGTATCTTGAATATATTGCACTATACAGCATATATTTAGGAAAGAGATGATAATATAGTACCATGTATTTTAAATATATTTGTATTACTTTGACATATTAAGCATTAAAGAAAAACCTGCTCTTGTGACCAGCTTGTTATAAAGATGCGTCTGTCATTATCTTTCAATTTGGTGACAAGTTAAGAATCTCCCTCTATTAGGGCCAGCTCTCTATTAAGAACCCTATTCATGGCCCTGTTTAGTGTTTGTAATGGAGGGATTTGTAGTGTTCCAAATGTACAAATTGAAAGTACAGCAGTAGATGGTAAAGACTTTTGTTCCACTACAACTACATCAGCTCCATTAGTGTTATGTAAGTTGGCATTTGGGGCATAACACTCAAAGTCACAACTTTGTGGACACAATATTGTACAGTATGCCTTCTCTTGATCTGCCACAAGGTACTTAGTCAATGTTGAACCGGACATATCTTTAATACTCCACCATTGAGTACTGTATAAGGCTCAAAATAAATGTGTCTGTTTGAAAGGATGTGGCGTTTATCAAAAACTATTAATAACCTTACTTAATTTCACTAGAAAATTATATTTTCGTTTGGGATGTAATAATATGTCCATCAGTGATAAGCAAAACACTTTTTATAAACTGGAGAGTTATTTCTTCAAATGCATTCAACCAATAACAATACGACATATCAGCTTTAGATTGAATCCTGCCTGTACCTGGACTGATGCCAAGGCTGTCAACATAATGAACATTTTAACAATATGTATAAAGTCAATGTAAACATTGCTGCTTCAAGGGTTATAGGTTGTGGGGGTTGGGCAATGAACATTTCAAATATTCCCCTCTTCAAAATCCTGTTTGCATCCTGCATTCCTGCAGCAGGCATGGGGGTGGAGTTAAAGAGTGCACAGGTGTATAAATCGAGTCTGAGTCTACTGAGCTACATCAACACCTGAAACTTGCTGAACAAAGGTTACACTGTAATTAGATAGGAAAGCAGGTAAGATTTCTGTTAGTCTGCAAAACTTTATCAGACAACTCACCTGTTGTCGTTTCTCAAACATATAATTGCCTATTTTATTTGGTACTTTTTGTACCATAGATAAATTGTAGTATTGTGCTTTTGTTTAAATTACTTTTATTGAAATGTTGTATAAAACATATAACTTACAGATGATCACAAAGTACGCGACAATAATTACAAAGATAACACAATTGCATTAAAACTTCTGAGATTACATCCGATTTAGACTGTCCTATACATGGAGAAATGCTTGCAAACAGGATATAACTTCACAGTGCATTATTTTTTTATTATTATTATTATTAAAGCCAGCGTAATAATGATCCAAAATGACTCTGTATAACTTTCTGTCGCTTTGCACTTTGTAGACTCTCTTCCTTCGTTTTTCTTTTGCAAGTAAGAAATGCATCCATTTCAAACACCGAAAACATATTCAACCAGCTCCTATTTCTGTACTAAAATGCAGCCGTGGTAATAAATAAAACAAAAACCGTAAAAGTATGCGTGTTGTGATTTAATAATTGTTTACCGGAGCATTTGTGAAAACAGCAAAGATCACGAGCAAAACAGAGCGCTCTGCACAGGCACAATCGCCAGACGCCTGCTTCACCTTCACAATGGAAAGCCACTCAATCGAAATCGTACAGGTGGAACGTGTGGCGGTGATAGATTTTTTTTGGGAGGGATTTTTCATATGCAGTTCACTTTGAGCTGCTAAACGAAGATTGAATACATTTATACACAGTTGTTTAGAGAATATATAATACTGTTAAAAAAATAATTGTTTTACTTTGATTTTTATTTGTGCATTATTTTTAGTGGTCTTGCGTACCCCCTGTGACCCTTAGAAGTATCTCCAGGGGTACGCGTACCCCCGGTTGAAAACCCCTGCTCTAGACACATCGTAACAATGTAAATATTACCATATTGGCAGTTTAAAACCTGAAAGGTAAAGCACATTTGCTTGCAGGATAGCAATCAGCCTTAAAGCGGTATTCGTACTTGTACGTCTAGTTTTATAAAGCTGAAGAATCGACTAATAATGAGATTATAGCATCAATGTTTCATTTTTGTTCTCTGCTCTTTCACAGAAATCTGGAATCATGGTGAAAGGGTTGATGTCCCTGCTTTTGGTCCTGGTGGCTGCCTCCTCCAGCTTTGGAAAACCTGAAAATAATAGTTCTGCCAAAAAGGAAAATAAATGTCCACAGACTCTGTCCAGAGGTAACGTCTCTTATGTGTTTCAGCTACTTTTCTCTTTGGACTTTACATCTCATTTATGTAATGAAAGCTATGATCAGCAACAAGTATTTACATTTTGCTTTCAAATGGCATTAAGACAGACCTCCAACCGCACCTGCTAATTTATTAAGCAAACTTATGAACAAATTAGTTTCCCGGGTAACTACATTTGAAAAACGTGTCACATCACAGATGGTACTGGGGGGTTATCTAATCTCAACACATTTCATTATTGCTTAACTACTATAAATATTCCTTTTGTCATTCTTGTTTTATTCCTGTACAATTGTATATACTATCCTCTCTTCTATATTTCTTGAACACCAATTGAATGCAGTTTCATTAAAATCACAGGGTGGGGTGATGAGCTCAATTGGACTCAGACCTATGAAGAAGCTTTGTTCAGAGCCAAATCAAGGTAAGGATACTTTTTAGCCTCCTTTTTAAAAAAAATAAATAAATAAATAAATAAATACATAATGGTAATATTATTTTTTTTTTTATAGCAACAAACCCCTTATGGTCATCCATCACTTGGAGGATTGCCCCCACAGTCAAGGTAATACACTCAACAACTTTTAGCATATCATTATGTTTTAAGAACATTTGTGCATAGATCAATGAGACCTGGAAACAATAAGGAGTTCTAGGTAAGATACTCGCAATTCATGGCCCCAGTTGACATTGGATGTTATATTTTTCCAGATTTTTATTTTTTTTTTAAATGAAACTGTTTTTCATGAAGTCGAATTACCTCTCCAGAAATAAAGCCTATTCATATTCTTTTAAAATCATAAATCAACTATCCATGAACATTTTATTGATAAATGATTGTGGCATGTTCTTGCAGCACTATCGTGGCTCAAAGGGCCTAAACATAAACACTCATAAAAGCATGAACATTTTATGTATTCACATTGTGCTGTATTTTACCCAATGTATTGTATCTTGTCACATAACTGTTGTACAAGTAACTGGTTTGTCTTCTGTATAGCTATGAAGGAAATATTCGCAAATAACAAAGAAATTCAGAAGATGGCTGGAGAGGACTTCATCCTGTTGAACCTTGTGGTATGACTGTTTAATTTATAGCCCTTTTGAATTAAATTGGCTATTTGACTGCCACTGAAACTGTTAAGGTGATCTAAAAGCGATGGGAAACCTGGGAAACCATCTTAATTGTTTAAATGAAATGAGTTCAGCCTCCAACCAGTCCAGAAAGCTGTTAATTATTTCACTGTTAAACCTGGTAAAGAATGGCATGTCAGGACCACAGATGCCCATCCCTTTTAGAAATGGTGATAAAGGTGTTATTTACAATTTGTCCACTCAGGTGAACACAATTGAAGGTCTGTGCTGAAATGTGCATGCTTAAACATTATTTTATATAGCGTCAATTAATGGGGATGCAATTTATTTTGTACACATTTGCAGTAAATTAAGATCTTTTTAATTTTATTTTCAGTTTGAAACTTCAGACAAGCACCTTGCCCCAGACGGTCAGTATGTGCCCAGATTCATCTTTGTTGGTAAGTGAAGTTTTTCACCAGTTTATTTTGAATGCTATGTTTTCTCATGTTGTACTTATACATACAATATGGGTAGAATGTGTCATCCATTGTTTTTTATGTAGTAAGACTGGCTGGACTGGACACACGAGTAGTTTTACGTGTATCCACATTTCTTGCAGCATGAAGTATTATCCTGTGATATGCCTCTGTAGACCTGCACTCTTCGAGAGTGAGGGAACTCGGTACTCTTTAAAATCTACCTTAAGTACAAACTGGGCAAAAATGTTTAGTGATGTGGATTAAATTGAGATCATCAAACCCTTTGCACTTGTCATCTAAGCCTGATACTTATAGTGAAATCGCAATGAAAACCTGACAACGAACCTCTTAAAAGATTATTTGTGTAACAAATAGTTACGGTTTATTGCAGACCCGTCTCTGACAGTGAGAGCTGACATAACTGGAAGATATGGAAACCGTCTCTATGCTTATGAACCTGCAGACCTTGATCTGTGTAAGTAATAAAAAAATAAATAAAAAGCATGGAAAACGGGTTTCTTTGAAAGCATACACTGACAGGTTATACCACATCTGCACAATACATAAAGTATAAATTCAGTGGGTCACAAGCATAGTTACTGTACTTATTTACATTTTTTGTTTGTTTAATTTAGTGCTTTCCAACATGAAGAAAGCCAAGAAGCTACTGAAAACTGAATTCTAGGAGGAGGAAGCTGTGTAACCTCTGAGAGGTCCTTTGAAATTCCTCATGCCAGGATTTGTCTAGCAGCCTGGGCAGCTTACTGCTGCAACGTTAAGCACTGGTGTATTACATGTTTCAGAATCCTTGTCACAAAGTATGTTTAGAATATGCAAAAATACAACTGTTAATTGCTTTATTAAAATAAGCTGTTTACAATAAACTGCACTACGTCTCATTCTTATGCATGGATTGAATAAACAAAGATGGTGTGGCAATTTTATTTTGAGGTAAATTTCAAATTTAAAAGATCAATGGGTTTGAATTAGGTCTGCATTATGATTGTTTGCCTTATATTTTAGTCTGCTCAAACAAATTAATTTCTTTATGTATTGTATTATGCATGTGGGTGGAGGGTTTGGTGCTGGGGGGGGATAGCACCATACAAGATAGCACCATACAACCTCAATCTTGTCATGTGGTGGTTTTGTGATTCATCACCGATAATCAAGCAGTGAGCACTGGACTCAAACCCAGAGGCCAGAGGTAAAATTCTATTGAATTAGCCCACTGATCCACTCTGTACTCCAACTGTCGCTTTCTGCCTACGACCCATTAGAGCTAGCGTAGATATATCACTGATTGTCTACAACTGTGGTCAAATGTTTTGCATCAACTAGAATTTTAGGACTGAGATTTGAGAGCATAATTTAGATATTTTATTTATCATGTAATCAAAGAAACTACAACATTATATTGCAAAAGTCTACCGGAAGCCATAATAGTAATTAGATTTTTAAAATGTCACTTTTTAAAAAAAATTAATTTAATTTAATTTTAATTACAGCAGTTATAAGAATAAAGATAAAACATAGAACACTGTATTTTAATTGACCCTCTCTCTCTGCATATAGAACATTTAAAAGGTTTATTAGACAAATTACAGCTGTGACTAAACTACATGAAACTGTTTTTCTCTTAATAAATACCAGATGCTGTTGTATAATTATTTTATCCATACACTTTAATTTCTAGGAAGACTAAAAAATATTTCAATATGCAATTGTGTGTTTTTTTTGTTTTAAAAATACAGTGTCCATAGTTCTATAAAAACTAATTTGCATGTGGTTTTATATTGGTAGATTTGTTTTTAAATCAAACCTATAGTTATAATTAAAATACTTTAGGACCTGGCAAGATGTTTAACTTGTACAATTTAATATTAATATCAATTAATATAGTTCAGTAATGCTAAGACTTAAAAATAAAAAAATAGTCTTTGTTACAAAGTAATGAAAATCCAACAGTGCATGCTCTTCTTTTGTGTATTTATGTCTATTCAAAATATGTACCATAATCACCACACTATAACAAGTAATGTTTTACATATTGCAGGAGAATGTGTTTTTTAAACAGGTTGTGCAATATACTTGGGTAATAGTATCATATGTAATATACTACAGTATTTTGATAGGGCAGTATATCAGTTATACACATGTAATGCAAGGCATATGCATTACACACACTCACGGTGCTTTAACAACAGCAGTAATTCTATAGACAGATAGATAGCCATAGTTAAGGTTGCAATGTTCTTTCCATTATAAGCCCCTATTTTGGGCAGCTCCAAAACTGGGGTTAAGTTCAATCTGCCTGCTGTTTTGGATTTCCAGTCTGATTGGTAGGCTGATTTTTTTTCTACAACTAAGCACATAACAAATGCTCCACCAAGACTGCCCAGATGGACATTACACTGGGAAAAAAATTCTCTGTGCTTGACTATGGCACTCATGCTCTTGGCGTATGTGCCAACGTAGACACAGAGACAAAACAAGTGCACTTTCATTGCGCTCACTGTCACTCAGGTCACTCTTTCCACAGACGTGATACAGGTGTTGCATAATTACTACTGTTACTTCCAATGCAAAAGTTTGCACACTTGCCACTATGCAATATGGCATTGCCACATATCTATCCAAGACCATTGGTTTACAAATTACATTTGAATATGTATCTCACTCAGTAAAAGGAATGTTAGAACAGTGCCATGGAGAATGAGGTCCAAACTGTGCTTCTTTGTCTTACTGTTGTTATACGAGTTCCTAAGAACAGCCAACGGCACAATATTCTGCATACCAATAAATACAACCAGGTAATGTCCTTTTGGGCAGTCTTGGTGGCGCATTTGTCATGCGATTAGTAACTGCTGATGTTAAGTATGACATCATATCTGATGCAATGCATAGATATAATAGGGGCGAGTTATATATATATGCGCTACCACTTGGACTGACTGAATACAGTTCACCTTTTGGTCTGAGTTGGTGAAGAATTTCAAAACAATGACAACAGAGTATCAAATTATTTATTGTATAATTTTTACTTTCAAATCATCAATTACAGCAAGACCATGAAATTCACAGAATCACCAATTCTATCAGCACACACCACTTACAGGAGTTTTATTCGTGCAAACACACAATCAACCAATTAATCATTCACAGGATGAGAAAAGTGTTTCATATCCACCAGTTACAGATCCAAAGGTATTCACAAAATACTGAGCAGGGAAGGAAGGCCATTACTTTATACAGCAGTGATGAGAAAAAAGATAAAACATTGAACACGGCACCACTACACTTATATTTTACCTTCATACACATTTTAATGTACCCCTTATCGACCCACCAAAAACAAATCTATAGCTAGGATTTACTAAGCACATTACAGCTCTAACTAAACTATATGAAACTGTTTTTCTCTTAATTAAATGCAGTATCATTTAAAACTTAAATCAGGCATTTATTATTTTATCCATATGCTTTCATTTCTACAGAAGTAGCAGAACTAAAAAATATTTCAACAATATATTCTCAGCATACAATCAATTTTCTTGCACTCATGCTGTAATGATGTAGTAATCATTTATGTTTCTTTAAATAATCAAGTGTCCATAGTTTCATAAAACTAATATGCATGGGGTTTAATATACTATAGGTTAACTTATTACAAAGCTGTAGTTATGAGAGACACAGATAAAATGTTTGTCTTTCTTACGTGGACCCGCTTCTAAAAAGGTTTCTCTGTGATATACATTTATGCATTTCATTTTGCAGTTATTATTGCACAAAATTATACAAAATATGTTCTTGTATCAATGTAATACATATCGGGTCTTCATTTAGAAAGAAAGCAAAAACTGAAAAAAATGGATTTATCTAGCCTTCGTTAGATAAAATAGAGAAACAAGTACTGTGCTTTGCCACTTGTCTTGTTTTAAGTAACAGAAGGTAAATCAAATATTCCTATCTTAGACGTTGATACCAGTTGAAGTAGGTATAAATATATTTGTAAATTAACTTTATATTGTCAGTAAAATACAAATTTGATTGGTGTGGCATTTCAGCTTAACATCCACTTACAAAAGTGTTAAAGAGCGCAGTGTTCAAATCACACAAGAACCTTATTGTGAATTAAAATTCTGCGAGCAGATCAGACTACAAGCACACAGTAGAATGCAGTGTGTTCACAGGAGTGCTATTGTATATCAAACCAAGCTTTCAAGTCTCAGCTCTGCACAAATAGTTTTATTTAAAGATAACCCACCCCCTGAAAACTGTTACCATCCAATAATTAAGTTAGCGTATTTTAGATACAGAAAGTCCATGATACAATGATTTAGTGCAACATTTTTAGCACAGTTTATGATTTCAAATCACAGAAACGCACTTGGATTTGCACGGGGATCCTTTTGGTTCCTATACCTGGATGTTAGCCACACTCCCAAAATCTGAAAAAAAACAAATGTGTATGGTACTTAGTCTACTTATACTGTATTACTACAATTAGTAAATCTACAAAATCTCAGAATTACACTGCAATGCCAAGTCCAAACAAAAACTAGTAATATAAAAATGGAAGAAAATACATTTTTGATTTTAAGCAGCAATTGTTTTTCACTTACTAATATGGCTGTTCAACACCACCCAACCTCCGTCTTTCACCTGTAATATCAATACAGTAGTGCACTCATCATGCAAAGTAATTGAATTAAACTGGTTCACTCACCTCAGAGAAGCTAAAGAATAACCCAATTCCTCCAACAAATCTAAGAACCTCTCCTGTATGCTCTTGTATTTTAGATGCACATGATTTGCAGGAAAGGTTGTGGAAGCAAGGCTGAAATCATTAAAAAAAGTACAACTTAACATGATTAATAAGCCAAATGTTTTCACATCATACATATTAACACTTTTACATAACACAATGCATTTCACATTACCAAGTGGAAGCAAAAAAATGTAAATACTTCAATGCACGTTATGGGGTAGATGCAAGTATAGGTGCAGTGCAAATAATTGCAGATGCAAAATTCAAATTGCATTGTGGCCAGGCAATTTTTGTACTGCGTCCTATGTAAGCTTAACAGCAATGCAAATTACTCAACACACACAAATAATGATCCGCAATTATGAGAATGAGGGTCTCAATGAGCGCATCGGTCTATTTAGTGGACACACGTTTGTGAGCAGAGAGCAGTATGTCAGAGGAAGGGCACCAAAGCCCTCTTGGCGCACAGAAAATAAAATAAAAGAAAATCCTTACGGCTGAGGTCACTTAGCATGAAATGGTGTTGTTTGGAAAAGCCTCAAATCAACATCAATTATGCTAGCATCCTTAGGAAATGATATGTATTGACCTGCCCTTTTCAGCATGACATCCAGAAATTTGCATAGCACTTGAAAAGGTGGATTGGGCTATCCCTCCAGACATTCCAGCTGTGGACACTTTCACATGTGCAGGGATAGCGGTCCTTAGATTGAAGCTGGGGTCTAACTCATCCCACAATTCAACTATTAGGTCTAGGATGACTTGTGTAGTGAAATAACACTTTAGCACCGCATCCTCTGGCATCCCAAACAAAGTGACCCTGTGATTATGCATTTCAATATAATTTTAATGGATTAATGATGGCAAAGTGCAAATTTGATAACAGGTGCAGAATGCCAGGTGAACACCATTCTTTACATACGCTGCATTTTTACCATTATGGGGGCTGTGCACCCGCAAATCACTTTGCGTTTATCCTTACATCTACCCCTGTATTTGTTATGTTGGTACACATTTTTGTAATTTCACACACAAACAAAATGTGTATCATGCCCTTGTCATCAACTTGTATAAACTATAACAAAACCATACATATAGTGTGCATTCATTTGCCTTTTTTGTAAGAGTAGTGCAGTATCTTTCAACCCACTGTGCTCCAAAAAGAGGCATTTAGCGTGAAAGCAGAAGTGGTCTTCAATTCAACGGGACGTCACATGCTAAGGTGCTGGCTAGATTTCACCCAGCAGAGACCCATAACCCCTCATCGGAGCACTCTTTTAGCCCTCAAGGAAGAGTCAAAGTAAAAATAAAAAAATAAAAAAATACAACCATTCTTAACACAATGAAATATTTACTCACAGCACTGCAAGTCTTGTTATAATTAACACTGGAAAACCCACAGCAATCTAGACTGTTCTCAACGTCCCTTTGTGTGGTTTCAGAAGTGTTCCACCCTACCTCGAGCAGGTGGTTCTGCAAGAAGGAGAGAGATTTTAAATGTGAAAAAAGAATAGACTTTGCATACTGCATCAGAGAGTTTGCAATTTACATTTTCAACTAATCGTACGATGCCTGCAGATAACATTATCATACAATCTGCACAAAACATTTCTTTTTTTTCCCCAAATCTAAAGCCATATGGTAGCTGATCATGTAAATATAAATATTTCATGCCCGATACTGTTCTAGCACATTGGTATAGTCATTTGCTGCACCACCTATCGTACACATATTGTATCCCATTAGCCTGCTTCATTGATAAAGATAGAAAGCTGGCGGACTCTTCGGCCATTTCATTATATATTTCTCTGTCGGTTTAAATGTAAAAATACGTTTGAACACCCTGCTAGTATTATGAGGTTTTTCAGTGTGTCCGACAGTACTCCTCTTTGTACTACTTTAACAGCATTTCTCAATCTATCGAACCAGCAACCAACATCTCCAGATGCTCAGATTTTTTTCTGGGAAGCTTTGACTTACCCATGCTTCAACTACCATGTTATTAAAAAGGAAAAATTTACATTTTGTTACAAATAAAACTGGTGGAGTGATATTGTTGGATTTGTGAAGCGGTTACAAACAAACAAACAAACAAACAAACAAACAAACATTCTCACGGCATATACTAGGGATTATAGATCAATCTTTCCATTGAAGTGTGTGTGTGTGTATATATATATGACACACACACACTCAAAATATATTTTATTTCTACACCCTCCTAATAAACACCAAAGCATATTTATAGTACAGTACATAGACTACTACAATAGGTACAATTATATGCTACATATCATATTCTAAATGCATTTATATTGCTTAGATAGCCATGTTGTAATTTCCATTATCCTGTCAGTATGCTACTGTATCTTCATGAACATCCTGGCTCTCAAGCTAGGATGACAGACTTACCTGTTGTTCACTATTTAGTGCAAGACAAGCACAGGAGACTGAAAACTGGACAACAAACACCATGAAGAGTATGATCATGTACTGAAGATTTAGAATCAAGGAGACATATTTTAGACGTGCAAATGAGAACATTGTTTTATACTGTTGTTAATGCATGCACCTTCAATAACTATAAATCCTTATAATAATTTTAAAAAAACCCCATAGCAACAGCTTCTACCAAGTTGTTGCGATAATTTGCATTTGTTGAAATTCAAAATTAATGATAGCAGCTGTTGTGTACTTTGTGTTCCAAAAAGCAAAAGAGAAAGGTAAGTTTTACTAATAATTCTGTTCAAGTGTTTATGATGTGTTTTGCGAACTTGTCAGTAAAAGTGCTTAGCTTATAAAATCTATCACGTCACAGCAACTAAGCTGATTTCAAATAGCCAGAGAGGAATGAAAAGCTAAACTCTAGTTTTTATTCTCGTTTGGAGCTGGTACAACTCTAAAAGGAAACTTGCTATTTTACTGATGTAAAGAGTAACCATGTAGTTTTCTGTGTAAAAGAAGTGACAGTAAAGTTTGATTTTATTGTTGATAAACTCACTCCTGCAGCAAGCACACAATGCAGCATTTTGATTATTTCAATCATTCCCTTTTCAGGGGTACAACAATGGTATACATACAGCGCTTATGTAAATGAAGCGCAGCATTTATCTATTTAAATGAACATGATTTTATTTTGACACATTACCTCTTTTAAGGCTGAAGACTGTATTTTGTGACATTTCTAGTCATGCTCTGCTTGAATGTTTTTTTCTTTTTCATTCATAAAACAGATGTAGATTTGGGAAATGTTATTTAATACTCTGTTGAATTGTTAATATTCAGTCAAATTCAGTCAGTGTTTCATGACCAAGCCTAGACAATATCCGCTGCTTCACTAGGTTTATTCATGCAATGTCAGCATTTATTTTTAAGTTTGTTGCCATTTTATTATTATGGAGATGGGGCCTCTAAATGCCTTTGTAAAACAAATAACCACACAAGAAGTTTACCACAGAATTAACTGAACTACACTGGGTTCAAAATACTGTAAGATACTGTATATACTGTGCGCTGCTTCACAGATGCTGTCTGCAAAAACACACCCTGTTCAACTTAAGGACAGGATTATTGATTTAATTCTGCAACAATGGATGCCACAATGTTTAGTAAAGTGAGCAACAGCGTATTGTGCACTCATTCAGAGAGTGTATAGTGTTTCTTAATCTTCCATTTTCTGGTTAAAGGATACAAAAAACAGCAACACCTGGTGATGCTTCATGGCACCAATCAATCCGACTACTGCCACAAGGAAGAGGAATACCCCGACTCCGATAACTCCTCCCACAACCTGGAAGCTGGAAACAAGGCCGAACCACTTCCCCCAGGCCGCAATCCCAATCATCAACAAACTCACCATCTGCAAGAACAAAAACATATTTCACTTACAATTTCAAAATTGCTTTAATGTATTTTAGTCATAGCTCTTTAACTGTGTGGAGTTTTGTTCTTGATTTTACATAATACAATTGCAAATTAAAACATTCATTTTTTAAATCCCAATAAAGAAAAACAGGATTAAATTGCAAGGCCCCTCCCCCCTACTCTGGCCTATTCTAATTTTTCATAGCAGTGTTCAAAATGTTAGTGCCATTTTTTTTTTTTTTTTTTTATAAAATGCAAAATCCCTATTCAAATACAGGTACACTTGGGTGATATTCATTATTTCAAGATTACTGAATGTAAATGTGTTGAACCCAGCTGGAAAAGCTCTATAGATCAAATGATACTGGCATTGTCAGTTTTAAAATGCTGCAAGCACCACCTGTATCCCACAGGACAAGACAAAGTGTAGTCCCTGAGCCACTGGTATTCTAGATATCTGGACTAGGTTTACTTCTATATTAACCCTAATAACATGGACACATAGGATAAACCAAGCAATGATTAATCAATAACTCTACACATTTGTGAAATTCAGAGACTTGATGGAAAACTGCTTTGAATAATAGTCTACTCTATGCGAGCTGTGAATGTCGGGCTATATTTGATAATTATAACATGCTTTACTACCACACATTTCTTAATCACTTTACTACTTTCAAAATGTAAAATATATAGCTTTAGTTCCTATAAAAATAGTTTATATCCTGTTTATATTCTGTATATTTATTATTATTAAACACATGATAACACAAGCTATACATATTCTAATATCCTAGGTTTATGTTCCTTAATTGTTGCTGTAATATGATATTTAAACAAAATGTTCGAAGCGCACAGTAAAATCTTAGCAAATGGCGTGCACTGGGTCCTAGGGTAATCCCCAAAGCACCAAGCTGAATTGAGATGAACTTGCAAGTTTTCCTTGCTGTTGCGTATTCATTTCAACTTGTGCACATGCAGATATATAATTATTTTACCTTGACAATGCCCACTACGCATCCCCACTATTTTCATAAATACAGAGTATTTCCTCCACCTGAAGAAGTAAGCGGCCAGAGCACATGGGTAACCTCTAGAATATTAACACTCCTTCATTAACAGGCATTTTCAGACATGTCTTACTGTATGTTCATATTATAGCAGTCATCAAAATTCTACATTTCATTGCAAAATAGATTTGAAGCTTCCATGAAAAAATGACTATAAAAAAACAACTACTAATGTATCTTATGTTAGGTAAATATATTTGAAAATGACCCTTAACATAATCCTAAAGACTAACATTTCTCTTTTTTCTTACATTTTTAGTTAGTAATGCACTAAACATTTCAGGAAACAGAGTTACTGTAAACAGCCTTTTTCAGTATTTCCATGCCTTATCTTTCAGCACAATTCAGGTTTCCTTCCGTTTGTCCAGCTAAAACACTACAAGATCTTGGTTCTCTGAAATCTGTGCTTTTCAGGCATTCTGTTGCTTTCTGGTCAGCTAAAAAGCCATAATATGCTGTAAAATTGTCGGCAATATGATATGAAGAACTATATGTTTGAACCATTTGTGCGAGGTGGTAATCTTTAGAATTCGGGCATTTGAACTGGTCTAAAGGAAAATAATCATTTAAACATTTTGTAACATTTTAAAAGCAGTAGAAATACTCTTTTGGTTGCCAGGATACAGCAACGTGAAAAAGTAGGTTCATGTGACTTCATTCAAAATGATTATGGTTATGACTCAAAATGATTAACTGTTAATCAGAGGCTCCTCTTAAACAAGGGAACTATTTGATGTCAGATTCTGTTAAGATACATATCTTTAATCCACCCATTACAATACTGAAATAAAAACAAAAAGGTCACTTGACTGCAGGTTGTTTTTCGTTCTAACCTACTCAAATATTTTAGTCAGGGGTATACATTTTTTTTAGCTCCACTGCACTGTTACAGGGTTTCCAAAGTAGAAAAAAATCTAAACTGGGTGGAAAGTCATGGAGGGAAACACAAATTAAACAAACTTGTTTTAGAAACACAACATTAACAGCTATGTTAACCCTGTTTTCATTATTAATAATAAAAGGGTCTGGTGTACTGTACTGTTGTTTCAGCAATTAAAGACACACATCTCTCTACCTGGGGAAAGCAAGCAGAAATGCAATTTTAAGCATTTATAAGTTGGTTCACCGGCTACTTTTGTTATTTTTTTAACACTGATTCTACCACACCTCCTTGCAATATGGCTACCACAAGACAGAGCAACATGTGTCTCAAATCCTGCTGAGGACGACCATCACGGCACTTCAATTGGTCAATTGTACAATTTTTATTCATTCATTACTTAAAACAGGGATGAGGTAAAAATAACTCAACATTTATTCTGAATGTCGCACAAAGTAAAAACAGTTGGAGAACCCTGTAATAAATAAGCTATTTGATCAATATATACACAATTGAAATCCTGCTAATGGTTGGCATAACAATGCCAGGTATTTAGTTTCAGTTAATTAAGTAGTCACAATTTTCCCATTTCCAGTATCGCTAACTCTGGTCCTGGAGACACAATCCTTTAGTGTTGACCAATTAAGAAAATAATTAGTTTAATTAGAAGCAGAAGACCCAGCGGCTCTCCAGGACCAGGGTTGGCCACGCCTGCATTAGACGCTCCAAGCATAAAACAAGTTATGCAAACAGGTCCCAAAAAAGTGTATGTTAATTCCACAGCATTATCACATGCTAGCATGGAAAGATTACACACACACATATTTTCATGTTGGCTGTGAATCAATTTCCAAGGAAAAGGTTGTTACTTACTGTACACTTACAGTAAAATAAAAATCATGAAGCAAGCTTGTAGGACATCAGACTAAATTATAAAATATGAGTCTCATCCAGGAAGTAATACTTAGATCTATATATTTTGTTGCAGGAGAAATACATGACTGGAAGCACACAGCATATGGTGTGTGTAATATATATATACATACATACATACACACACACACACACAATATGCTGTGTGCTTCCAGTCATTGAAGACCATTTTACACCACATTTATCATTTGTTATTTTCTGTGATGCATTATTTTATTCTTAGTTAAGTCAATATGCTTTAATGGTCAACACTATCCTCACTTTTTTAGCATCCAATTAGTTAGGCAGGTTTTAACTTAGTGATATTTTCCATTCGTTCATATTTTCTCAATTCATGGGCTTGTTGGTTCCTTCATGCTGAAAGCATATTAAAAGGAGTAAAACCCAGGCATTCAAATTCAGTTTCTTTATCTTGTATTAGCATTTCACAATATTACCACTGGTCCCCTTTCTTTGTGTGGAAGATGTTTTCTTCACTTGTTTTCACTTTAGAAAAGTATTGTTTCCGTATGTCAGATCTACTTACATAGTCCACAAGTGAGGCTATTTAAGCAGACCATGGAATTTTACATAACAGGAGGAATGAAATGTGTAAATGCTCTAAACCTACATAGTTGTCCTTGTAAAAATGTTAATATCCCCAATTACAGAAAATAAAACAGAAAACACAAATATTTACCATACTAAGGGGACCAGTGATATTGCTAGCTAATATGCAGAAAATAATTTTAAAACTGGGCTCATAACTTCTTTAAAAGAGTGATCTTGTTTTACCACTAAAATACCTCTTTCAAACCTCATAGAGAATGCATTCCATGCAAGCCAGTTTTTCAGATTCCCCTGTGCACACACATTTGAAGGGATTTAAATCACACTAATGGGCTGACACAACCATGTTCCACAAAAAATTACTTTTAAGTCCTTTTTGTCAGTATATTAATGTCAGTACTTGATTTTCTCCTGCAATTGCTGAGCTGTATTAAAATGAAGAGAAGAGCAGCTACATGACGAATAACTGAAGATACACCAATTAAACGAACTTGTTTTAACGTAACAAGTTACATCTAAGTTTTAACTTATACAAGTTACATCTAAAACGCACACACACACATATATATATATATACATATATATATATATATACACACACACACACACACACACACACACACACATATATATACTCTCCTCTGTTCTTCCCCATTTTACTGCATTTAATCCTGTACTTGAGTACTGTAATCTGCCAAGTGTTTAATCTGTAGTATTTTGTATTTAATCATCCTGATGTAACTATCACTGACACTTATCTGCTGTATTATTGAATCGTATTTTGTTATACTTGTACTTGCTTGAACCAAAGTCATTGTATTTAACTTGCTCTTAATTGTATTATTACTTGTACTGTGATACTTGAAATGTATTTGCTTACGATTGTAAATCGCCCTGGATAAGGGCGTCTGCTAAGAAATACATTTATATATAATCTCATTTGAAGAAAAGGCCCAAAACCTCCTTGAAATTAATTACGAATATACCACAATATGAAGCAAATAATACTGCAAATTAAATGAGTTAATCAAATAAATCAATAAATCAATAAATAAATAAATACATAAAACACCACACAACATTTTAGGTACCGCTTCATTTTTAACACGTATATAAATAAATTGGAAAAAAAAAATAATTCGAACATACTTTAAAAACAGGAGGTCATGCCATGGAGTTTTATTAGCACAGCAACTCCCAATATGCGGCAGTGCAGGTGACTTCCCACAGGTGCTTTGGCTACGTCATTCCAACGTTTCATTTAGCAACAATTTGTAGAATAATTCCTTAAGCTTTCACTCTACGTTATATAGTGTATGCACAAACAAAAGCCTACGCTTAGACACATTTGAACATGAATAGTGTCTATAATTACCCACACAGAAAAAAAAAAATCTTATGACCAGCCTACATCAGGTTATTATTTCACATACTCACAACGTAGAGAATGTTCAGGGCGCAGAGGGCATTCTTGGAACACACAAACCCGCCGCAAACCATAGTGAATGCTGTAATAATTCCAAATTAGAAGGAACAGATTATTTTAACACACGAAGAAAAAAAAGATAAGCGTTTCGAAAACCTATATCAGTATTTTCACAGCAGTCACATGCAAACAGAACGTCTTGCAGCGAATGCAGTGTAGATCAAGCAACACAACCAGAAACACCTACAGTGCTCCGATTGGCCAATGTGCCATTTTCTTTAAACATATGCAAACCAATGCGGAGATGCATGTGATTAACCCACACTTCGCGAGATCAACATCCGTATATGACGTAGTTGAGCAAGGTGAGTCAGGGTTGGTAAGGCTGAGATACAGTACAGTATGTAAAATGTTATCTTCCTATTTCGGGCAGGTTGAAATCTACCCATACATTCTTTCATAAATGAATAATGCTTAACCATCACCTGCAAACTATGCGTACCTATAACTAGTATAGCAAGGGACTAGTGGTTTGTACTTAGGGGATTTGATGATGATTATGATTTTTCATCTTCCAGTTTATTGTCAAATTACCTTTACACAAAACATATACAGTACAAACAGAGTTACTTTCCTTTCATCTCACTGTGACAGGGTAACTGAGTTTCATACATAGTGTAGGGGATGTACCATCTGAAAAAACAGAGGGCCAGTAACACATTGCAGATCCTCCCCACCAGATCTCCCCCTTGGATAAATCCCAATATGAGCAGCCATGGCAGATATTCCCTCATCATGGAAGAGCTTTATAAAATACATTTCTTCTTCTTCTTCTTCTTCTTCTTCTTCTTCTTCTTCTTCTTCTTCTTCTTCTTCTTCTTCTTCTAGGGGGGTATGAGGTGTTAGATCAACCACATGGTAGTTTATGGGGGGGGGTGCATATGCTTGTGTCTATAGCTACGCTGATACAATAATCACAGTGCTACAGTTTACTACTGTTCTGAATCTGTGCTTACTTGGTCCTGATTAAACACACTTTAAATTATTGGCAGTAGTGGAGTGTTTTTCTTAAACTGCAGAGAGAAAATACACAGTAATGTAATGCTGGTCTTTTTCTGTTAGTATGTCCCACCCCTTTGGTTTCCTTGGTTAATAATTGATCATTTTTCCTCTGAGTTTGAAATAAGGTGATGAATGTTGCATGAGCATATGGTGTAATGGGAGCCAGTATCAAGGAGGTAGGTCAGATTAAAGCAAGTGGATTTTGCAACTGCAAAGTTAGTGCATCTTTATTTTATTCATCCATCAAAATTGTTTATAAAGTCGACGTTGAAAATATCTGTCTAATTTCCTTTGCCGACTGATTGGTAGAATAAGTCACTTTTAATAAGGTCACACCTGTCTGTGCCTAGACTGCAGAATTCTCAGTGTTGGTGTTTAGTTTCAATTTACCACTGACTGATAAGCGTTGACTGAATATTTTAGCATTGATAATGGTCAGGTTTCACTTCTGCGGAGCAAAATTGCAAAGGCAAGGCAAATATTCTAAAGGGAACTGTGACAGGGTACCCCCCACCCCCGCCCCTGGCTTAATTTGTTTATTTTGTATTGTCTATTGTTGTTTTATGTATGTATTGGTGCACAGGGTATTGCTTTGGTTGTGTTTCATGGGTGATTTAAAATGCATACTTGTATTTGGGCACGGGGATTGCACAATCACTTCACATGCAGATTAAAAAGGGTATTTGTATGTGGGCACTGGGGATTGCACAAATTACAGTACACGTGCAGACTGTGCCGGGATTCAAGCGAGCCCTGGTGTCGGGGGGGGGGGGGTTGGTGGCAGCAAGTCTTTTCATTCCCTTTAATTTGAGGGGACTCGACACTGGTGGTTGTTAGGGGCAAGGGAGATTGAGGAGTAAGAACACAGTAGATAGAATGTGAGCTAAGTGTTATTTTACGTAGTCGGACCTGGAGGCACATTGAAAAATAAAATAAACAGTGCTCTTCTCAGGGTGTTTTTAGAAGTGATTATCTATGATATTTCTTCTGAATACCACCCCTTCCCTGTTTTGTACTTTTTGTGGTCCAATGTGAACGGTGTCGAAACAGCCTGTGTGTTGACCACGGTTATCCTTTACTCCCTTTAAAACAGCCTGGGCCCCACCACACAAGCTGCAACTGTCTGTATCATGTATAAAGCTAACGTAATCAAAAACAGAATTCAAAATTAAACCACCTTTGCTATTTTTTTTCATGACATTGCACTTGGTTGAGTATTTTATAGGCAGTCCGTATGCCTTGATATGGAGTATTTTACAATGCATATGTATATATATATATATATATATATATATATATATATATATATATATATATATATATATATATATATATATATATACACAGTGCCTTGCAAAAGTATTCAGACCCTGACCAATTCTCTCATATTACTGAATTACAAATGGTACATTGAAATTTCGTTCTGTTTGATATTTTATTTTAAAACACTGAAACTCAAAATCAATTATTGTAAGGTGACATTGGTTTTATGTTGGGAAATATTTTTAAGAAAAATAAAAAACTGAAATATCTTGCTTGCATAAGTATTCAACCCCTGTGCTGTGGAAGCTCCCAGTTTACACCGATGAAAGAAATTGCCCTAACGAGGACACGATTACCTTACCATTGGTCTCCACCTGGGAACCATTAAAGTTGCTGTCACATTTTCTGGATAAAAAACCCACTGTTGAAGGATCATTGGTCAGGCTGTGAATCTGAAGGAAAATGAAGACCAAAGAGCATTCTACAGAAGTTAGAGATAAAGTAATACAAATGCATAGATTAGGGAAAGGGTACAAAATAATATCCAAGTGTTTGGATATCCCAGTGAGCACAGTTAGATCAATAATCAGGAAGTGGAAGCTGCATCACACCACCCAGGCACTGCCAGGAAAAGGCCATCCCTCAAAACTCAGCGCTCAAACAAGAAGGAGACTTGTGAGAGAAGCCACAGAGAGGCCAACAATCACTTTGAAGGAGCTACAGAGTTCAGTGGCTGGGAGTGGAGTAATGGTGCACCAGTCAACCATATCAAGAGCTCTGCATAACACTGGCCTGTATGGGAGGGTGGCAAGAAAGAAGCCGTTACTCAAAAAGTACCATCTGAAAGCACGTCTGGAGTTTGCCAGAAAGCATGAGAGTGACCCAGCTGCGATGTGGGAAAAGGTTTTGTGGTCAGATGAGACCAAGATAGAGCTTTTGGCCAAAACTCAAAGCTATGTGTGGCGCAATCCTAACACTGCCCATGCCTCAAGACACACCATCCCTACAGTGAAGTATGGTGGTGGCAG
The DNA here is from genome assembly GCA_030684275.1 of Acipenser oxyrinchus oxyrinchus. Classification (NCBI taxonomy): domain Eukaryota; kingdom Metazoa; phylum Chordata; class Actinopteri; order Acipenseriformes; family Acipenseridae; genus Acipenser; species Acipenser oxyrinchus. Next base: position 94,390,493 of record CM060250.1, on the reverse strand, counting down.
CATCATGCTGTGGGGATGCTTCTCATCAGCAGGGACTGGGCAGCTTGTTAAAATTGAAGGAAGAATGGATTGCGCAAAATACAGGGAAATACTGCAAGAGAACCTGCTTCAGTCCGCTAAAAAACTGAAGCTTGGGAGGAAATTCACCTTTCAGCAGGACAATGATCCCAAGCACAAGGCCGAGTGGCTCAAGAACAAAAAGGTGAATGTCCTACAGTGGCCCAGTCAAAGTCCTGATCTCAATCCCATTGAGAATCTGTGGCACTATTTGAAAATTGCGGTCTACAAGCATCGTCCAACCAACCTGAACAACCTGGAGCAAATCTGCCAAGAAGAATGGGCCAAAATCACTCCGACACTGTGTGCAAAGCTGGTACATACTTACCACAAAAGACTTAAAGCTGTTATTGCAGAGAAAGGTGGCTCTACCAAATATTAATGTGTGGGGGTTGAATACTTATGCAAGCAAAATATTTCAGTTTTTTATTTTTCTTAAAAATATTTCCCAACATAAAACCAATGTCACCTTACAATAATTGATTTTGAGTTTCAGTGTTTTAAAATAAAATATCAGACAGAACGAAATTTATATATATATCTGAAATAAAAACATAAATTATTAAGCGCACACATATAAATATATGTTAGAGACTAATTAATATTTATGTATAAATGTCGGCCTATTTGTAACATTGTAAAAATGATTATTAGCTCACAATATCGTAAAATACATACATTACTGTTACAAATATTTCAAATGTTCTCATTCAGAGCCATCCCGCCTTGCGCCGTATCTGGCTCCCAAAAGGATAAAGCGGTTCTGATAATGAAAGACTGATTCAGAGCCCCCTTCAGTTCCTGTTTGGTAAAAACAACAGTGCTTGATCATTAGTACCGTACTAAAGCTGGGGATCAGCTAGTCTCCAACTTGTTCCGCTTGTTTTTTTCGATGCAATTGGTACTAACTTAGTACACAGCTGAGGATGATCCCGAGATAGTACTGTACTAGCTAGTAAGCAACTTAGTTTGCAGCTTCGTACTAACTCTGCAAGTTCGTTGCAATTGACCTGTAGCTACTATTTATGCATGTATATATTTATGCATGTATATATGTATTTACTCATTTATCTATTTATAAAAAGAATGGCGAATAAGATGTCTGTTTGAAAGTTACACAGTTTTATTTGTCCATATTTTAGTGTGTGTGTTCAAAAGGACATCTGTAATTACAGAACAACTTAAATGAATTGAGCTGGGAAAGGAAGTGTTTCTTTTTCACGTTAATACGCAAGCACAGCTGTGAAACAAAGGGAGGGGCACTGGGAAATTAAGTCTTTATCACTTCAATGCGCAAGCGCAGCTTTCCTTCAGTTCTGATGTAAAAAGGAAGCGATGAAAACAGAAGCCATACTGGGACGTTTTGTACGCTGGGAACTATTGTATCCAACACCGGCAGAGCTATAGATAAAAGGAGCACGAATTGGTCACTGGGGGTTGGTGTGCTCAGAGGCGGTTTATACCAGTGCGATACTTGTGTGTTCTGTGTCTGTTTGTCTGTCTGTTTTGGCCAATGTGCCATTTTCTTTTGTGTGCAGTGTTTGGTTTTGTACAAGCTTTTTAATTATAATTAAACTCGCACATCAGCGCTTTCATACACCAGGCCTGTCTGTGCCATTAGCTGCAGTTACTTACAACAACCTGAAAGACAAAGCACAAGGAGGTAAAGTTACTTGCTTAGGGTCACGCACTGAGTCAGTGATTGGGCGTGGATTTGAATCAGGGACCTCCTGGTTACAAGCCTTTGTCTTTAACCACTAGACCACACCGCCTCCTACACATCACCTTGTTCTTGCAAAATAAACACATTGCCGGGGACAACATGAATTACCCCTGATGTATTACCCCCAGCCATGGAATTAAATACAAGAGTAGTTGTAAGGTAATTTAACTGTTTAGCAATTGTTGCTGATTCTAAACAACCAAAAGTCAGTACAGAAAAAAGAAACAAGGACTTTATTCTCATTAAATCCTGTAATTTAAAAAAAAAAACTAATCAAGTAGAAGTTTTTAAAATGCATGACTCTGGGGAGGAAATACTGGTATCAAGAAAAAAAATATGTTTTTACTATTGTACATGTGCTTCTGCAGTAAGCATATACAATATTACAATGTTTATATGCCCAACAGGAAGGGCAATACAGCTTGAAACAATTTATTCTACAGTAGTGATATATCCGTGCTTGTATTTCTTGCAGAGCTCCACACGTCACTCTGGTCTGGGCAGAACGTGCTCTGCTCTGAGAAAAACACATTTTCTTCAGGGGACTTTTTTTGGTGCACCAGGAAAGAAAACTGGGTTGTTTGAATGCAAGGGAGATATATAATGATTAAGTAAGAGACTTAAGATTACATCTAAGGAAAGGTGAAACTTGTACAAAGCAAAGATAAGCACAGCAAAAGTAAACTTTCATACCTATCAATGTTGATTTTAAAATGGTTAACAATACACTTTTGTTTGTGGGCAGTCGCCCAACTCTGTGCTCACAGTGTGCAAGGACTGAGATTATATTGTACATCACATATCTGAAGAAAGACAAGACTAAGAGGGCAGAGGGATTGTATTCAATTCTTTCTGAACGAGCAGAAATTGATTTAGACATTTTAGATAAAAGCGGTTGTGTTGTTTTCCAGCCTCTGTGTTTCCTTTCCCATATTTTGCATTGAGTGATAAATACTGAATGATATGACAGCAAATGACAGAATTATGGAACACTGCAAATGTAAGTCTTGGAATTATGTTATTGCTAGTATTGAATGGCTAATATAATTAGAATTTAGATTTAAATAGGAAAACCATAGCATCTGTTCCCAAAAGCCAGTCATTAATGATAACCTGACACATAGTTACCACACATAAGATTGTATCTACATATTGTCAGTGTAGAAAAGCACACCCTTTTTATATAATGAAATATAATGATCCCCACAAAAAGACAGAATAGTACTATGATAATGTGAATACAATCAATATATTTTTGCCAAGGGGAAGTTATGGATTCACAGTGATGTGCTGTCTGGTGTTTTGTCCGGTTAGAATATTGCGATCTGTCAGCCACCATTTGTACTGCAATTGAACATGGATAAGCTAATTGTAAACAAAACATAGATAATTAATTGCCCACAGTTCCTCATATTTTAGGTCAATTAACCCCCAGAAATCAAGCAAACATTTACCTAGCAGGTTGCCGGTATACTAAGCCTGTTTGAATTTCAATCAGCCTACAAGTAGCATGGCTTCCTGATAAAACACTACAAAAATGGCCGACAGGGTCTTAATGCCCCTCCAAAGTCTATACATACTGCCCTGCCACAGGCCCCGTTTGTAAAACCCTACTACTTTGTGTTACCTGCAGATGGTGCAATAATGAAGATGAACACAGAATGTCAGGAATGGGCAACTCCGATCCAGAAACAACCTTTTAAACTAAGTTTAACCAATTTGGACTATGTAATGGTATTTGGGGTAAGGTAGTCCTAGATTAGTGTTAATCAATTAATGTTAATCAGGATATGTGAAACCAGCCAATAAAGTAATTGTAATAATCAAATAATTATCAAATAAATCAGCTAATCAAATAATTCAATAAATCTTAATTTTTTCAATAATTTTGCATTTCCATTAGTTACATAGGTCTCAGATGTACAGTTTGTATGAGGAAATATGGGCTTGAAACATCAGAATTATTTTATTGTTGTTTAGATTTACTTAAGATAATTTTCTGTTTCTGTTTTTTAAAGCTTCGATTTTTAAAGAACACCTGTGGCCTCAGTATAGCTCTCAGAATCATGTCAAACCAGTGCATTTGATAGACCAGACTGCAACCATTAACCTGCCCCAATGTAACACATTACCTCCAGTGGATGTAGGAAATACTGCATTTGCTGTATGCTGTTTAGAGAAAGCATTGAAACACAACAATAAACCCTAGTTGAGAAAATAATGGATAACAAACATTTGATCATAATTTTACTGTGTTTGAATTTGACAAAACAGACTTAAAAACAAATGTGTGTAAATACAACCTATATTTAGTAATTATAAAACACCACCAGAGGGCAGCATTTCTATTGCATTTTATTCAAGATGACAATTTAGACTGGGCAACAACAAAAAGAGGGGGTAGCTAATCCAATTTGATCCCCATTCTGAGGTGTTTAAAATAAAGGTATATAAAGACACATTAGCATCAGCATATATCACATTATTTTGATATAATTAGATATTGTGTGCCATATGTCATGAGCTAAACCTTGAAATTCAGTTTAGTAATTACCAGTAACTTCTCTCAAAAACACTGCCCTAATGGATCTAATAACACAACATTTGTAGTATGTGTTGCAGAGTGATGCACAGTTTTGCAGGGAGACAGGTTGATAGTTACTTGGAGGTTAGACAGTATTTCACTCCCATACCAAGTTTCACATTAAGGAAATATGTAGAGATTAAACATTATTTTTTAAAAATAACAATATAGCAATAAACCAATATGCTAGTAGACTTTATATATAGAATCACACACACACACACACACACACACACACACAGTATTTAAAAAGTATTTGCCCCGTGTCTGATTTTCTGCATTTTTGCACATTTTACACATTGTATTTGGTCAGATTTTTTTGTGGGTTGTAGTTGTATATAGAGGGAGTCTGAGAGAAGAAATGACACCAAAGTTTGGAGCTTCTTTCATTTGTTTGGTGTGCAAGGTGATCAAACATGCAATCTTCAGGTGTGAAAAAGTTATTCCCCCCCAGTTAACTAAACCCAATTAAAGGGATAATTAGGGTCAGCTGTTTGAGTACTTTGGTTAACAACCAGGCCTGATTTGGGCCAGCCCTGCCCAATATAAATCTGACTAACTTTGGCCCTTACCATCAGAGTGAAGTTGTCAGCACACAGGTTCTAGAGGCACATCATGCCACGAACAAAAGAAATTCCTGAAGACTTCCGGAAAAAAGTTGTTGATGCCTATCAGTCTGGAAAGGGCTACAAAGCCATTTCTAAGGCTCTGGGGCTCCACCGAACCACAGAGCCATATTGTCCAAATGGAGAAAGTTTGGGACACTAGTGAATCTTCCCAGGAGTTGCTGTCCTGCCAAAATCTCTCCAAGAGCAAGGCGTAAAATCGTCCAGGAAGTCACAAAGGACCCTAGAACAACATCCAGGGATCTGCAGGCCTCTCTCGCCTCGGCTAAGGTCAGTGTTCATGACTCCACCATCAGAAAGACACTGGGCAAAAATGGGATTCATGGCAGAGTAGCAAGGTGGAAACAATTGCTCACTAAGAAGAACATGAATGCTCGTCTCAAGTTTGCCAAAAAGCACCTGAATGATCCTCAAGAGTTCTGGAACAATATTCTATGGACAGATGAGTCAAAAGTGGAACTTTTTGGCTGACATGGGCCCCGTTATGTCTGGCGAAAACCAAACACTGCATTCCACAGTAAGAACCTCATACCAACAGTCAAGCATGGTGGTGGTAGTGTCATGGTTTGGGAATGCTTTGCTGCATCAGGACCTGGACGCCTTGCCATCATTGAAGGAACCATGAATTCTGCTCTGTATCAGAGAATTCTACAGGAGAATGTCAGACCATCCGTCCGTGAGCTGAAGCTGAAGCGCAGCTGGGTCATGCAGCAAGACAATGATCCGAAACTCGCAAGCAAGTCTACATCAGAATGGTTGAAGAACAAGAAATTTAAAGTTTTGGAATGGCCCAGTCAAAGTCCAGACCAAAACCCCATTGAGATGTTGTGGCAGGACCTGAAACGAGCAGTTCATGCTCGAAAACCCACAAATCTCACTGAGTTGAAGCAGTTCTGCATGGAGGAGTGGGCCAAAATTCCTCCATGGCGCTGTGAGAGACTAATCAATAACTACAGGAAGCGTTTGGTTGCAGTTATTGCTGCTAAAAGTGGCGTAACCAGTTATTGAGTCTAAGGGGGCGATTACTTTTTCACACGGGGGCATAGGGTGTTGCATAACTTTCTTTAATAAATAAATGGAATATGCATTACATTCTTGTGTTATTTGTTCTCTCAGGGTCCCTTTTATCTAATATTAGGTTTTGGTTGAAGATCTGATAACATTCAGTGTCAAAAATATGCAACAATGCCAAAAATCAGACAGGGGCAAATACTTTTCACGGCACTGTGTGTATATATATATATATATATTATATATATATATATATATATATATATATATATATATATATATATATATATATATACAGTACTGTGCAAAAGTTTTAGGCAGGTGTGAAAAAATGCTGTAAAGTAAGAATGCTTTCAAAAATAGACATGTTAATAGATTATATTGATCAATTAACTAAATGCAAAGTGAGTGAACAGAAGAAAAATCTAAATCAAATCCATATTTGGTGTGACCACCCTTTGCCTTCAAAACAGCATCAATTCTTCTAGGTACACTTGCACAAAGTCAGGGATTTTGTAGGCATATAGTCAGGTGTATGATTAAACAATTATACCAAACAGGAGCTAATGATCATCAATTCAATATGTAGGTTGAAACACAATCATTAACTGAAACAGAAACAGCTGTGTAGGAGGAATAAAACTGGGTGAGGAACAGCCAAACTCAGCTAACAAGGTGAGGTTGCTGAAGACAGTTTACTGTCAAAAGTCATACACCATGGCAAGACTGAGCACAGCAACAAGACACAAGGTAGTTATACTGCATCAGCAAGGTCTCTCCCAGGCAGAAATTTCAAGGCAGACAGGGTTTCCAGATGTGCTGTCCAAGCTCTTTGAAGAAGCACAAAGAAACGGGCAACGTTGAGGACCGTGACGCAGTGGTCGGCCAAGGAAACTTACTGCAGCAGATGAAAGACACATCATGCTTACTTCCCTTCGCAATCGGAAGATGTCCAGCAGTGCCATCAGCTCAGAACTGGCAGAAAACAGTGGGACCCTGGTACACCCATCTACTGTCCGTGGAAGTCTGGTCAGAAGTGGCCTTCATGGAAGACTTGCGGCCAAAAGCCATACCTCCGGCGTGGAAACAAGGCCAGCGACTCAACTATGCATGAACACACAGGAACTGGGGTGCAGAAAAATGGCAGCAGGTGCTCTGGACTGATGAGTCAAAATTTGAAATATTTGGCTGTAGCAGAAGGCAGTTTGTTTGCGAAGGGCTGGAGAGCATACGAATGAGTGTCTGCAGGCAACAGTGAAGCATGGCGGAGGTTCCTTGCAAGTTTGGGGCTGCATTTCTGCAAATGGAGTTGGGGATTTGGTCAGAATTAATGGTCTCCTCAATGCTGAGAAGTACAGGCAGATACTTATCCATCATGCAATACCATCAGGGAGGCATCTGATTGGCCTCAAATTTATTCTGCAGCATGACAACGACCCCAAACATACAGCGAAAGTCATTAAGAACTATCTTCAGCGTAAAGAAGAACAAGGAGTCCTGGAAGTGATGGTATGGCCCCCACAGAGCCCTGATCTGAACATCATCGAGTCTGTCTGGGATTTCATGAAGAGAGAGAAGCAACTGAGGCTGCCTAAATCCACAGAAGAACTGTGGTTAGTTCTCCAAGATGTTTGGGCCAACCTACCTGCCGAGTTCCTTCAAAAACTGTGTGCAAGTGTACCTAGAAGAATTGATGCTTGATGTTGTTTTGAAGGCAAAGGGTGGTCACACCAAATATGGATTTGATTTAGATTTTTCTTCTGTTCACTCACTTTGCATTTAGTTAATTGATAAATATAATCTATTAACATGTCTATTTTTGAAAGCATTCTTACTTTACAGCATTTTTTCACACCATGCCTAAAACTTTTGCACAGTACTGTATATATATATATATATATATATATATATATATATATATATATATATATATATATATATATATATATATATATTGTAGCGATCCATGCAGTTGTGTTTGTACTGCAATCACCGCTGTCTAAGTGTTTACGTGCTGTGTGTTTATTCCCTCCCCACTGTATTCCACTGCAGCTTTGTTTACCTTTTGTGTGTGTATTCCCGTGTATAATGTAACCCACTGCCTGTTTGTCTTCCCAGGCCTGTTAGCATTGATTGTTTTCTGTCTGTCCCCATTGGCTGTTTGTCTGTGCCAATTGGTCCTAGTGTGCGGCTGAGTGCCAATGGGATGTGCCTGAGCCTTAGTACCCTATTTGCATAACAGGGTCTGGCTAAGGTTATAAAAAGGTGCTGCGACACAATTTTGGTTGTTGTTGGTCATTGTCTTATAACTTGAGTAGCTGACAGAGCTGTGGTCTCTGTGTGTGAGAAAAAGGTGTGCTGAATAAAAGCCTTTGAAAGAAACACGCGTCACTTGTTTTCTGCCTCCTGCTGAAATACTACATTGGCGTCAGTTAGGAGACAGGAAATGGACCAGTGGATCCACTGCAACCCGACCTATTCCAGACATGGTGGGATGGTGGGCTGGAGAACCTCCTCGTGGCCTTCAGGACCAAGGCTGATGCCTTGCCTTCGGGGAGTTCGGGCACAAGGGAGGTGCTGTCTGCCCGAGTAACTGAGAGGGAGGTGCTGCCCGCCTGGGTGCCGAAGAGGGAGGTGCTGCCCGTCCGGGTGCTGGAGAGGGAGGTGCTGCCCATCCGGGTGCCGGAGAGGGAGGTGCTGCCCATCCGGGTGCCGGAGAGGGAGGTGCTGCCCATCCGGGTGCCGGAGAGGGAGGTGCTGCCCGTCCGGGTGCCGGAGAGGGAGGTGCTGCCCATCCGGATGCCGGAGAGGGAGGTGCTGTCAGCCCGAGTAACTCAGAGGGAGGTGCTGTCTGCCCAAGTAACTGAGAGGGAGGGGCTGCCCGTCCGGGTGCCGGAGAGGGAGGTGCTGCCCGCCCGGGTGCAGGAGAGGGAGTTGCTGCCCGCCCAGGTGCAGGAGAGGGAGGTGCTGCCTGTCCAGGTGCCGGAGAGGGAGGTGCTGCCTGTCCGGGTGCCGGAGAGGGAGGTGCTGTCTGCCCGAGTAACTGAGAGGGAGGGGCTGCCCGTCCGGGTGCCGGAGAGGGAGGTGCTGCCCGCCCGGGTGCAGGAGAGGGAGGTGCTGCCCGCCCGGGTGCAGGAGAGGGAGGTGCTGCCTGCCCGGGTGCAGGAGAGGGAGGTGCTGCCCGTCCAGGTGATGGAGAGGGAGGTGCTGCCTGTCCGAGTAACTGAGAGGGAGGGGCTGCCTGTCCGGGTGCCGGAGAGAGAGGTGCTGCCCGTCTGGGTGCCGGAGAGGGAGGTGCTGCCCGCTCGGGCGCCGGAGAGGGAGGTGCTGCCTGTCCGGGTGCCAGAGAGGGAGGTGCTGCCTGTACGGGTGCCGGAGAGGGAGGTGCTGTCTGCCCGAGTAGCTGAGAGGGAGGTGCTGCCCGCCCGGGTGCAGGAGAGGGAGGTGCTGCCCGCTCGTGTGCCGGAGAGGGAGGTGCTGCCCGCCCGTGTGCCGCAGAGGGAGGTGCTGCCCGCCCAGGTGCTGGAGAGGTAGGTGCTGCCCGCCCGGGTGCCGGAGGGGGAGGTGCTGCCCGCCCGGGTGCTGGAGAGGGAGATGCTGCCTGCCCGGGTGCAGGAGAGGGAGGTGCTGCCCGCCAGTGTGCCGAAGAGGGAGGTGCTGCCCGCCCGGGTGCAGGAGAGGGAGGTGCTGCCTGCCTGGGTGCAGGAGAGGGAGGTGCTGCCTGCCCGGGTGCCAGAGAGGGAGGTACTGCCCGCCCGGGTGCCAGAGAGAGAGGTGCTGCCCGCTTAAGTGCCAGAGAGAGGAGGTGCTGCCACCACTGGAATACCCTGCACCCCTGCCAGCTACACGACAGGAGGGTAGCTGGGACGACTACCTGAACATTCTGGAGGTCTCTCATTGGTGCCCTGCCTGCGGGAAGTGTGGGCACTTCAAAGTGAACTGCCCCCTCCAAGAGGAGGAGGAGGAGAAGAGACTGGAGTGCCTCACACTGATCGCAGCATTGGGAGAGCCGCCGCCGCTGCCAGTGCCTCAGGGAGTAGCCCCGCTGGCTCCAGTGCCAGCATTGCCACAGCTGCCTGCACATCCGGAGTGCCCTGCACCACCGCCAGCGTCGCCAACGCTGGAGTGCCCAACAGCATCGCCACCGCCGGAGTGCCCCGTGCCACAGTCAGAGTGCCCTGTGCTACCGCCACATCTGGACGGCCCTGCGCCACCGCCAGAGTGCCCAGCGCCCAAGAGGGGGGAGCCTGAGCATCCAGCGCCCATGAAGGGGCATCCTGAGCATCCAGCGTCCAAGAGGGTGGAGCCCGAGGGTTCCAGCACCCAAGAGGTGAAAGCATCCAGCACCACCTGCGTCGCCAGAGCCGGATTGCCCAGCAGCGTTGCCACTGCAAGAATGCCCTGCACCATCGCCAGTGCCTGAGTGCCCAGCGCCACCGATAGCGTTGCTACTGCCGGAGAGCACCGCGCCACCTACAGCATTTCTAGAGGTGGAGTGGCCTGCACTACTGCCAGTACCGCCACCACTGCCAGTGTGGTCACTGCTAGCTGCCCCAACCATAACAAAGTATGTGAAGCTAAACCCCTGATGCAGTACCATGATTGACAGCACTATCTCCAGTGGGGACTCCACAAGTTGATGTAGCAACCAATGAAATTGTACCTGTTTTAAATATTTACAGCCAAGATATTAGTCAGTAAATATTTAGTTTATATGCATTATATACACTTTAAAACACAAGCATTATATATATTGTAACATGAGCCTTGCGGTTCGGGTTCGTTGGCCCTTTAAAAACTTGACCCAGTACAGCAGACTTTGATTTTTTCAGCGCTTATGCACAATTCTTTTTAATTAAACACAAAATAAACAATAAACACAAAACAAAATAAACACCTGGCTCTTTTTGAGCATTAACTACACATACAATGACCCTCACTAAATACCAGACGGCTACCCCGTTTACCTGTAACACAAATACCAACCTTTTGTGATTGCTGGGACACAGCGCACACCTTCCTGTGTCTCTCCTTCAGCAGCCCTGAGCAGATTAACTGCCCCCTTTAAATACCCTGTACCTGGTCCTAATTTACAATTGTTTCCAGGTGCAGGGAATAACTAACAATTAAACAATAATCAAATTAAAACAATAAATCAATCAACAAAACCCTTCCCCAATTAACAAAACTAATCAAACTATTACATTTCCCCAAACTAACACAAAACCAAACATTTTACTGCGGGGAGGATTTCAACCCCCTCCCCGCTGTGCTACAATACATATATATATATAGTGGCTCTCAAAAGTATTCACCCCCCTTGGACTTTTCCACATTTTATTGTGTTACAACATGGAATCAAAATGGATTTAATTAGGAGTTTTTGCCACTGATCAACACAAAAAAGTCCATAGTGTCAAAGTGAAAAATAAAATCTACAAATTGTTCTAAATTAATTACAAATACAAAACAGAAAATAATTGAGAATAATTTGTTTATATATATATATATATATATATATATATATATATATATGCTCTTGTTGACCCAGGGTGATAGGATTTCAAGTGTAATTGCAGTGGCTTTTATGTTTGAACTCTTGAACCCTGAAAATAAAAATAAATAAATGCCCACAATAGGCAGGAACTCTTAAAAACATCAAATTACATAATCCTGTTTTGTTAAGGAACAATAAAATCAGAACTGTGAGGTGACAGACTGTGCAGGAGATGGAAGGGATTTAATATATAAAACCCATTTATTAAAAAAAAAAAAAGAAAAAAAAACCTCAGAAGTATCAAGTAACATTCACAAGTCAATAATGAACTATAAAAATATGGACCAAAAAATAAAAAACTACAATAGGGGTGTTCTCATAATATCTGAAAGGAGTCTGTAGTTGTTTCATTTCACCTCACTTTCACTATATGGCTCCTAGATTAATGGCTTTTCTTCTAATGTAGAACACAATGAGCCAGAGGTAGAGGCCCACAGAATACAATTGATACCACAGGGCTACATCTACAACATTTACTCTGCATTACAAAGGAAAAGGCTAGCTTACAATATCTCTTCAGCTGCTGGAGTGAAATCATTTTTGCTGCCAGAGGCAACTGAAAGATGCTGACTGCTTTAGACTATGTTTTTATGATTACTGTCTTAGTCTTCACATGATTCAGACTCTGAAAAAGAAAGAGAATAAAGAATTGCATGAATATCTTTGCATTGTTTTAAAAATACTGTACCCCATTTCTGAAAATGAAATAACAATATTTAAAAGTGATTGTCTGAGTTGTGCTGAACCAGGGTAAAAAAAATGTAATCTTATCAGGATACCTAGTGTAGAGATGTTTAGATAAGATTTCAAATAGAAAATTGATGCTTTTATGCAGATACATAGCAGTTAAGTGGTTTGTGAATCCAGCTGCAGGAACTATAATGCGTCAATAGTTTGTAAATAAGGCCTATTTTTTTAAACTATACACACCACTAGATGGCAGCATTTCTACTTAATTTCATTTAGGATGACATTTCAGTCTGAACAACAACAAAAAGAGGGAGCAGCAAGTCGAATTTAACCACCTGTCTGTGTTTATAATAAATGTATACAAATCAGATTATGAATCTGCAAATATTATATTTGTCTTAGGGTGCCATGTAAATAGGATGAGCAAAACCTTGTAAATCAGTTTAGTTACACAAGGTAACATATTTTCAAAGGACCTACACAATACATACCTAAAACAAAAGTAGAAAACGGACCAATCGCTCAAAAGTACTGAACTAAATAAGTACCTTCTTCAGCATTTTGAAGCCATTCAATAAACTTCTCCATTTGCTCCAGAAAGACACTTTTGCCTTTGGCCACATGTGCTTCTTTGTACCTCTTCAGAATGGCTTCTTCACTCAGGAAATCAGCTGCAATGCAGAGCATTTTGGGGTCAGGTTTCAGAAACGGGCAACTGGGTCTCAGAGAATGTATGATAAATGTATCTATAAACCATGGCAGTCACTGTGCAGTTCTGAAAATAATTGAGATGTCAGCATCTTATTTTCAATTAAGCCAGCATTTCAAAGTGCGTTTTTTTGCTCGATTGTTTTTGTTCGATTACTAAGACTGAACTTGACTTGTACTGGCTAATTCCGATTTTATATTCAACTTGATTGCTTTATTCAAGGTTTACAATTAAGCACATAATAAGCATAGCCTTAGAAATATCACAACCTGTTTGCCAGTTTCCCTCAGAGTTCAGAGAAAATAGCAGTGCAACATTATAAAATACTGTAATTTTTCACTTTATTCACCGGATTGCTTTTGTATAAGAAGAAAAAAAAACATTAGGAATGCAAATTTGAACCCGTGAATCCAATTCAGAGTAAACTGAAATATCTAAAGATAATAATACCTTCTTGATTTCTTCTTCAAACACATTTTCGAGATATTTGTATCGCCTAATGAGCTTATTGAAGACCTGAAGAGAGAAAACTCATTAGCAAAGCATACAAGTATGTGATTAAATATAATTACTGTATCTCCACATGCATGGCAATTATATTTAAATAAGCAGTACAAAGAATGCACAGGTTTTCACATTTTAAAAACAGATTGAAGAGAAATAAATTTGAATACATGTTTAATGGACTTAGTTTGAGCAACTTTTGGAACTGTAAGCACTCCATCAAGAGCTCCCTTTAGGTTTACCCACATTCTCAAAAACATGCCATGACAGTAAATGTGAAAACTCACAATTCTTATATAAAACAGTTCATCACAAGTATTTATGTCGGAACAGTGACATCACATTTTTGAATAGGCTAGGCAGCAGTTACTTGTCCATTGTAAGATGTATAATGAACATGCATATAACTGAATGCCAGTTGTTTTACACCAGTGGTCCCCAATAGGCAGCCCACATCAGGCCCTTGAAAGCCTGATTCATGGCCCGCACTATGACCAGATATTGCACTGTTCAAATCATACTATATTTAGAAAAATAAAAGCAACGTCTTTGACATCATGCGAGAATACAGAAGGACATGAGAGTGAGAAAGGACCTGTGTGTGAAGCTGAGGAAAGTGAGAGAGAAGGGGTGCTTTTCAGCAAAGAAAATGGTCTATTCCGCGGAAACAGCCAATCACTGCACAGAACAGAACGTCCTTCTCAGTTCTTCAGTGATGTCAGATACAGTGAGAGTGAGAGACTGTGTATCTGCAGTTGAGGAAAGTGTGGAAATTTACAAGGACAGGAGCAGTTATCACAGTTAATTAAAAAACAAAGCTTACTTTAAAAAAAAAAAAAAGTCTTCGAAACAGCGCAAAGTCGATAGTGAAAATCGGTAGTTTAGTTGCGAGTGGATAGAAGAACATTTGCCAGACCACAAGAATGCAAACCTAACCTGCTTAATGTGCACTCAAACGGTTGCAGTCTGCAAAGCTGCAAACATCCGGAGGCACTTTGAGATGAAACACGATCATTTTAATGACAGCTTTCCTTTGAAATCTACAATCCGCAAAGAAAAAAATAAAGCTTAACAACTTCTTACAGGCGTTCTATCCTTATGATCAGTCGAACAGCATCCCAACAGGAAAATACGACAGCAGCATCCTTTCGGGTAGCATGACACTGAAGATTCACTGAGGTGGAGCTTGTTAAGGCCTGTGTAATAGAAAGGCTGCATGAAGTGCTCAGTAATGATGAGAAAATGAGTAAATCAACAGTACATCTGTAACAGGGTTAAGCTTTCTTTGCACTTTATTTAGCATTTATAATTTAAGATGTGTCGTTTTTTATTAGTTATTTTATATTTATGTTTTTTAAAGCATACCGCATTGTAATTGATTAGTTAGTCCAATTGTTTGTAGCTGAATACTTTATAAAGCTTCATTAAGAAGAACGAGGGAGCTGGGAGGACGTTCAGAATAACGAGCAGTTTGTGTGAGCATGGATGTCAGACTGGGAAGTAGGAGCAGCGGTAGGGTTTTCTGAGAAACTGCTACTTTGTGTGTGAAGTTTATGAACTGTAGCGTATGCTGGCAGTGGTGTGTATCTGCATACAGCCAGCACTCGGATATCCGTTTCCCAGATACACGTCAGTCACGTTTTACCGGCCTTGTATTAAGAATAAAATCAATCCCCATTATATATATGTAACAAATTAATCTACTTACCTATCACACAGGATTTCCGACTCCATCACCAGTTTTGTGATACAAAGCCCTTCACTTCAATGTTACAATTTATTTGAATATCCGTCGCAGCCCATGGTTTTTTTTTTCCTCTGCATGCCAAATCAGTCTGTCTAGTTACTCTGCGCTTCATCCAGTTTCACCTGACGAAAATGCAGCCAAAACAAAGCGAAGATACAAGCTACGGTAATGTAATCATTAAACAGTTTTAGATGCTGTGATGTATTTTTTGTAAATCTGTGATCTTTACTGGTTTTTGTGCATTTTCATTTGCAAGTGAACTGTGACATTAGAGCCTTATCGAGCACTATATTCTGCAATTTTTAATACTGACTTTGGATACTGTCTTTTTTAAAAATCTTTTGCTAAATTGCATTACCTTTTACGTTGTGTGCAGTTCTGTGCATGGGTAACATTTTGATTTAATTTTACTGTTGGGTCGTTAACGAGGAATTTCACATACTGCTACAATACGTATCAGATTTAAAAGTATGTACTGTATTACAATCCACATGCCGTCTCTTTTGGCAAGTGATATTTTCAGAATCATATGTTCTGAATTAAAATACTTCTGTTGAAAATATATTACTGTACCAACAAAACCAATACAGTACATCTAAATGGAAGCCTACTTATTTTCAGATATGTATTTTTGATATTGTATCTTTTTTGTGTTCCCTGAAAAACGGGGCTGGAACGGGCCAAAATGAAATAATCACATATGCGTCACACTCGTTTAACTGTCACTGAAGTCACAATTTTATAGGGTTGGATATGTGACTGCTGACTGTATAGCAATTGTAGCTCATGTGTTGCCACTACTCCTACATTCTTAGCCTGGCACTGGCTCTGCCTGTAGTGAGAGGGGTAGGGGGAGATCTAGAATGACTCCTATATGATTATTTAGCCTGT
This sequence comes from Acipenser oxyrinchus oxyrinchus, assembly GCA_030684275.1. Taxonomy (NCBI): domain Eukaryota; kingdom Metazoa; phylum Chordata; class Actinopteri; order Acipenseriformes; family Acipenseridae; genus Acipenser; species Acipenser oxyrinchus. The sequence continues at coordinate 94,374,394 of CM060250.1, read as the reverse complement.
AAAATGAAAATCCAGTTCCTTTCTTTGATAGCTGTGAGAATGGGAATATTTAGTCCATGGAATATATGCTCGATATCTGAACTCCATTGGAGGTGAGATTCAGGACTCTTTAGGTTTTGTTTTGTTGGAGCACCACGTTATTTTGATTTGAATATATTTTGTTAACCGAGTCCTCAACTACATCTCCAGTTCACCAATGTAACTAACTCTGGATTTTTTTACTCTGCTTAGGTGCCCTTCAGTGCTTTATAACCTGTGAGGCTGACATGTTAACTACTGTGTCTAATTTGTGTAGCTGATAACGAATATGCCTTTGTTTTTATGAAGCCCTGGAAAAAAGGATCCATTTGATATATTTTATTTTTGTAAATGCAAAAAGCATATTTTACCTTATAAATAAAAATACTGAACCCCATTTTGCTTGTCCTCTACTTTCCTTGTGGTTCATGCATTGCTCCTTCCCAATAAAATAACCTGTGCTGTTAAACTACAGGGGAAAATTGGGAAACAATTAATCTTAGTTGCTCTTTTTTAAAAAAAAAAGAGCAACTTTTCTATAGAAGTGGCGTAGTCGGATTACTGCACGGCCTGGTGGTGGCTTAGCCTGAGCGTAATTTCCCCGCTGTAGCCGTGCACACCCCTATACTGGTTTGGTTTCATTACTCGCCCCCGTTACAGATCTGCTTAAACAGATTCCGTTGTCTGACAATAGTGCAGTAAGACGTGAATCCTGCGACAACCACATTGCCCAGTTGTCAACTTTCGTCCTCTTTTTTGATGACAAATCTTTTAGAGAGGAGCTGTTATGTTTGCTGCCTTTGCACGGCCAAACCACCGGAGAAATCATATTTGGAGAACTAACCAGTTTTTTTTTTTTAAATAACCATCTGGATTTCCGTAAAATAAGCTCGATTGTGAATATGCTTGGTTCTCAAAAAGGTTTAACCAGTCGGCTGGCTGCACAAAACCCAGCTGTTGTTTCTATTCACTGACTAATTCACCAGACTGTGCTCTGCACAAAATTGTTTGAGGAACTGGCGAACACAATGGCTTCAGTAAGGAAACTTGTTAATTTTATTTGAGGGAGCTTCAGTCTTCAGCATCGACTCTTCAGCCATCTCGGAGGACGTGTCGGCTATGTACTAAGATTTGTTGCAACGCAATGATGTGCGTTGCTTAAGCAAAAGTTAAATACTGGAGGAGACAGCTACTGAATTCTACATCAAAAACGTTTTTTAAAAAGCACAATGTGCTCATTCAAAACTGTTTTAATTCTGAAAAGGTTGGTGTGGGTACTTTGGGTGGTTTTATTGACAGCTTCTGGATTTTCAAAATGCAACCTTATCAAAGTGCTAAGAATAGAATTGAGTAGTTCACAAACTCAGACTGAGCATTCAGCCAACAGCTTCAGAAAACAGTGGTGTAGTTTACATTTGAAAAGAAACTGCCATTAGTGTGTAACTAAGAAGAACATAGTTGATAAAAAAGAACCAGAGCTGTCGCCAGAGGCCAGTACAAAACCGGACTACATGTGCTGTGCACAGGGGTAAAGGACTTAGTATAATTATACAGCATTGTAATGAGGAAATCTCTTTGCTTAAACATATTTCCTGTATTACTAATATTCATGATCTCTTTGTCCTTCCCTCAGCAACTAATCCAAGCCTCAACAAAGTTCAATGCATGGGTCAGTGTTGCTACATTGATATTTCAGGATTTGTATGGATTGGACGATTCCCTTTCAGCTCCTAGTCTTCACAGAAGTACAGTACATGTGATGATATGCAATATTTCTAAAACCATATGGGGTATGGTTTAAGGTAAATACAAGCAGTTTGCTTACCAAGCATGCTCCCTGCAATGAGGATGTCAAAGAGGGTGTCTGCATAGCGATGGTAATCTAGTCTTGATCCGGTGACATCCAGAAACTTCGCTATGGCATCCAGGTCACTCCCAGCCTCATTGAGACCTTGAATAATGGTGTCTCGAAACACTGTAGGCTCGAACTTCTCCTTTTCATCTGCACAAAAAGATTGTAGTGTCAAATATAGAAATGGTCTTTTTCTGTATGTATTATTATTCAGTACCAATTCATTTCGTCCCCTCAACCGATTCTAAGCAATTCCAATATTTTAATTCTGCGGGAAGTACTATGCACGACTACAATACAAAAAGTTAACTTTCACAGCTAGCAATTGTAGGACCCGGAGGCTGTCAGTTGTAGAACCCAAGAATAATCCCTGGTATTTATTTCACAAAGAGCACATGGTATATTTGACATTGTGGAACTAGATCATGTTAATTAGTAGTAAAGCCCATATGAATCACCTATCCCTTGATAACAAGCTGTTTGATTTGTGTGAATGTGGTGCCTTGAGGGACAATTTCCATTCCTTGCTGCTGAAAGCAGAGGAAATACAATTTTTCAAATGTTAAAAAAGTGAGGCTATAGGAAGTGAATTCAATAACAGTAGTTATTTACATATCAGAACTTCTAGTTCTAATATGTTTGAATATGCTTCAGTAACACACACTGAACTCCCAACCTTTTACAGAGGTCTGTTTCTGTCCTTTCAGAAATACTGCTAGACAGGCAGATGGATACACTATGCAGATAAGGCTGCCATTGCACTGAAGTCTAAGCCATTTAATGCTTTACAAGGAGGCAACTGTTTTTGCATTTTAACAGGTGTCAGATTATTTCAAAAACTGGCTAGCAAATGTTATGCTATATACAGTATACAGTCCCATTAAATTCATTTGTTTACACTATATAATCTTACACAGAGGTTACCAGTGTGGACAATGACAAACAACCACATAAAGCTCGAGGGAATACAATTATATAAACAAACCTGCACTGTGAAATCTATGTATTGGACAGCTAGTGGGTATGATATTAAGGTTATCAGTAGTTGGAGTTGAATTTGATATTGGATCAGGTAAATGCAGTTTGGTTATATCAAATTAAGTAAACATTAAACATTTAAAACTGAATAAGATAACTGTTGCTTAGCAACAGTTGCACATACCCCTTTTCCTGGTTTTAAACTGCTGACCTGTTAGCACTGGCTTCTGTTGCTTATTAATAAACAGCTAGAAGCAATAGTGAACACAATGAAAACAATTCCCATAGGGTTGCTGTTGAAGCCCATGCTCCATAGTTAATTAACTTCTGAAAACAAAACGTAGACACAAAAAAGATAGCAAACTAAAAATATCTGACAGGATAGTCAAAGCTAACCATATAGAACATTTGTTGTAACTAAATTGAATGCAAGCTAGTTGTGGTTCTTTCTGTGATGTTTACAGTGGCTTTTGCTCCAATACTGAACGTTAATATCACCTGTTATTATCAGAGGATAGAAACTACTCACGAACCATTGAACAAGCTTGTTCCATGAAAGTGTATCAACTAGATTCATTTGCACCAACTGCTACAGAGGTCTTACCCTCATTTAATCTGCTGAGTCAGAATCTGCAACAGCAGTGTGCTACACTATGTAATACGATGGGGGACCACACACCCTGCCTCAAGTTATACCAAAAAAAAATTAGACCATGACACTGGAACAAGAACCAATAAAGCCTTGCACTGTATCATTGCCTAGGCATTGGGGGTACAGTGTAGAAGTCTATATGTTTTTACATCGCACTTTTCTTTTTTTTTTTAAAATACAGAGCCTCTAATACAGTTGAGGTGAAACTTGGTGGAATATTCTTTAGCTCACATTGTTGATTGAATCAGGGAATAAAAGAACACCCCAGCACATCCATAAATACAGTGCACAGCTAATGTTTATCTTTAGCTAGAAAACTTATTTTCTAGTTATGTAGGCTTCATTTTGGTTCTGTTTATTTCTTAGTCTGAAGTGTCAGTGTTAAAAAAAAAGAATCTTCTAAATGTAATGATCAATCACTAATAAACAATAACAACAACAACAATAATAATAATAATAATAATAATAATAATAATAATAATAATAATAATACTGCTGTATTTAGGTAATAGCTGTACATAGTGTCCTGTAATCAACATTTAATATTATATACACTATGAAACATGCCCAATAATAAAGCCACTATCATTATCCAAATAAAATAATACAATTGTGTATTGTGGGCAGAATACCTATACCTCTGAGTATCTTAGTAGCTTAACACAACTCTGCATCTCCAGCAAACAGTAACAATTTGGTATGTGACACCTCTCAGTAGCTGCCGTTGTTGAGAAGACGTATTTTAGACAATACAGGTGTCAAGAGCAGATAGATTCACGTGGGCACTGTACTCTTCAGCCTACTGAACGAGAAAGGGACTTTAACGGGACACGGCTAAATGGGGGTGTGTCTCTATTTAGCCAGATTATAACTTAAATAAGTCTAACACATAACTCCCCAAAACTGTTTTTAATATGTTAGTTATAATTATTTAACACTTTTAAAATGCTTATGCCTTCTTTCACCCTTTGTATATATGTGCTAAAATTGAACAATTATACATTACCAACCCCCTCTCTGGTTGCCTAATGGAACATCCAGAGGAAGGCTTAACTCACCGAGCTGTTTATAGTCTGTTGCTTGTGAACGGATGGGCTGCAGGAAGGTTGCCTTGTTTTAGAAACACGTTAGATTTTGTATACACTATATCGCAAATATATGAATAGTTCTCCAAGTAATATTTAAAATAATAAAAGTATGGCTCTTCCGAAAAAAGGAGATCTTGCCGATGAAGAGAAAGAGTTATTAAACGCTATTACAGCAGGTAAGATGGGGGCGTTGAGGCATGATAATTGTATGTAAAAATGACATACAATTATCATGCTTTTACCGTACATATTTTATGTTAGGCTAGGTGTTGTTAAAAATACGTGCATTAAACATTTACAGTCAGTGAGTAGCTCTCAACGTTTATTCTATCTTAAATTTTCAGAGCGAATGTTTACTTTGTGTAGGCCTACATGCATGAAAATGGTATTGGTGTACAGCCTAGGAAGACTGTACAGTGTCTAATAAATTCTGTCTTCTCAGTCCAGCATAATGCACTTTGTTTTTATGTGTTCCACTAGTATACCGATAGCATATTAAAAGTATAGCAACTTAAATATGCCAAACTATATATTTTGGTAAAAAATATAATTAACTTTATTTCTTGGATAGGAAATGTGCAGGAGGCGTCAAGAGTGCTGGGATGCAAAGGTGTCCGTATCAACTGTTTGGATGAGGTGAGGCAGAAAAAGGGGGGAAACAATACTGTCACACACAGTGTTCCAGCCAGGCTGTTTTAATACTACGACTACGAATAATAACAACAACAACAACAACAACAACAACGAGCCGTTTTAATTCAGTCCATGGCCTCAATTATAAAACTACAAGAGCAGGCATTACACAAGCTCTTTTTTAGACTATTTCTCCAGTTAAACTGTCGTAAGATCACTGGATACACGATCTTAAGGGTATATTTATCCTCAAAACTACTTGAGAAATGAAAATTAAACAATTATTTCTACCCAGTGGATTTCTTAAAAAAAAAAAAAAGAATCTAATTGTGTTAGTTCTATTGCCTAGCATATTTACAAAAAATAACTGCTGTACAAGCTTTTCTGGCTATAGCCCTTCACACTGGCACTCCTACCCAGGTGAAGCCACGTACCTGGGTCATCCCTGGCTTGACCTGGGTCCCAGCGACCCACCTCAGGATGTGGGTCAACACGTTTTGACCCAGGTAGAGCGAGACAAAATGCATGACTGCCGTTTGTGAGGCCGACGCAGTAACAAACAGCCATGCCTGGGTGAAGGTTTCACTTTCACAAGGAACATTTCTATTTGTTCTGTTTAGCCATATTTTTGTTGATTGAGTCACACCATGAGCCAGATTGCAGCAGGGATGTAGAAACATTTGCTCTAATCAACATTTGGACCGACAGTTCAATCCAGAGAAGCTTGGATGGAAGCGTCAGTAACAAGCTGCTAACAGAGCACTGATACGTGCATTGTGTACTTGCATCTGGCACCCAGGTCAACCCTGCTTTATCAAAAGCAGTGCGAAATCGTGTACCCGACCCGCATGACTCCGGGTCCTGACCCGGGTAGAGTATGCCAGTGTGAAAGAGGATTATGATTTTAAACATCATTCTTGTGCGCCTGGCAGAGGCCTGTCACACTTGTGTGTAATGTGGCAGATTGTGCTGTACTATGATTATGGGTTACACTTTACACACTGATATACCCTGGCATACCAAAAAAATGAAAAAACAGTACTGTTCTTTGGTGCTTGGGGAGGTGAGCTGTCTGTTGCCTGTTATACCCTCCTCAGACTGCTTGTTATCTTATTAAGTTGGCATCCCTGAATGGATCTTCATCCAATCGAAATACATTTGCATTCTTACAGTGGCCTGCTTTTAATGATGCTGGTCACTCCAATTCTGACTGGGGATGTAATCTATTAACATGTTTGTTTATTTCATAATCACTTTTTTTTTTTTTAGACTCTCGGGTATCTTATTTTATAAAAGTCCTAAATAAATGAATTACGCTATCAAATGTCCGTACAGCTGTCGGCCATGAAAGAGCACAATAAAAATGATAACTTGCTGTTAGAATCTATAGTATATCTTGAAGCATATGGCAGGGACTGTAAGAGCCATTAGATTGCACTCACAAGTAGAATGATAATAACAAGAGTTTACTAGACAAATGGACTGAGAATTCTGTTGGAAACAGCTGTTGCCGATCTTTCCATGGGCCTGTCACAATCATATGAGAAAGCCTTGTTCAGTTCTTGTCCACTCTGCTTGGTCTGACTTTGACAGCAGCTGCTATAGAAATACAAAGTCCGGCATTACATCATAGTAATGTATATTCAGGTTTAGACACAAACAAAATTGTCTAGTCCTTATGTGAAGTTCCTGAGTCGGAATCAACAACAGCTATTGGGGGTCCCTTAAATGTTAGGCTTCAATTTTATTTTCTTAAATGTACATTTATAAATTTAGATTTTTATTATTGTATTAAAAAAATATAAATATATATATATATAATATATATATATATATATATATATATATATATATATATATATATATATATCTCTCACATAAGCTGCAGTATTACTTGGATGTGATTAGCATGTGATTTGCCACTTACAACCGACCCTGGCGACAATGGGTGCACCAGGAAAATAATAAATACAAAGTTGAATGGCTATTAAAACATTATTTAATTTTTTCTACATTGTGTCTAATTGTATAATACATTGATATGTGATGCTGTAACACTGTACTGAGCTTATTTGTCACAGTTTAAAAAAAAAACAAAAAACATGGGTGTAAAAATATAGATGTAGTTTGGTTTTTTGGTTTTAAAATTTCATTTCAGTTTTACTGAAAACCAATTGGACGTCCAAAAACAGCTGGGAAAAAAAAAAATAACTTAATAAAAATTTAAAACCAATCATAACTGACTTGCATCTCTAACTAGCATTTCTGATAACTTATTTTAATTAATTAAACTGTTTGTGGCTGTTTTATCCACCTAAGGAGGCTGTGTGGTCCAGTGGTTAAAGAAAAGGGCTTGTAACAAGGAGGTCCCCGGTTCAAATCCCACCTCAACCACTGACTCATTGTGTGACCCTGAGCAAGTCACTTAACCTCCTTGTGCTCCGTCTTTCAGGTGAGACGTAATTGTAAGTGACTCTGCAGCTAATGCATAGTTCACACACCCTAGTCTCTGTAAGTCGCCTTGGATAAAGGCATCTGCTAAATAAAGAAATAATAATAAATATTTTAACTGCAGGTCATGGTGACCTGCTATTTCTTTGTATTGGGATCAGCCATATAAATATGTGATATCTAAAAAAGGAGACATTAGTGTATAAATAAATTGGCCTCCCCATAGTGTTCATGCTGCTTGGATTTAATGTTGCAACAAAACATTGTGGGACCAAGTTGATCATATTATTGCTCGGCTGTTTGAAATGGATTTTGGTCTGATGTGTGTTTCTCATATGCTTGTGAAACAGATATGGATATTCTTCAGTTGATGTGGCTTCATCAGGAAAGAGTTTCTTAAATTAAGGTTCTTGTGTGGAACCTTGCAATGGTTCTACACAACTTACCCCTCGGTCTTAAAGCATAATGCAGAGAAAGATTGTATGAATGATGCCGTGCAGCCAACCTTGGAATGCAGAAGGATAAATGATAAAGAACACATTTTTTCCAGCATGGGATGACTCCACTGATGCATGCAGCCTACAAAGGGAAAGAGGACATGTGCAAGTTGTTACTACAACATGGAGCTGATGTAAACTGCAATGAGCAAGAGCATGGATACACTGCCCTTATGTTTGCAGGGTTTTCAGGTACTTTTTTAGTTATAAACAGGTTTGTTTATGGCTACCAACATATTCACAAAAGCTTTTGTGTTGCTTTAAAATCCCTTAAAGTTAGACAGACATACTGCAGAACAATGTGTTTCAAACCCTGTTTAATTAAAAATACAACCACATATTTCACAACCTATTTTGCAGAAATCAATTAAGGTGTAGCAATCGTATTCGCAGGCTTATGTAAACATCTTCATTTCTAACCTGATGGCTCTGATGTTATAGTTGAACTTTGTCCTCCTTTGTGAAACCCTAGGTAATAAAAACATAACTTACATGATGCTGGAGGCTGGAGCTGAAACGAATGTAGTGAACTCTGTTGGACGGACAGCAGCACAGATGGCTGCCTTTGTAGGTAAGCTGGACTGAGCTGGTTAACTCTTGCATTTTAGCCTGGCTGTGAAAAATAAGAGAGGGGATTGAAAGGGCTTGTTATGTTTGTTAGATAGGCCTCATTCCTAGCCTAGAGATATAGGCCTACTCTACAAAGAAATTTTACAAAAGACTGAGTAAATGTGGAGGATTATATTTTTCCCAATCCAAATTGGTGTTGTTCACTTTCTCTGCCAAAGGAAGGGTTGTGTGTATATTTTGTTTATAATAATTTGTTTTCTGGTATATTGAGAATTTATATTTGTTCTTTATGTTTTTTTTTATTTTTTATCAGGTCAGCATGACTGTGTGACAGTTATCAACAATTTCTTTCCCCGAGAAAGACTGGATTATTATACAAAACCCCAAGGTCTTGATAAAGAGGCCAAGCTTCCCCCCAAGCTTGCTGGACCCTTGCATAAAATCATCATGATGACTAACCTGCACCCTGTAAAGGTAGAGTGGCTGCATCCGGAAAGCCTTTCGCGAGTTTAAAAAACTGAGGAGAACATCTAATGTCACCTTCACTGTGGCCTTTAGGTCAAGTTGTGGGAATCTCACAAAAAACAAAAACTTTTGTGTTGGTAATTAACACCATTTGAGGTATTGACTTCTTAAACACCATTTGAGGTATTGACTTTACAATTGCAGATATAACCCTGCATTCTAAATGTGTTGGTGACATTGACATCTAGCCAAATATTACTGCCATATTGAGCTTGGATGACTTTTTAAATTTCTAGGCTATACTCGGGTTATTTTCTTAATATTGGGTACAGTGGTGTTGTCTTCTATTTCTTCATTTAAGTCACCAGTGTTTTCTATAAAGAATTGAACCGCTTTACTGCCACATTGTTTTGACCTGTGGACATATCAATGATACAATCTTTTTCACCTTTCCATTTTACTTCATATTTATAAACCATTCATTCCTGTATGCCACGCCCCTTCAGTTATTCTTCAGGGATGTTTTGTTTTTGTTCACAAAAAAGACCATTCCAGTCTAGCTTTCCGTATGGCTGTTATTTGGAGTTATACACTGCATTATTTCCAGTTAAGCTGATTCATAGATTCCTTTTCCTAAGTATAAAAGTCAACCACATTAGCCAAAAGCGAAGCTCATAAATATCATTTTAGCCCCCTAATAAAAGCATTCTGCATTCCCCCCCATACAAGAAATGTCACACTGTGAATGGGGTAGGGTGTTCTGATTTTTGTTACCATTCATAAAGAACTATTTCTCATTACCCATCCCAGTCCATTAGTTGCTTTAGAAAATTGTTCAATCAGGGTTCACCAGATTTTAGTCAATACATCTACAGTGTCATGTTGAAGGTAGTGTAATTGGATTCTGCAGTCTGAAAAGTTAGTACACATACTGAAAAAGATGTACAGTGCCTTGCGAAAGTATTCGGCCCCCTTGAACTTTGCGACCTTTTGCCACATTTCAGGCTTCAAACATAAAGATATGAAACTGTAATTTTTTGTGAAGAATCAACAACAAGTGGGACACAATCATGAAGTGGAACGAAATTTATTGGATATTTCAAACTTTTTTAACAAATAAAAACTGAAAAATTGGGCTGCAAAATTATTCAGCCCCTTAAGTTAATACTTTGTAGCCACCTTTGCTGCGATTACAGCTGTAAGTCGCTTGGGGTATGTCTCTATCAGTTTTGCACATCGAGAGACTGAAATTTTTGCCCATTCCTCCTTGCAAAACAGCTCGAGCTCAGTGAGGTTGGATGGAGAGCATTTGTGAACAGCAGTTTTCAGTTCTTTCCACAGATTCTCGATTGATTCAGGTCTGACTTTGACTTGGCCATTCTAACACCTGGATATGTTTATTTGTGAACCATTCCATTGTAGATTTTGCTTTATGTTTTGGATCATTGTCTTGTTGGAAGACAAATCTCCGCCCCAGTCTCAGGTCTTTTGCAGACTCCATCAGGTTTTCTTCCAGAATGGTCCTGTATTTGGCTCCATCCATCTTCCCATCAATTTTAACCATCTTCCCTGTCCCTGCTGAAGAAAAGCAGGCCCAAACCATGATGCTGCCACCACCATGTTTGACAGTGGGGATGGTGTGTTCAGGGTGATGAGCTGTGTTGCTTTTTACGCCAAACATAACGCTTTGCATTGTTGCCAAAAGTTCGATTTTGGTTTCATCTGACCAGAGCACCTTCTTCCACATGTTTGGTGTGTCTCCCAGGTGGCTTGTGGCAAACTGTAAACGACACTTTTATGGATATCTTTAAGAAATGGCTTTCTTCTTGCCACTCTTCCATAAAGGCCAGATTTGTGCAGTATACGACTGATTGTTGTCCTATGGACAGAGTCTCCCACCTCAGCTGTAGATCTCTGCAGTTCATCCAGAGTGATCATGGGCCTCTTGGCTGCATCTCTGATCAGTCTTCTCCTTGTATGAGCTGAAAGTTTAGAGGGACGGCCAGGTCTTGGTAGATTTGCAGTGGTCTGATACTCCTTCCATTTCAATATTATCGCTTGCACAGTGCTCCTTGGGATGTTTAAAGCTTGGGAAATCTTTTGTATCCAAACCGCTTTAAACTTCTCCACAACAGTATCTCGGACCTGCCTGGTGTGTTCCTTGTTCTTCATGATGCTCTCTGCGCTTTAAACGGACCTCTGAGACTATCACAGTGCAGGTGCATTTATACGGAGACTTGATTACACACAGGTGGATTCTATTTATCATCATTAGTCATTTAGGTCAACATTGGATCATTCAGAGATCCTCACTGAACTTCTGGAGAGAGTTTGCTGCACTGAAAGTAAAGGGGCTGAATAATTTTGCACTTCCAATTTTTCAGTTTTTTATTTGTTAAAAAGTTTGAAATATCCAATAAATTTCGCTCCACTTCATGATTGTGTCCCACTTGTTGTTGATTCTTCACAAAAATTACAGTTTCATATCTTTATGTTTGAAGCCTTATAGGTTTCCTAGACTTTGCTATGTAGGAGGTGCTTATCTTCCCTTTTTCGGCATGTGAAGTCTAAAGACAAATGCACAATGTACAGTAGTTCAGTTATTTATTTTGCACTGTGCTGCTTTCCTGGTTTACACAGATTGTGATGATGGTGAGAGAGAATGTTCTGCTGGCTGATGCGACTGCCCTGGGGAAATGCTATAGAGTCCTGGACCTGATCTGTGAGAAGTGCTTCAAACAGAGGGACATGAATGAGGTGCTGGCCATGAAAATGCACTACATCAGCTTCATTCTACAGAAGTGTATTACTTTCCTAAAAGATCGTGTGGATAAGCTCGATGGCCTTATTAAAAGGTTTGTGTCCTACTTTACACTGTATTGCTTTTTCAACATTGATCTGATTTAGTGAACTCGGATCTCGGTTTATTAACCAATTGGACTTTTCAGCAAAATAGTTTATCTTTCTAACAACAATAATGTCAGCAAAGTTATGTGACCTTACAAAAGAATATTTAGTTATTATGAATAATTGTTATAACATTGAAACTACAATACATTTGCATACATTATTTTAAAGTGTTACCCATGTCTTCATCATTCCAGTTCAGGGTTTGCAGTGTGTGTCATTGCAAACTCTGTTCTATGACTTTCTAAATAAAGCCAGTAGAAATTAACCTTTTCACTGCCACATCATTTTTAACCTCTAGATATATAGCCGTCTTCACATTTCCATTTTGAAATCCTGTTTACAAGCCTCTTAGATTACGCTACTGGGGGTGCTTTGTTTTTGTTCACAAAAACCCCCCATTTCTAGTTTGTATTGAGTTGGGCAGCGTGAGATTTTTCTTAAACTTTTTTTACATCTTCCAACAGTTTGTTAAAAGGAAGAGACACCGATGGTTTTCCTTCATACCAGGAGAAGTTCATCAGAGAGTGCATTAGGAAGTTTCCTTACTGTGATGCCACCCTTCTGCAACAGTTAGTCAGGAGCATTGCCCCTGTAGAGATTGTAAGTAGTACGTTGACTTGGCATGGTACTGCAAAATGTTACATTTAATTATTGTAATTATTTCCTTAAAATCTTCATGTGGATTTGTGTGGACTATGAAGATACAAAACTCTTATGAAGTAGGCGGGGGCATGTGACTTGAAGTTCCATGGCAATGCATTCTGATACAGTACATAGCAAAGTACGTTTAAAGTCCTGGGGCCGTAAATCTTAGGAAAGGTCTTAAGATGTTTAAGATTAGGGCTGCAATGAAGGATACATTTTGACCTTCGAAGGTTCAGAATACATTACCGAAGCAAGGTTCGAACCTTCAATGGCACTAATTTGCATAATTTACTGGGGACATCACCATAGCTACTAGTATATATTTTATTGGAAATCCTATTATTTTACAGGTAATACATATAAATGGAATAAAACATTCACATGTATTTTAAAAATATGTTATATAGAACAATAATCATGTTTTTATAATTTAAATAAAAATACATGTTGTTTTATTTACACTTAATTGATACTGCTTGTGATATATACGGTAAGCTTGCATTGCACCAGCACCAGCTGCAGCTGACTTGGACAAAACAAAGCTTTATTTAACAGTCACCGTTCCAAGCAGGTTATCGGTCACAGTCACATTTTACTACTACTACTAAAAATATTAATAATAATACTAATAATAGTATGAACTTACACTTGTGAAGTGTAAGTGACAAGTGTAAGTTTCAAAATCAAGAACAAACATTAGAATTAGCATCAGAAGATCCAATAACTAAACATGCTGCTGTGCATAATAGTTAAACAGCAAGGCATAACTTCAATTAAAATGTACTTGAGTTCAATTAACAACTGAAAAGAATATGCGTGCATCCACACCATCTGTCCCTTTTAGACCATTAATAATAATAATAATAATAATAATAATAATAATAATAATAGATCATTACAGTTTTACAGAAGTCATTCTGATCTGAAATATGCTTGTTAATTAACATTAGTGTTTACACTATCTCAGAAACATTTAACATCTACGTGAAAGCCAATAAATTGCAAAACATTGCTTTTCCTTCCTCCCTTTCCTATTGCCCAGAAATTACCAGGCTTCATGTTAGATTCTTTCACTTTTAAAAATTTCGCTTTAATTTTTAAATCAGCAACACAAATCCAGAGGCTGAAAGTTTGCATCCTTGTAACCCGCTGACATTGGCTATCCAGTGTAGCCCTAACTAATTGATGCATTGATTAATTGTTGCATCTCTACTTAAATGTCATCTTAAGTGGGAAAAATAAAATATTGAGAAATGTAGTGGTAGGACCAAGTTAACTGGTAAACAGTGTTTTAAACTATATTCATGTATTGGGATTAGGCTATTTCTTCTTCTTCTTCTTCTTCTTCTTCTTCTTCTTCTTCTTCTTCTTCTTCTTCTTCTTCTTCTTCTTATTATTAAAATATACACGTATTGTGCCCATCTAACGTAATGTGTTTTTCCGCAAGGCTAAAAAAATTAAATGCAAAGAAAATCTACCATCTATATGCAAATCAATAGTGATGCGTACAAATTACATTGACACATTTGTTTGGTAGTTTCAGACATAGCAATTTAGCTTGATCCTTGAGATGCGTGTTTCTTTTTCAGCATAGCTACCAAGTCAAGATAAAATTTAACTCACCATTCCATGCAGGTTCAGTCAGTCATATTTTACTACTACTAAAAATATTAATAATAATACAAATAGTAATATGAGCTTGCTCTTGTCAAGTGACCCAGGAGGTTGGTTGTGTCTCCATGTTACATCAACAGTCACTGGACAGTTTGCATTCATCTTTTTTTTTGGTCGTCTGGGGATTTAACAAAAACAATCCCAAACAGCAGAGGGGTTTCGAGACATTTCTTTCAATACAGCTTATGCTATACAACGCTTTGCTGTCCAGGTGGCGAATGAAGAAATTAAAGGCTTGCCTCTGGACATCACGAGCTGGAGGGGAGAGGGGCGGACAGCTCAGTTTGCGAAATTAAAATTATTAATGTTGGCATATATTTTGTATGTTTCAAACATATTCTACCATAGCACTTCTCTTACACTGGCTTGTACATTAGGCGTTCTGTACATATTTTACTGAAGCACTATAACTGCTATAGGTTTTAATGCGCATTGGCTCTTAAGAGTTTTTCATTCGCACCATCCTCATGCTTGACCTAATTGAATAGGTATGTTAACTGTTGTGCATTTGAATGAACAAGCAACCAAATTCAATCATAATATGTGTTCCAAAGATACCAACATCAAAAAGTATAACTTGCCTGCTAAACAAATGCCAGCAATAGATTGTTTACATTTTTCGCCACTGGTGACAAGCTATATATTGTATCGTGCACAGGGTTTGTCCTTTTTCTTGTAGAATGCTGATAGCTTAGCATTTAGCAGAAAAATCACTACCATAAAGCATAGACCAGTTTTACACAGGTGTCCTCTGTAGAGTTTGACCCCCCTTTTTTCTTTATGAAAACATGACGGGATGGACAGTAAGAAACACAGCATTTTTCCCCCAGTCTGAAAGCTAAATTGTTCTAAAATCTACCTAAAATGTACTTAAATGTAGTGATTTTTGCCAGGCCTGTCCTGGAAGGGACTTGGTTATTGGTTAGTTGAAACCCTCAAGGAGGGTTGAAAACAAGCTTACACCTTTGTAAAGGTTGAACTAATTAAATCCCATTCAGATAAGTTGATTGTTTAAAGAGACCAACTTCCCCCAAAGCTTTTTACATTCTTTTATGCATTTTAAATAAATGAAGCATCACATGGCATGAGTAAAATGAAACACTGCTGTAATGGTAAAATAAAGGACACTGCCTGAAGGTCAAATAAATATATATGTCAATAGTATTTGATTAGTTGTATTGTGTGTTAAGAAAAAAAATAAGTTTTTGACTTGTAAGTTAACATAATTATTTAAGATACTGAAAAAGGAATGGGGGGTGCTTTGGAGAGCATTGGTGCTTATTAACCTTTTGCCAGTAAAACTGGGCACTAATATAAAGAAGGGCAGACAGTGGAGACTGGGAGCTATCCCGAGCACTTATGGTATTCTTACTTTTAAATATTTCTTCTACATATCTAATAAGGGCTACCACTTAGACAATAATTTATTATCTTAAATGTAAGAACAATTTTCAGAAAAAATAAGAACTTTTCTTAAACACCAATTTTTTCTTAAGTTTTAAGAAAATGTGTTGTGAACAGCAGTTTTTTTTTCTGAAGAATAAGGCCCCTAAACTGTCCCAGCGGACCTGGAGAAACCCTGCGTAAAGCCTTGAGGAATAATAGCAGGGGTGTAACTAAGTGTCTTGGTCAAATTCAAATAGGAGTAGAATTTGAGTTCCCCTGACAAAATGTCTTCGTTCTAGGGCAATGATCCCACCGCTCTCTCTGTGCTCACCCAAGCCATTACTGGCCAAGTTGGTTTTATCGATGCTGAGTTTTGTACGGCCTGTGGCGAAAAGGGAGCTGACAAAAGGTGTTCTGTCTGCAAAATGGTAAGCTGTTGTCCATTTTCTTTTAAACAAATATATTTAGTAAAACACAAGAAAGCTAGTATGATGTATTTTACAGTACACACTAGAATAATTATATTTTAGTATTGTATTATGTATCTTTAAATACCATACAAAAATACCTGGAATCTGACTGTGAGTTGCAGGACAAATGTAAGGTAAAAATGTAAGAGGTGCTGACAAGAAGAATAATTAATATACCAATTAAACAAGTTTTTGTCTTTTTTTTTTTTTTTTTTCTAGGTGATATATTGTGCCCAAGACTGTCAGAAGCAACACTGGTTCACACACAAAAAAGTCTGCATGAAACTACAAGATCAGAGAGAAAAACATGAAGCAGAAGTTGCTAAACAGAAAGAAAAACAAGAAAAAACTAAACAAAACAAAGGTTAGTTATTTAAACTGACTTTATTACAATGTCAAGTTTCAAGATGCCTTTTATCTTCTTTTTTTTTTTTTTTTTTTACAACTTGAACAAAATACTCAAAATACTGAATGTACTGTAGCTGTACATGGTGCCCTACGGTTACTGAAGTTGTGCTGTGAGTGTTTGTACAGACTTGTCAAAAACATTTTGTATGTGGATGTAATGCATATTTTGCTAAATATCATTGTAGGTGATTGATGCTTTGCATCGTCATATTTAATATTTTTAGGTGAATCTGAGGAAGCAATAGAAGACACTTCAATTTCTCAGGAAGAACCCAGTGATGGCCATAATGTTGAAGAGAAAACACAAAGTGGAGAACCTATAGCTTTGAGCGTTTCAGGGAGTGGGATAAGTACAGCAGCTTCTGAAACTGAACAGACCTTGTGAGTGATGTTGTCCTCACAGGCTTGGCCTAAGTCAATTTCTGGTAATACAGGTGCACTCCACTTATAACGAATCCTGTTAGAATGGAGTTCCGTTTACAACGTATTGAGCAGGCATGTCCCTGCCAAACAACATGGGCTTTAATGAGGAATTTCGAATTGTGTTTACTACTTTGTTTATAAAGTACCGATTTCCATTGTCCCTTGAAGTTATAAGTGGAGTGCACCTGTATATGAATCTGTGCTCAGCAAGGTTACATACCAACAATGCTACATGGAAAGAGCAGGGAAGTACATTACTAATTACTCTGCACTGAAGTTCATGAATGGGATTCCACTTGAACACTCTATATATATATATATATATATATATATATATATATATATATATATATATATATATATATAAAAAGCAGATTTAAACCCAACATTTTTTTTTTTTTTTTAATTTAAAAAGGGAACATGTTTCATGAAATTCAGAAGATTGATTCTTAAGATGTACTATATCCTATTCATAAGAGTTACCTATCACAATTCAGATAAATGATTTAAATAGGTTGCTGCAAAGAGATGAATGTGCAGGTGTGACCTAACCTTACTAATATCTTGGTGTCCCTGAATAGTTCTAGTCTACTCTTCAAATATAGGCAACATTTTAATATGAAGAAACCACCCGTGCAGTTGTACCCTAAATGTTACCTATTTACTACCAATGCAAAACGAATCACATTGAATGTCATGCAAGCCTGGAACAATCCGTATCATGAAAAAGTATATCTTCGCGACCTTTGTCCACCATGTAAAAATATACTAGAAATATGACCTGCGTAAGGATGGGCATGTTCCTCCATCTATCTCCACATTGTGGTAACTGAGTTAGTGGTTCTTTACATATCTGGAAAAATGTAAGTGTATAATGACAGCTG
Source organism: Acipenser oxyrinchus oxyrinchus (assembly GCA_030684275.1). NCBI lineage: Eukaryota > Metazoa > Chordata > Actinopteri > Acipenseriformes > Acipenseridae > Acipenser > Acipenser oxyrinchus. Next base: position 94,356,390 of record CM060250.1, on the reverse strand, counting down.
GACAGTCATCTCTAGACACAGATTCTAATAGTACCTTGTGCTAAAGTATGACCAAAGTTTAACCACAATTAGATAAGCTGTACTTCTGTTAATGAAACTCTATTTGAGCAACATTTCTAATCATTGAAAATACCATAAAAACATTATGGGACAACAAAATGTGTTAGTGTACACTTTGCCTTAGGACTGTTTTGTTTAACAATTGTAATTTAAAAACTTTAGATTCATGTGAAAACAAAACAAAAAAAAACACACAACAAAGGCTTCTTCGTTACATCATTTGGTCTCTAAGCTATACTGATCAGTGTTACAGAAAACAACGTATTTTGTGCTTTCCCCTGGTTGTTTTATAAACCTTTGTGGAAAACGCATTCCTTAACTTCATTTTGAAACACTATTTAAACCACTGCATAATATAATTAAGCAAAAAACAAGGTCTGTGTGTGATGCCAGAATTAAGTGAAATCAACGATGACACATATGAAGTAATATTTATAATGGCATTTTCTCATTATGTTTTGATAATTTAAGTTTCAATCATAATTATAAAAATGTACTCCAGGGAAGTAGATCAAGTCCATATGAGAAAGCTATATCTTTACTAAGTGACCTTAAATGAGCACAAAGTGCTTGTAACTCATACCAATATCATGTTTCACTTGTGTCACAACAGTCATTATTAACATTACCAAATATGTGTATATATTAAATTAGAAACTGAAATTTCTGAATTACGTATTTGAAAGTTTGTGCATTAGTCATGTTGATTAAAATATTAAATATTTTATTCCCAAATAAAATGGTGTTAAAGTTGATGTTATTTGTATTTGTACTTGTTGAGTATAACTACTATTATTATTATTATTATTATTATTATTATTATTATTATTATTAATATTAGTTTATTTAGCAGACGCCTTTATCCAAGGCGATTTACAGAGACTATGGTGTGTGAACTATGCATCAGCTGTTACCAATAAGTCAATATTGGGAAAAAATAGAGCTATCTGAAGACCTTAAGCAGAAAATTATTTATTGTCATAAAGCTGGAGAAGGATACAAGAAGATTTCCAAGCATTGGAGTATCCCAATTTCAACTATTGTTTCTATTATCAAGAAGTACAAGACTCATGATACTGTCACAACATCCCACTTTCTGGAAGAAAGAAGGTTCTTCCACCAAGAACAAGTGGAAGAATTGTGAGGAAGGTTAATAACAATCTGAGATTGACTGACAAAGATATTCAAAGTGAATTGGCTGCAAGTGGGACTGGAGTTTCCATTTCAACCATAGGTCGAGTATTGCATGGTGAAGGTCTCAATGGTTGCAGGCCAAGGAAAAAGCCACTCTTAGGAAAATATGTTTGGAAAAAGTGGTGAGGCGTACAAAGAAAAGAACACCATACATACTGTCAAGCATGGAGGTGATAATATGTGGCTGTTTTTCCTCTAATGGCACAGGAAATTTAGTTCCAATACATGGTAAAATTGATTCCATAGCATAACAAAAGATATTGGCCAAACATCTAAAACCCTCCGCTACAAAACCTGCTTTAAAGCGGAACAGGACGTTCCAACGACAACAATCCAAAGCACACATCAAAATCTACTTCAGAATGATTAAATAAAAATAAAATCAAGGTTTGAAATGGCCTAGTCAAAAAAAGATTTTTCCTATAATTATTTGTTTTTAAGAAATTTCTAGAAATTCTAACTTACCATTGGGGTATGTAAACTTTTGACTACAACTGTGTGTGTGTGTGTGTATATATATGTATATACAGTACTGTGCAAAAGTTTTAGGCAGGTGTGAAAAAATGCTGTAAAGTAAGAATGCTTTCAAAAACAGACATGTTAATAGATTATATTTATCAATTAACTAAATGCAAAGTGAGTGAACAGAAGAAAAATCTAAATCAAATCCATATTTGGTGTGACAACCCTTTGCCTTCAAAACAGCATCAGTTCTTCTAGGTACACTTACACAAAGTCAAGGATTTTGTAGGCATATAGTCAGGTGTATGATTAAACAATTATACCAAACAGGTGCTAATGATCATCAATTCAATATGTAGGTTGAAACACAATCATTAACTGAAACAGAAACAGCTGTGTAGGAGGAATAAAACTGGGTGAGGAACAGCCAAACTCAGCTAACAAGGTGAGGTTGCTGAAGATAGTTTACTGTCAAAAGTCATACACCATGGCAAGACTGAGCACAGCAACAAGACACAAGGTAGTTATACTGCATCAGCAAGGTCTCTCCCAGGCAGAAATTTCAAGGCAGACAGGGGTTTCCAGATGTGCTGTCCAAGCTCTTTTGAAGAAGCACAAAGAAACGGGCAACGTTGAGGACTGTAGACGCAGTGGTCGGCCAAGGAAACTTACTGCAGCAGATGAAAGACACATCATGCTTACTTCCCTTCTCAATCGAAGATGTCCAGCAGTGCCATCAGCTCAGAACTGGCAGAAAACAGTGGGACCCTGGTACACCCATCTACTGTCCGAGAAGTCTGGTCAGAAGTGGCCTTCATGGAAGACTTGCGGCCAAAAGCCATACCTCCGACGTGGAAACAAGGCCAAGCGACTCAACTATGCACGAAAACACAGGAACTGGGATGCAGAAAAATGGCAGCAGGTGCTCTGGACTGATGAATCAAAATTTGAAATATTTGGCTGTAGCAGAAGGCAGTTTGTTCGCCGAAGGGCTGGAGAGCGTACACAAATGAGTGTCTGCAGGCAACAGTGAAGCATGGTGGAGGTTCCTTGCAAGTTTGGGGCTGCATTTCTGCAAATGGAGTTGGGGATTTGGTCAGAATTAATGGTCTCCTCAATGCTGAGAAGTACAGGCAGATACTTATCCATCATGCAATACCATCAGGGAGGCATCTGATTGGCCCCAAATTTATTCTGCAGCATGACAACGACCCCAAACATACAGCGAAAGTCATTAAGAACTATCTTCAGCGTAAAGAAGAACAAGGAGTCCTGGAAGTGATGGTATGGCCCCACAGAGCCCTGATCTCAACATCATTGAGTCTGTCTGGGATTACATGAAGAGAGAGAAGCAACTGAGGCTGCCTAAATCCACAGAAGAACTGTGGTTAGTTCTCCAAGATGTTTGGGCCAACCTACCTGCTGAGTTCCTTCAAAAACTGTGTGCAAGTGTACCTAGAAGAATTGATGCTTGATGCTGTTTTGAAGGCAAGGGTGGTCACACCAAATATGGATTTGATTTAGATTTTTCTTCTGTTCACTCACTTTGCATTTAGTTAATTGATAAATATAATCTATTAACATGTCTATTTTTGAAAGCATTCTTACTTTACAGCATTTTTTCACACCTGCCTAAAACTTTTGCACAGTACTGTATATATATAGAGAGAGAGAGAGAGAGAGAGGCTTGCTACTTTTCGATTTTAATCCGTAAAGCTCGTAAACGTCGAATTCCCCAAAAATATGATTTCGACCAAAAATAATAATTTAGAAATCATCTCTAGTTTGTATACTTGCTGTCTGTCCCGTCTCCGTTCCGCTGTGAATGGCTGGGGGTTGCGGTCAGTCATCTGAGTGGTCCCTTAGTAGGCTACTACAGTTTCACTCTGTCATTTTATCCTGTTCTGACAGATCTTGTTAACTGAAGCAGCACTAGAATTCCCTCATTTGTGTAAATGACTGCCAATCATAAAGACCTGTGCCGACTGTGCACTTTCATTTGCCAGCTATAGTGCCTGTCATTCAAAGCTCCTACTTTGAAATTAGCGGGTTACAGTGTAGGTATGCTGTTTCTTTAGGTATACGGTGACAGTTGCTAGTTTGATTTGAAAATGGGGCGCAAGAGGAAAACACTTATTTTGTAAATCTGCTGACATACAATATATTGCCATTTCAGTCTTAATGTTTTTAATATTCTTGAATGTTTATTTGTTTTTTTGCATTTGTATAACTACTAACTACTTTAAAAGTATTCAAGTCAGACAAAACTAATATTAGAGTATGATTTATATATTGTACAATATAATCAAAATATATTGGCATATATTCTAGAATACATTTTGTCATCTTCAGTATATTGAAATATATTAATCAATATATTACATTATATTTCTCTATATATTAAAATATATTTTTGTTGCATAAAGGAAGCTGAAGTCTCCGTGGCAGGATGAAGCGGGCCCGTCTGCCTTGCCTTCCAGTGACTCTAAGTCCAGCTGTGCTGAAGCAGGAGATGGGTGCAGCGCAGACTCTGAATAATAAGTGCAAGTTAGTTGTGGTCAGCTAATGTTTTGTTCTGTGCATATTATTTTTACTCGTAAATTTACACTATAAAAGTCTGTGTAATACACTTTTATATACTGCGTTTTCTATGGTTTATTTGAGACAATTGTTAAATTTGTGTAGGATCTTTATCTTTACAAGATATATCTCTGCTGTGACCAAACGTTATTTTTGTTGCATGTTGAATATGATAAACGGGTTTCGCTAAATGAGACGTTTCTCAATGCCATAAAATGCCATTTTTTTAAAGCATAGAGCTTGATTTCACACATTCTTTGTTTGAATTGAAAAAAAAAGATAAAAAACCTGGTAAATTCTTATTAATAGCTTCGGACTTTTTGCTGAAAATAACAGTTTTATGTGCTAAAATATAATCGAGCAAAAGCTTAACTTGGGTGGCTAAGAATGTATTTTTCCAATTGTTGCAACTACATGTGCGCTGCCTCGTTATTTTCCAGTTAAATGGAAATCCAGACTTCAAATGTGACTAATTGGCTTGTTAATGAACCTGAAAATCAATAGTTGTTTCAATAAAATCAGTTATAAGCAGGAGTCACAAAGGACATTGCGAGTAGAAGAAATTAAGTTGTTGAAAATCGAGACATATAATTAGGTGGCAAAAAAACTATCGGTGCAAATGCATTGCAACCTCTATTTTCTCTCAAAAAAATGCGCCTTCTGAAAATCAGGCTGATTTATTGTATCCCAAATCAAACAGTATGACAATTCGATCCCGTTGCCCAGCTTCCATGCGACGTATCTGTAAATCCATTGGTGCATCTTTTTTCGCTACAGTCACAACAGACAAACACCTGCTGCTATCTTGTAAACCATTGCTGTGAGACTGGATATGATGTAAACGAAATGTTGAATTCCCAACAAAAAGCTGCTGTTTTATCTGCAAGTCTGGGAAACTGACATTTGTTTCACTGTCATCATGAAGCCAGATTAAATCTTTCTTGCACTCCGCTCTAAATTTCTGTCATTTTTTTTCCATAATTTCTTTATTTATCATTATTGATTTAAACACTTTACTTTTGGCTTATTGGTGCAGTCGGTTGCTTAGTTGTAAAAAATCCCAAATTGTAAAAAATTGCCATGTCAAGGGAACGAGCAGCACTTCAGTACGTAGTCTCAGATTGTGACTGTACAACAAATACGACGTGCGGCGGGAAAGTTCGGACTAGTTCATTTACGCTTTGTAAAATGGCTTTGTAAGTTAGTTTTTTCAGCTTTTTGGCACACTGGCCCATTTTCCTGCATTCATGAAATGGAAGCCATTATACAGTTAAAAAGTGTTATCGACTCAGTCGGGCCTGTGGTGCTATATAACTACCAGCCAGACTGCGATCTCTGCCGGCCCGGCCGGGCCATTGTTTTTTTGTTTTTGTTTGTTTTTAAAAAATTTAGTCATCGCCAATTTTTACCCCGGTTTTCTCCCCAATTTAGTATGCCCAATTATTATCTGTATCCTCGGCTCACCGCCGCAACCCCCCCGCCGATTCGGGAAACGGCGGCTGGAACACGCGTCCTCCGAAACGTGCTTCTGCCAAGCTGTCATTTTTCACACTGCAGATCCACAGCAATGCCACCAGACCTATAGTGCCGGAGGACAACACAGATCTGGCGGCTCAACTGCAGAACCACAGGCGCCCTATCGGCCACAGGGGTCACTGATGCGCGGTGACCCGTGGATTCCCCTGCCGACCTAAGCCCTCCCTACCCAGGCAGCGCTCAGCCAGTTGTGCGCCGCCTCTAGGAACTCCCGGTCACGGTCGGCTGTGACATAGCCTGGATTCGAACCTGCGATCTCCAGGCTATAGGGCACATCCTGCACTCCTGCACTCGCCTTTACTGGATGCGCCACTCGGGAGCCACTCGCCGGGCCATTGTTAATGTCGAACCCTGGTATGGCAAGAGTTAGCTTTCTAGTTTCTAAAGGGCAGGTCTGTGGTGTAAGTTTGACTGTAACTGTATTCTGGTGAACCATTCACACTAAGTGTAAATAGTTGTTTTTGTCCTCGCACTTTAACTTACCTTTTTATTTTAAATATGTGATTTTCCCATTAATATAAAGACTAGCAAACATATCACAACAGATAATACATATTTAATAAAAATGTAAAGAAATTACCCTCATCTGTGATCATCCAGACCTTGTTCTAATCAAGCCCTTAATTACTTAATTGAACAATTAAAGAACTGCATGTAACCACCAGTAGGGACCACTGATCTACTGTATACTGAAGTACACCACTTACACCAAATGCAGATATCAACCAATTTTAAAGAATTTTACTTTTTAATTTTTTTTTTAAACAAAGGACCCAGATCTCAGTTTTCTGCAAATTGTCATTATATGGAAATTCAGTTAAACAAATACAGATATAAAGCTTTGTTTGCTGTACCTTATTGTTATTTAGCCGTAGATATTTCAACATCGGAAATCTCAAGAGATCAGGGACTTCTATTAAGCAGAAAATAATAGTAATTAAAATGTTAAATATATGTATACGAGGTAATGCAGGCACAATTCAGACTGATAAACCAACAAAACAATTCTATATTGTACAGTACTCACAGTTTTGGAGCTTTTTTAAGGCTGTATACCAAAATGTAGAAAATACAAAGGGGGATTATAGTGCACCTGCAGGCATTACAGGTAACGAGCTTCAGAAACATATTGTTAGCTTTCACAAAATGAGTATATTCAGGGCATCGTCTGAGAAGGTTCAGAGCAAAATTAACTCCCAGTTAACCATTATACCAATGAGAAGGAAAACAAAGCTATCAAACTATGTTCAGATAGTGTGACCCTGTGGTAAACATCATTTCTTCAGGCACTATTAGCTACATTGAACTGCAGCAATGAAGCAATATGCACAGCTGAAGCAATATGCAGGAAAGTACATATTGCTTCCATTTGGCTTACAAGCTTGCCCCCACACTTAGCAAGATAAAGCTCGCTGAGATCTGCCTTTCTTTTAAATCCATACTTCTGCAGCTGGTCTTTTATTGCCTGGAAATAAAGAATAGCTTGACACTAGTTTGTATGTAGATTTTTAGAAGAACCAGTCAAATGTTTGTAGCAAGCTTTTGCTCCATTTACACATTTTTAATCAAATGTTGTACACCGCTACAATGCTTGACTCAGCAGGTGTAGCATCTTAGTTTGAGTGTCCATTTGAACTGTTGCCAACATACTATGTGTATTGGTATTTTTTTGCAACACCAACATACTGTAACGTGGAGGCAAAGGAAGCAATCCAGGCAGGTAGTCTGGTCTCAGATGCACGGTTTATTTTACAAAGAACAAGCAGTTCAATAAAACAAAGGCAATACACAATAATGAACACAGGATAAATAAAAGGGTTTAACAAACAGGCAGGCAGGTAACACACACAAAGCAACCACACAGTCCATTAATCCCTGTGGGGGCTGTCCTGCAAATGCATGTCTGCGATTGGCTGCAGTACTGTTGTCCAAGCGAAGGGGACCCTGAACTCAATAACGTGGGTTGGCTGTTATGTGAGAGTGACCCCCATATCCCACCCCCAGGTTTGTCTGCCTCGTCGCTACACAGCCCCCTTCCTCGTCCCCGAGGGGGGGAAAAGTCTCGAAAATGAAGGCGAGCCCCAGGGTCTGTCTTGTTGCAATCTTGTGTGAGCCGCTTAATTGAAAAAGCAATTAAGGCAGTCTGTAATTTATGCTCATCAATTAGAAATATTGAATTTATTTATTTATTTATTTATTTGTTTGTTTGTTTGTTTGTTTGTTTTAAAAAATAGATAAAATTGAAATGTACAGTCGCAGACAAAAGTATTTGGGCAGTTAAAAAAAAATATTGAAAAACCACAAAAAGTGATTTCTATAATTTCTAATTGTTCTATTGAAAAATATAACAAAGTAGAGATTCAGCTTTATAATAAAACAACACAGTATTACATAACACACACACTATTTAAACAACTAAAATGTAAATGTGTTTATGTATTTATTTTTATGTAGGAATACTTAATGTGATTGTATTGTTATTTTTTTTACTGTTTGAAGAAAAAAATCAGTAAAAACAAAGATTAAGAATCCATATATAACTCACCACTAGAGGGCATACTTTCTCTTCCGAAAGATTTGGCGACAACAGCCTCAGTAAAGAAGTTGGTCATGTTTCATAATGAATACTGTTTTTTGCATTATTAAACTTTACAGTAACTTGTATAACTTGTTTTATATTTTCTTTATCAAATGATTTTGGAAAACCATGCACATGGAATCGATCATTGTTTACATGCCAAACTCAATCAGTTTTACAGAAATCAATGTGAGACGCATAAACCCAATTTAGTTAAGCAAACAATAAACATAATGACACTATATACAGTATGAATTTGGGAATAAGATTATTTGGTGTTCAGCGAAAAAAGTCCAAGAGTGTTTTGTTGTCCTGGCCAGATTATAGTCTGTTATGGGTATTCACCAGCTTCACAATGAAGAAGCCAGGATATTGGGGCCAACATTTTTCCTGTTAGGACAAATTATTTCTATTTATGTATTTATTTTATTTTTTTAAATAAATACATTTTATTAAATGTATAAATAGCATGCATGCAATGTTATAATACAAACATATTTTCAAATATATAACTTTAACATTCATACATGTAGAAATCTAAATCCACAACCAATACTCATACCTTCAGTGATATTTATTACATAATAGGAATACTTTAGTATGTTACACTGTTTATATATCCCATCTATTTTTGTAATTCATGTGTAAATGGGCCCCACATTTTAAGGAAGTAATTTGCTGGCACCAGTTCTAACTGTACAGAGAAACGTTGGGACCATTTAGGACCAGTTAATATTCTTGTTCTGTGTTGCTTTTTGTTAGTTTTATAACATTAACATTCTTCCCATTGAATCAAATAATAGAAATTAAAACAATATCTTACTTTTTATGTTGCTGAATAAAAAGTATTCCTGAAGCAGATTACCTGTGTGTGTGTGTGTTTTCTTTATATAAATAGTCTATACTTTATAGCAAAAAACATTTTTAATCAAGAAAAATCAAAGAGGCAGCCAGCTTCTCAACTGGGCACTGCAGGATAGAGAGAATTTTTTTAAAAAAAACACTTTCATGTGTCACTTCAAATTGAAGCATATTCATTATCTGGACTGTCTGTTACAGTAAGGTTCCTCAGGGATTTAGACAGATTTCCATGAGCCCGTGGCCTTCCTATTCTTTTGTTCTTTATGCTACACTTTCTATTGTCCAGCTCTCATCAAGCTTCTCCACCCTGTATTGCAGTGTATGCTCTTTCCTGGTAATGGACACGCTCATGCCATGTATCCTGTCAATATATCCAAAACTCACTTTTTCACCTAGCAGTCTATTATCTTCCCCTTTCTAGACCTATATGTCACAGCCATTGTGGCTATTGAGCGCTTTAAAAAGGCAATCTCATATTTCCGGTTTTTGAAAAGTACAAATTGACGCTCCAGTGTATCATATATACTGCAGTGTGATTGATCTTTTAATCCTGCCACCCAAAAAAAAAATCCCACTGCTTTTACAGCAAAGCCTTTCCATCCAAATTCAAACATCATCCCTTGGGATTTTGGTTTTCTTTTTCACTGAAATATAAGTCTTTTTAAGGAAAGGTTTAGTATCTCTTTTGATAAAAAAAAAAAAAAAAAATCTAATTAGACAGGGATATTATGAAATCTCACAAAAAGTAGAAGATATTATTACAGTCTTGTACAGGGTATTCATGTGGATTACATTTCATATAAATCAGGAAAGCCTGTTTTGGAGTATTTATTAAAATTCAGGTCATTTTAAGATGCTGTAAGGTTAGTGGATACTAGGCATGACTTAAAGATGTAAACTCAAATATAGTTACCAATCAAATATGCTTGCTTAGTCTTTTTTGTTTTTAATGAATTGATAGATTCTTGATTTGCCTCTACAATAAAAAAAAATACAAGAAACAATGTCCATTGTATTAATAATTAGTATTTTTGTGTTATATAAATTCAGCACAAAGAAGACAGCCTGCTCAGTGTATTACTAATTCACAAATATACAGTCGGTGCATCTCTTAAATAGACTGGGTATATGCTGTACACTACAAACAAACTATTTTCAAGAGTGCATTTTTCAAAGAAATTATAACTCCACCCAAAACCACAGACCTCTCTAGTAAGAAAAGATTCCTCACTTTTACCAGTTTCAAAAGTATAAATCTGCTGCTTTTGTATCTCAGCAGAAATGTAATGCCCTGTTTTGCTCAGTTAAATTATGCTGTTGAAGTAAATATGCCAAAATGTGATTTCCTTTTTTTGGTTTCAGAGCTTTATTAATGGAGTTTTAGTCAACCTAAATGACCAAACTTTGAAAATGAGGCCACTGGTTCAAAGAGTTAAACATTGAAAAGCCCATCTGTTTCCTGTTGCAGAATGATTTACTTCTATGTGATTGATTTGCCCCTAAGTGTAATCAACTGCAAATGTAATCAAATACATTTAAATAACCTAGTAATTAAAAACTTAGTAGAAGTGAGCCGGTAAAGGACAGTAATTTGCGTTTACACTCAAATCCAATTATTTTCCAAATTGTCGCTTTTACAAATGAAAATACATTGTTGTAATTTCACAGTTTCCAATTGATTTGCGCTCTTTTGTATAAACATCCTGTAGAAAGGCAAATGCATATAGCTTTTGCTCAAACAGTGTATAGAAGGCATGCATCTGAGAGGATGAGATCGTGTTCATTTGATATAGCCATTCACAGTACACAGGCCAAAATTCATATAAATTAACTTATGAAATAATGTTTTTCGCAATGTAGAGTAATTTATACTATTATAGAAACATTCAAACATACTGCAGCTTTTAGGGGGTGGGTTAAAATATGACTTTGTACAGTTGATTTGCTTCTTTTTTGGTAAATACTGTCATACAAGTTTTACTTTTATTATAATTGAGTATTGGTCATGTTTTTAATTAATATTTGTAAATGCTGAATGTGTTTTTCATGAGTTTACATTAAAAATAAATAAATAAATAAAATGTTGTAATCAAAGAATGCCCCCCTAGAGGTTTTTAGCGAACAATTAAGATCAATGATCTGCAGAATGTTATCAGCGAGAAAAAAATAAACACATTGCAAATCACAGCACTGCACTGCTTTGCTGCCCTGACCTTCAGCAACAAAAATGACTTTGCTGCAATTATCATTGAATTGTAATTGAATATATGGATTATGTGGGCACCCATGTGAAATCTTACTTTCCTGAATAGCATAGTAAGTGGTGTGGAAGTGAGGAGGCGAGAGTATGAGATGCTATAATTCCTTCGAAAGATCAATTCAGCTTATTTTTCGCTTTATTGTTCATAACGTTTGTATTTATTGGATACAAAAATTTAATTTTTTCTTTTTCTTATGTTTTTGTAAAATAAAATGCTGATACAATATTATCCTGTAACATATTTTAGAAGGTGATTGATTGAAGGCACGCAATGCAAAATGCATGTATGTGAAAAGTGGAATTGTTTTATAGAGCATAATGTTCCAACTAATAATTTCAGGAAATTGTATGTTTTGTTTTTTTTAAAGAATAAAATGAATGTTCTGGTTTGATTAATTGCCACATGTCTTGGAGGTTTAGGCAACTTATTTTATTCAATTTAAATGTAATTTGCCTAAAAGGAAAGTGGTAGACTAAACATATGTGTTTTAGTTAAGTGTGACCAGGGTGTGGCAGAATTGTGACTCTCATTGATAGAGCCACAAAAAAGGGACAACTGCTGCTGCTGGAGTGTCCCCCGACAGATATGAAGAGTGCTCCCATCATGTTTGCCACTGATAATTAATTTGCCAATATAATGGGATTTTTAACATTGAGCATCCATTGTTATTAAGGCAGGCATTAGCAAGGTTCCTGACAAAAGTAATAGTCAGTAAGTATGAAGCTAGTCTACAAACTGAATACAGTTTGGATCGTATCTCGGAAATGTACTCGGATCAGTAAAGAATATTGCCTTTACTTGTATTGCTGAAAGGTCTGCATAAACAAGGCTGGTTATGCAATAGTATAAAACACTACAGGGAGTATTGATATGAGCATTTCCACCACTGATTGATCCCTATAGCACACAATGGGACTGGAGGGACAGAGTGACTGAACTAGGAAGCTCAGTGTCAAATTGAATCATAAGCAGCAGTAGAAGTAGCAGATGAAATAAAAGCCAGTGCCTTTTGTAATGGTTTCATTAATAATAATGTATTCTTGTATAACAAAACAAGAGTCACAATGTGTGTGAGAACCGTTTCAAAATACAAACCGAATCTGATCCAAGTAATGAGTTGCAAACCTAATGTCGAGTACAGGGTCAAAAATTCAACTTTACCATGTTATAGGGCATCTGCTGCCAATCAGTTATCTTCATGGCTGGCTGAAAAAAACAAAACAAAACAACAAAAAAAACATTATACATCTTTTGAGTTGCCAGTGGTTGTAATGATCTCCCCTGAAGAATGTATTTTAAATATAAAGCATAGAGTGTACCTGTCCCCTCACTATTGCCAGAGACAATTATATTATAATTATTCCCAAAACAGTATGTTTATTAGAGGTCATAGTCTGTGGCTTGGAAATTGTGAAAAACACCTTTTTTGTGGTTTTTCTCCTTCTTTTTGGGTGGGTGGAGTTTTCACTTTAAAACAATCAGAATGATTTGTCTGTTCATGCAGTAAAATATTATGAGTGTCAGTTTCATTTTCAAGCTCTAAATTATATTTTTTTTGCCATTTTCAATTGCCGCTGAAGCACGTGTATTTATTTAATGTCTTTGTAAATTAGTGCCATACTATGCAGACACTCGACTCACTTTACAGTGCAGCAGTGTTTTATCTACAGTACAGTATAGCATTGTCTTTCAATGCACCCAGTTCTCCCAGTTTCAACCATTAACGACTTTACAGACCACATTAACAGGAACATATGATAAGGTAATTCCTTTATGTCTAGAGTTTTTTTTGTCTCACTATCTTTATATATATATATATATATATATATATATATATATATATATATATATATATATATATATATATATATATATATAACATATTGTTTAATACTGCATTGCTTACATTAACATTTAAGACGTGTCACTAATAATACTGCCACTTGGAAGGTGTGTCTATTTACAGCAGTACTGACACTGCAGGCAGGTACTCATCTCTGTAGTTGCCTTTCTTATTTGACAACTGGCTTGTGGGTGTGGTCGTACGGGAGGTCACGCCTACTTTCATTCTGAAACTTTCCGCAAGTTACACATGAATGAATGCCAAAAACAACCCGCGGGTATATAAGGAGAGCAAGCAATAGTAATCCCAGTACGGTTGGTGCTCATCATTTACTACGTTTTTAGAGTTAGGGAAACAGCCATGCCTCTGCACAGTATTGAATGCCACATTTTAATCTTAGCTTGTGTTCTGCTGATAAACTGTTTGGCTTTCAAAAACGATGCTACAGAGATTCAATATCCACGCGCGGTTAATCCTGTGGAAGAGAATCCTAATAACGACACATTAAACCAGGCGAGAAATGGAGGAAGACACTTCGGAGGTTATGGAACTAATCAAAATGGTAAGGTATTGTATTAATGTATTTATATCACTATTGCTATTCTTTACTGTGTAGGATAGATAGATAGATAAATAGATAGATATAAAACTAAGCTAAACGCTGACAGGTGTGCAGTATTGTAGAGTGAGATGTCGACCGAAATGAAACGTTTCCCCGAAGAAAATGCTTCCTTCTCCAAGCACAGACTAAACTGTTCTGTGTCGAAAGGGAAATACACACATTGCGTTATTATGTTTTTTTGTTTTCTTTAATATTCACGTATTTCGACATGTGGTTTTTGCATTTTGTTCACAGTTTATTCCAAATATAGGACACAGTATTATTTAGGGATTAGCAGTCTGAAGACAGACAAAGCAGAACATTACATTCTTTAAATACATTGTAGTTAAAGAATAAGTTACATATTTTTATTCTATTTTATATAGGGGTTTTGCATGATTAAAAAGCGCACTTTCTTGGACACATGGGCTATTTAACCATTAAAGTCTATTATGAATCTACTCAATTTACACATTTCAAATACCTATATGACAGTCATGTCAGATCTTGTCATTAGGATGTGCACTTTTCATAATGCAAACAATTCTTAAAGGCTTAAGATGTTGTTGGTCATATTGCCAGGAAAACTTTATAACAGGACTGTAGTATTGGCTGGTTATTTTCTGGTTAAATAATAAATACATAAATATATATAGTTACAGTAGGTAAAATGTAATAAAATACATAACAAATAAAAAATAAAAATCTTGCAAGGGTGTGCTCACAAAAGGGATAAGATCAGTCATTACACAATGTCATGAAATAACTCTGGCAAAAACAGTGCACAGTTCATAGAAATCAGCAGACATCCAGACATGACCGATGAAAAAGTGGATTAGACCGTATTCAGCAAATGTAGGTGTGTCTCTTATTTAATAGGAGTGAATTTAGCTGGAGAGGAAATCTCAGATTATATTTTGAATGCTGAATACCTTGAGACACTGCATTCATTCATTAAGATATTTCATTATTATCTCTACTACATATTCAATACTTTCATAAACTTTAGTTAAGGAAACATTGGTTTTAATATGAATCTAATCAGACAATAATCTTTTTATTTATCAGTTTCAGTTTGAAGGGCTAAAGGTGTGTTTTTGTTTGGCTTCCACAGACCAGGCTCAGGTTGGCTGCAGAGAACTCAGGTCCACCAAGTACATCTCAGATGGGCAATGCACAAGCATTAACCCTGTGAAGGAGCTAGTTTGTGCTGGTGAGTGCCTGCCTGCTCAAATGTTGCCCAACTGGATTGGTGGTGGCTACGGCAGAAAGTACTGGAGCCGAAGAAACGCTCAGGAGTGGCGCTGCGTCACAGACAAGACCCGAACCCAACGCATCCAACTCCAGTGCCAAAACGGGAGCACAAGAACATACAAAATTACCGTGGTCACATCCTGCAAGTGTAAGAGGTACTCCAGGCAACACAATGAGTCCAGGCACAATTTTGAGGTGTCTTCTCCGCCGAAGCCCATTCATAATCACAAAGGGAAGAAGAGATCAGGCAAGACGGGCAAGCACAAAGTTAACTGGCATGAACCAGAAGACAAAAACTGAACTGTGACTGTAACCACTCTGTAAACATTTTTCTTTTTTTTTTGTTTGTCAAATGTGTGACCCTAATGGGACATCTGATAGAATGGCAGTGTGTACCTATGGCCCTTACAGTCAGTCGTTTGACGTCTTTTGATTTACATTTTTTACGGTGCTATGAGGTATTAGCAGACTGGAACACTAGTCTAAACTATGTGATATAGAATGGTATTTGAACCAAGCGGGAAGGTCAAAAGCTAATTAAAAATGACCATGATACTTAATGACAAGTACTTAACTGTGTACAAAGGTCTTTGAGATGCCCCTCTCCAATATGAGACATTTTGTTCATAATACCCACATTTTAATTAAACAGATATTCCATTTGCGGACCAGACATGAGCTTCATGTATAATCATCCAATAAAAATACTATGAAGTTCTAGCTTATCAGCTCAATGCATGATCTAAGTCAGAAAGAATGCAGACCTCTCTACAGTGTACCACAAAATTGCCGGGGCTTATCGTTCATTCCAACCCTGTTATGATCGGAAGTCATTTTTAGTCACAGTGGAGCCATAAAACATAATAACATTTAATCTTGTCTGTTTAGAGCAGAATTCTTTTCATCTTTGCTAGCCAATTCTGAATATACTTGTTTCAATGTGTTAATGATGTAATGATGAAGTAGTTCATAACAATATGAAAGCTCTGGTATAATTAAAATAAGCCTTTTACTGAAATTGTTTCATTACTACAATAAACAGACACATAGAAACACAATAAATTACATATTTATTTTACTCAATGTTATTATTTAATGAAAAACACATGGTACAAATTGTCAGATATATTTTTTGTTATGGTCCAAAGAAATTCCAAAGTTTTGCAGCTGGAATTAAGAATTTAAATGCTGTATATAATGTAATATATGGTTTTTTTTGTATTGTAAAGCTTGTTTTTTTATAGCATTCTCTTAACTAAAAGCCATCTCTATTAACAATCTGTTTAAAACAGGTGTTTGTTTTTAATATACTGTACTACTAGAGACAGTTATGTCTTGTATAGTGAAATGATAACTATATATGTTTTTGTTAATGTGCAATCTTTGAACCACAAGTTCTTTGCAAAAATAAATATTGCTATTTAAGTATTAATATAACTTTGGTCTCCTGTCAGTTTTAATTGTTTTCTTTTATTATAAAATGTTTTTCTCAATCCATTTTATTTCTTTGCTCATATTAACATAAACTGCAAGCAAAGCAATGAGTTATAGTCATCAGAATTATAAAAAATTAGCTTATTAATACAATATGCAATACAAAAATACTACATTTTTGGCTGCAGTATATATTCTAAACCTCATCGTTGGTTTGTCTCCTTTAATGTGAATGATTTTACCCAGAGTTCTAGGTCAAGGTCACCTGAGAATTCAGTAAGAACTTGAACAGTGGAGCCATGCTATTTGGATCCATCATTTTGATGTCAATTTCAACACATACATGTTATTAGTTTATTTAGCAGACGCCTTTATCCAAGGCGATTTACAGGGACTAGGGTGTGTGAACTATGCATCAGTTGCAGAGTCACTTACAACTACGTCTCACCCGAAAGACAGAGCACAAGGAGGTTAAGTGACTTGCTCAGGGTCACACAATGAGTCAGTGGCTGAGGTGGGATTTGAACCGGGGACCTCCTCGTTACTTTAACCACTGGACCACACAGCCTCCTATGTATGTATTTCATGTATTTCAATAGGAACCTTATGGCCCCAATGTTACCTTAAGCAAGGTATAAGATTAGTCCAAAAAAATCAGCTGATTAGACTCATTCATTTTGATACATCATTTCTCAAGTAAAAGTGATTTCTCATCTAGCCTAAAAAGCAACCAGTGAGTTCTTAAAAAGGGAAGTTCATCTTATCTTCACATGGTGGTTACCTCTTTCCTACTGTAAAACTTCTTGCTTCACACATGTACTTGATCACTATGCAGTGGACTACACTCCATCCATACTATATATCGACCCTTATGCAATGTTAGGGTGCCCATTCTATTTGTCTTTTTCACTCTATCTACATGGTGAACACAATTATCAACCATTTCATGATACTGATACATCACATTTTCAATTTACAGCTGTGGTGGGGTGTATATGTAACCAACAAACTTGATTTTCCCACTGACTCTCTAATTTGGCTAATCAGACTTGACTCCCACGTCAAGTTTGTCCATGGGTGCTTATTTACTTCTAAAAAGAGCTCTTCTTGTTCAGTTCATCTAATGGTCTCTGGCAGGGGGGTCAAACTCAATTTTATCAAGGGCCATTTTGTAATTAGTTATTTCATTTTATGGCCAAAATAAAATCATATACATCCTCAAGGGTCGATTTTATCAACATACACCCAGCCGGGACGTGCCACAGCTGGATTGTACTGGAGTATTTAACAGCACTGAGTTCATCGACCACCTTCTCTCAGGTGTAAGCCTGGGATAACCAGTTAGGTGCCTGATGCAATCAATCAAGGGTGATTTCCTAGTGCTGTAAAATACTCCAATAAAATCCAGCTGTGGCTTACCCTGGTGGGGTATAGGTTGATCAGATCAACCCCATATCATTTGTTTTCTCAAAAAAAAAAAGATTCTTGCTAATGTACAGCATATTATAATAAACTCTTTATATTTGAAGTTTGAGATGTTATTGTGCATTATTGTGTCTATCTGCTTCATTATGCGCTCTCTGGGTCCAGGCCTTACTGGTTGTTTATCAAAGGGTTAATGGCAATTGAAGTTATTTGATTAATTACATATCATGGGGGCATGTAAGTGGGGGGCATGTTGTATAAAATATTCATATTAGATATTTTTTCATTCAGAATACCAATACAAGCATACAGAATGTGTATTTCCACATTTACTCAAAGTGCTTTAAGAAGAGCTCTTCATTGAATATTTGGCAACACTTTGAAATAAAGACTGTAAATGTTACAAGAAGGTGTGGAATTTCTTTCAATTAGGAAAAGTAATGACAGTGTTATAATATTTCTATTATAAAGTTACAAAGGGTTGAGTTTCAGCTTCATTGATATAAAACTGTAGCCTGAGGTTTATTTAATCCTTTGTAAAGATTTATGAGTCAGGCAGACATTCTGTCGGTATAATCAACATCTTGGTCTTGGTTATGATCTTCTGTCAATCTTTTTGATTTGTGTTAAAAATTGTTCTGAGTAGTTCCCTGTTAGTTTTATACTGTTATAATTATGTAGTTAAAAATGTATTATAACCAGTGGTCCAGTACCCAGGGTTCCAGTCGCTAGGTAAGAATAGACAGAAGAAGATCCTATCACTTTTCAATTCTATTTTCTTTTCCATTGGTCAGTATTTGTAGTAACAAAATCAACCTTATCCTTGTCCAAGTTGTATTTTTTCACAGTTTTAGTCAAAGTAACAGTGTCCCATTGTATGTTTTCTCTGTGAATATATGTTATATACTGTATCTTCTTGAAATATTATGCCTTCACTATTAAATACGTGTCTGAATATGGAATCTACAGAAACACCCTACTATTATACTATTTTTTACAAGGTCATATCTTCCAAAATATGTTGTATGTCATCTTGAAATGCTTTGCACACAGAGGCCAGGCCCTTTTTTAATGAGCCTCATTTTGCAATTGTGACACTTCAGCTATTAATCTGTCAACAAAATTATAAAGCCAAGTGATTAGAAGAGGATTTTTTTAAATAGTTGCAGCCTGGAATTGGTACCATTTTTTATTTTTTAAATAACTTAGTGTTGAATAATTTGATCACTTTTTAATAGGAAATGTGATTACCTTCTGCAAAGAATTTCAGCTCCTGACAGTCAAAGCACTATAAGATTGCTGTGCAGTAGTTTGATCATGCAACCCATCTACAACCATGATGTCTCATTATATGAATGGATCATTGCACTGCAAAATTTCACTTTGTCTGCATCTTTTTGTGTTTCCTTATGCCTTTACATTTGACCACTCATTTATAAAATAAAACCTATGATCCAAAACAGATCAACTTTTTTTACTGCTGAAGAATCAGGTACAAATTAGATTTCTATTTTCTAAGAAATCCATTAAACAGATGTTAAATTCCTGCTATCCATTATCTTAGCATCTCCTTTGCAGATGCTAAGATAATGGATGATGATGTTGTCTGTGGTAACTAATGGCAACTTATACTCACAAAAAACTACAAGACCATTGGTTTTTGATATATAATAAAACATGACATGCAACCAAATTTGGAGCTTGTCAACATGAGCTAATCTGTGTTTGTTTGTGACAGAAAGTTCAATAAGGTGTCCTTTGGCCATCAGATGGGAGGCATTTGTCTGAACTCTGATGCATTGGTCTTTCAATTTCTCAGAACAATTGTCATCAGGAAGTACCCAGTATCCAACAAATTAACTCCTTTTTGCCAATGTCGGTTCTGTGATCTCCTGCATAACGCGAGGCAATCACAGCAGTTGCTGTTTCAGAAAATACATCTTGTGGCAGAGCGGATCTCTGCCTGGAAGAAATGTGTTGGGGATTGGCAGGGATAGGGTTAATTTCTGTTCCTGCCAGAGAAAGGTGGGGGTGTGGCAATGTTCGCACAGCCACAGATGTAATTCATTTTTCTGTTAGTTAAGGGCCACCTGCCCGTAGCAGGTATCTAAACAGAGGAAAATGTTTGTTCTGGGCAGTCTCCAGTCTGTGAAGAGACCTGTGTGGTTTAAAACAAAAACAAAAAACAAACAAACAAACGGTAGTGTGTGAAGCTTTTTGTTTGTGATGTATCATATATGTTTTGTAACTGGTAAACAGCTTAGCTGTCCAGTTGATTAGTTTAAGGACTGAAAACAGGGTAGTTAGTACTCCTTTAGTGAGTTAGCTTTTTGTTTTGTCCTTTTTATTTTCATTTTTTTCTGCAATGAATAAAATGAAGCATGAAAGTGCTGTTAAAAATACCATTATTGTCTCTGGGTCTGCTTAAAAAGGGCTATTGAACCTTTAAAATAAGAACAATCTTTCACAACCTATATACATAAAGACAAAGATACACATTTTTCATCTGTTTCAGTCAAATTGCAACCTTACAGAAAAAACTGTTTTTGCCTTTTTTTAGGAAAGGCACACTTCAAGTTTAAAGAAAGGACTACTGGCCATGCCAGGAACTATTGGAAGCAAATGGTAATGAATGGAGGAAGACAATGGCTGCACAGGAATCTGACATCTGAAAGATGTCATTCAATGCATTAATTAACTTAACACTGAATATCTGAACAAACTATTGTGGTCCAGTGGTTAAAGAAAAGGGCTTGTAACCAGGAGGTCCCCGGTTCAAATCCCACCTCAGCCACTGACTCATTGTGTGACCCTGAGCAAGTCACTTAACCTCCTTGTGCTCTGTCTTTCGGGTGAGACGTAATTGTAAGTGACTCTGCAGCTGATGCATAGTTCACACACCCTAGTCTCTGTAAGTCGCCTTGGATAAAGGCGTCTGCCAAATAAACTAATAATAATAATAAAAAAGAACAGTAAACAATGAGTTACACATAATGTATCTTGTAAAT
Organism: Acipenser oxyrinchus oxyrinchus; assembly: GCA_030684275.1. Classification (NCBI taxonomy): domain Eukaryota; kingdom Metazoa; phylum Chordata; class Actinopteri; order Acipenseriformes; family Acipenseridae; genus Acipenser; species Acipenser oxyrinchus. The sequence continues at coordinate 94,335,293 of CM060250.1, read as the reverse complement.
TATTGGGGGGGGGGGAAATATCTACAACATGATGGCAGAATTAAGACCTCAAAATATTGAGCACAAATATTGGCTAGTTACGTGACAGTTTTTATGCTAATTACAGCAGGGTCCAATGAATCACATTTTGATTCTAAATATTTTACAGTTTGAAATAAAACTCTAAATGCACTTGTGCTGTTGTTTACATCATTGTGGTTTTGAGTTTAAACTGATTTTCTCCTGTTTTTATTTGAAGATATAGTGCAGTAGACAACCCTTTCCCTGATTGTTCTTGGTGGTGACAAAATGTAACATTCAAGCAAGGGTCATATTTCCCCAATGCATGCACATAACATAATCTCATGAAAGGCACATTTTCTCCATTAAAATTTAAATATTCATGATTTACCCTACACTGTGATGATAGAAAACTAGAAAACCTGCACACACTCAAATTTCTTATATTGGACTGCATTTCTTAAAGCATTAGTAGATTCCAAATGACATAAGACTCACAAATGCAATCCTTGGCATGCATAACAAAATAACATTACTTGTAAGGAACAATGAAGCTGTTTGTTTTTACTGTTTTGGATTGGCAGGTGCTTGATACATGACTACTGAAGAGACAATTAAGAGGATATAGGCATTCCAATTCATGCCAATAAACACCTGAATAGAACAATTAATGAAATATTTGATTATTTAAATTCACAATGAGTTTTTTACGAGAAATACTTTTGTCCGAGAAATTGATGTCCTCAAATGTCCTACGGTGTAACCAACATTGAACAGCCATTTTAGACCATATTGCCTGAAGATTCCACATGACCTATGACCTCAGTATACAAGGAAGTCAGAAAGGGACCCAGAACATGTGGAGCAAGGTCAGTATGTCTCTCATAAATGTTAAAAAATGCATATTCATGGCTCCTTATAGGACATGGAAATAATCACATGTCCTTCAATGTAACTCATAGAGTAAGGTGATAACAAAGAAATATTTTCAAAATCAACATCTCTCTAGATATTTGATTGTTATAGAATTTCTTCAATGTCATTGTTCTGCATAGGCGGCCTAATAATTGCCTGTTACATTAGCATTAGATGGAAAATGTCCTTTTGGTGAAACCAGAATTTGGTTACACCAAAATGTCCTGGTGGTTACACCGTATGACTTTAGGCATGATCTCTCAATTTAACCGATTTATTGATTACTTATTATGAAGAGCCAATAAACATTTATTTTTTTATGAATAGCCAAGTTTGAAATGACACAATTATATACATTTTTCTCATTTTTCTTCATTTTCAGATGCCCTTGTCAAGCAGGGAAAAGGTAGCTCAATATAGAGCCTGTGTTAATGAAGACCCTTATTCAGTCTTGAACAAAGAAGGCTACGCGGTGATCTGATTCAAGCATTCAAAACCCTAAAAGGTATAGACAATGTCGAACCAGGGGACTTTTTTGACCTGAGAAAAGAAACAAGGAGCAGGGGTCACAAATGGAGATTAGATAAAGGGGCATTCACAACAGAAAATAGAAGGCACTTTTTTACACAGAGAATTGTGAGGGTCTGGAACCAACTCCCCAGTAATGTTGTTGAAGCTGACACCCTGGGATCCTTCAAGAAGCTGCTTGATGAGATTCTGGGATCAATAAGCTACTAACAACCAAACGAGCAAGATGGGCTGAATGGCCTCCTCTCGTTTGTAAACTTTCTTATGTTCTTATGTTCTTAAGAGCAACCTACCTTTCCAAAAGGCGATCAAGGTGCTTTTTCATGTTTTTCACTTTATAATACAGAATCTGATATGATACAGAATCTGACAACACATTATAGTCCATCTAATAAGCACAACAAATAGGCAAGACTGCAAATTTTTCAAATGTGAAACCTTGCATACACATACCAAGCACATGCTCATGCTATAGTCCTGCAGAAACTGACCTGAATGAAACAGAAGACAAGAAAATGATATTTCCCCTTCATGCAGCTCAAATGTCCCTGTCCCTGATGATGAGATACTAGCAGGCACGTTTGTTATTGTGATGTACGATGAACTACCATACGCTGAGCAAGTTGTTAAGGAGGTAGAAAAATAAGCTGAAGTATACTGCATGAGCCAGTTAAATGATAAGAATTAATTAGTCTGGCCTAGAGTTTCTGATATAATTTTTTTTATAACAAGTCAGATATTGTTACAGTAATTACTGAGCCAGAGCCTTCCACTTCCAGATGTTCCAAACTGTGCAGCGCCGACTGGATGAAATTTACAAAAGCCTGGTAGCTGTTGACTTTCCAGTATCAGCAGTATGATACTTTCAAAGTGCCTAATGCAAAATGTTACTGTTGTTTTTCTCATGTTATGTTAAATTTCTGTTCTGTTTCTCTGTTCACCAATGTTGATTAGTAGTAATTTAAAAAAAAACAAACAATGCAAATGACCAATACAGTTAAACAATTATTCACTACTATTATGTCTGTTTTCCTTTAAGATTATAAATACATAATTTAGGTCTGTATTTTAATTAAATAGGCCATGGTTTGAGTATAACAATCAGAAGTCCTCCGGGGTAACCTGCTTTGGTCATACGGTGTAACCGATATGTTAATTGTATTAAAGTGCAGATATTTGTATGAAACTTGTTGTACTATACAAACACATAGAATATATCAATTACATGTGGTAAAAAAATAATTTTAGTATTTTCAAGTCATTTTTATTTTATTTATAGGTATTATTGTGAGCTCATACTAAAAAAAGTGGAATCGTCACAAGGACAATGAAGAATAAATAAATACATATGGAAATACCATTGTATGATTGTGAAGCAGGATAGCTAAATAGTAATATATGGATGTGTGCATATACGGTACATAAGGTAATTTATTTATAGAAAAATGTGTCGTTACACCGAAGGACACTTTAATGGTATAAAGGACAAAAAAAGCAGAAAATAGATCAATTAAGGTGTGACAAGTATATATATATATATATATATATATATATATATATATATATATATATATATATATATATATATATAGAAAACTTCCGTCATCTGCCCAAATATGGTAGCCTAATAGTTAATATTATATTATTCCCTTGAGCAATGTATTGGTTTGTTATATTTAGTAATTACAAGCAAAGCACACAAACCCTGGACGTAATCAACACCTAGTCACTGTATGCACAAAAAAAACCTAGAGTTGTTAAGGATTAAGAACAGATATTCTATGGAATTCCACTGCGAAATTATTAGTTGAGTGAATTAATTTTTTTCTAAATTAATTGGCCATTTAATGGGTGTTTTTTGCCCCAGTTTTTTTTTGTTTTAAACATACAAAGAGCGTTAAGTTGAACAGACCCAGTTGTACAGGAACAACAATTACAGAATATCCCCACACCACATTGCTTTATTATCAGGCTGACTAGTCGTGTTTCATCCTACCAGATCACTGCAGAATTATTGCAGGCAGCTGCAGCGACTTTCTTCTCCCTAAAACAAACAACGGCGTTTGTGGTAAATTCGCAGTTATTTACTATTTATTTAATTGTTAGAATTATCGTATTGCCTTTTTTCTGTCTAAGTAACTTCTCTGTTCCCACAGCTTTTCTGTATGGAAACCGACAGAAAATGCCCCCACAGGGCCATCAATCCAGCGACTCGCATTAGAACCGATCCCGCTTTGAATTGCAGCTGCACTGGTAGCAGAATGGTCGGTTTCCCGGTGGCTGTAGTGCTACCAGCGGGAGGGTCTGGGGAAAGAATGGGACTGTCGACCCCCAAGCAGTTTTGTGATTTTTTGGATAGACCATTGATAAGCTTCACCATTGAAGCCTTCGAGAGGTGATTTCTCAGCTCAATTGATGCTTTTAAAAATCGTCATCCTGTAATGTACCGTCGCGTATTTTCAAACAACCGACCGCTAGACAGAGATAGCAGTATTTTGGGATATTCAGCTGTGACAAACACATATTTTGTTGTCAGTGTAGTGAAACCGGTATTTTTTCTTGGAGTGTAAAGGTTTAGGACTTTCACAGACCAAATTAACATCCTGTACCTGTGAAATCTGATCCCTTCTCATTTTTTTCAGACAAGTCAGTATGAATGAATTAGCCTTGCAGTCGAATAAAGTGTATTTCCAACACTTTCATGGGACTTTTCACTGATCAGGAAAAACAAAACCTTGCATTATGAGTCCCTGTGTAATTGTGTTTTCTTTCGATATGACTCAAGACTAGAGCATACATTTTAAACGGTAAAAATGCACTGAAGCAGCTATTTGCACTGACATTTGCAGTCAAGCGGAAATTTGCAGAAAGGAAACCATTCCACAACTTATCTGATGGAGGAGTCAAGCGATTTAAACGTAATTAATTTTAAAATAAATTTATCAGAACGAGTATTCAGACGCCTGTATAGCACTAGAGATAAAACTGCACGGTCTTTTACTGTGTAATCGCCTGAGTGATGTGTCTGCATGAAATGCATAACCTGTTTAAAAGTAATTAACAATGACAGTGTATCATGGCTCGAATGGCTGAATATTGCGCGACGTGTAGCTTTACCATACATACCTTTGTTTCATTCTGCTGTTATCAGCTGCCACAAATAATACACATGTAGCAATCATTTGGTATAGAAAGCCATACAGGTTTTATCCCTGGGTCTTGCTCTTTTTCAATATTTTACACAATAATAATAATAATAATAATAATAATAATAATAATAATAATAATAATAATAATAATAATGTAGCTTAGGTAGGACAGTTAATTGATTAAGCTACCATTACAGAACACAGCAATATAACATGCCCCATAACTATAAAGCAACACAGTGTAAGTAACTAAACATTGTCCTTTTTTTTTTTTACAGAATTAATTGGATTCAAAACATCGTTGTTGTTGTGGCAAAAGAGTGCATTGATTTGATGAAGACTATCATTCACAAATATAGTCACAAAAGAATTACATTGGTTATTGGAGGACAAACACGGCACAGATCCATTTTCAATGGCCTCAAAGTCTTCACAGACAGCCAGGTTTATGATTCCAAGCTGACAAAACCAGAAGTCATCATCATCCATGATGCAGTAAGACCTTTTGTGGAGGAAGATCTGCTTCTTAAGATAGCCACTGCAGCTAAAGATCATGGGGTATGTACTTTCCACATTATCCCTAGATGAAAATGTCACATTTTTGTAAGGACTTTTAGTGTTCCTACCCCCTAGTAAGCCACACTGTTTACCTTGAACATGTTTTCCTCCAGATTTCCATCTTGAACCTCTTTGGTCAGTTTAAGTTTCTTCCATTTGCAGTAAAACAAAAAGAAAAAAACATGTATTCACCTTATTTACCCAAAAACATGAGTGTGACAATTAAAATGTTATAAAAATAACGAATACTAAATATATGTGTAGTGTCGTGGGCTGTGTTCCCTTTAAGTTGTGCATTATGACTAAGATGATGTCCCCAGCTAGAGTTGTTATTTGAATGGAGTCTGTAACAGCCAGTCTGTAGTAGACAGAACAAGAAGCTTCAGAGAGTTTAAAATCCTAGCCTAACCTCATCATTTAACTACACCCAGTCTTTTCTGTTACTAATCTTAAAAATAAAAGCAGAAGCTGCATCTGGGGTCAGTGAAAAGCATCAAGATTAACTTGAAATGGACAATATTTAAACTTCAGAACTCTATTATGTGTTTAGGTTTATCCACTGTTTATGTATAAATAAGTTGTACAGTAATATGTTTTTGAGCAATTGTATGTTGGTCTTAAAGTTTAAGGTCATAAAGGCTACCATTACTGTTTCCTCTGTATCACAAAGGGCCTAATTTGGTATTTAAGGTCAAATATACCTCTTATCCAGATCTGTATTGCAGATTAGGTCAGCTTGTTTTCAGGTAGCAGGTAGGGAAGGGGACTGCTTTAGCCAATCCCCTTTACATTGTTGAATAGAGTATTCATTGCATTCCCATGTATTAACGCTGGTTTAGAGAAACTGAAATGTAGCTCCAGATACAGTGATTTTTGTGTAATGTCACACAAAACAATGCTAACTCTCTTTCAATTTGTTTCCACTTTTTTCAGTGGTGTAAATGTTTGCAGCATAGGTTGCACTATAGAGCAGGTTAGATTATTTTATTTGTATAATCAGTTTTTAACCTTTAATCTCCTTCAAAAGTACTGTTTTTACTGATTTACAGAGAAAAACAATAGTTATTGATCAGTTCTTCAGAATATTAATTGGGAGATCCCTTACAGTTCAAACCTTCAGGACTGATGAGAATGTGTAGCTCAGGGTTTGTCCAATCCTTATGCTCCAGTCACCCAAGCACATACGTTTACAGTTGGTGCCGCCTAATTGGGCTACTGATAATCAAACTTTTTACTTAAATGGGATACCACTCTGGGAGACACTTCTTCCCAGTCCTATTTATGTAGTTTAATTGGGTCGTGACTTTGTTTAATTGGAATATAGTATTTTCAAATGATGAACGGGGATCACTTTTCAGAGCAAGACAGTTTCACATAGCACAAAGTGATTACGCTGTGACTTGCGTAAATTTCGTAAACCGTGTTGAACTCTTGAAGGAGCTGGAGTCTCAGGCTGCTGTGGCAAAGAAAGTTGGCATATCAACATCGCAGGTGCCTCACCTTGTGATAAGATGGAATTTCATTATTTTTAATTTCATGTAGAAATAAAAAAAAAATGATTCATTTTGTTTAAGAATAAAAAAACAAAACACTTGACATTTTAAATTATGTATTTAACGTTTATTCATAATGTGATGTAATTCCATTCTTTTTCTTTTCATTTATAAACAAAAAAGTGTGAATCTCAAACTTCTCTCGTTTAATTGGGACAGCCGCTTATTCAGGATATTTTTACTTCTCCAGAGGTGTCCCGATTAAAGCGGCGCTGACTGTATAAAGATAAAGTAAGAGTGTAATTTGTCTTGTTTTAAATTCTTTCTTGTCAGGACACATGGTCTCCCAACCATATTTGCCTGTGTTGAACAAGCGACAACAAAAAACAAAGGTTGTTGTTCGTTTTTCGTATTCAGAAGCTGAAAAATAAATGAAAAATGTACCAGTCTGTTGGAAAGTTGGAAAATGAATAACGAAAACCAACTGGTTTGTTATTAGTTTTTTGTTATAGGCTTTGTGGTCCAGTGGTAACAGAAAAATGCTTGCTGCCAGGAGGTTCCCAGGTCAAATCTCGGCTCAGCTACTGACTCACTGTGCGTGACCCTCCAGTTGAACTTAAAACTAAACATTTCTAATTATGTATGTCTAGTCACACTGTCTATGAGGTTCCCCAAAAAAGTTAATAAAACATTACAAATATTACTGTCTTACCTTAAGATGTCTTGACAGCAACCGGATTAGAGAAATAAAAAAAACTCCAACGGGAAACACAAGAATAACTATTTACAAGTCCAACATAACAAAGTCTGTGCTCTCTCCAGAGCTTATTTTCTGTTTTTATTCAGAAATATTATGGCATCCACATTCTCCGGTTTCAAAGAACAGAGTTTGTTTGCAAGCATCCCTGCTTTTCTGAACACACGCTCGCTCGGGACCGATGTTGCAGGGATACTTAACATGCTCTTTGCCAAGGCTGCTAGGTTGGGAAAGCGTCTGGTTATTTTTCCACCAGAAGCATAAATCGTTGTTGGATTAAGGATTCCTTGGAAGTAGTGTGTGTTTGTTGCTGTCCACGAAGTAACAATTCGATTGCTTGTTCGGTCTGCGTTTTTTTTTTTAACAGGTAAGTCCTCTGTGCTGCACTCACTTGTACAGGCATGATTCCCGTCATTTTTGAGGTTGTCCTCCACCAGCCTCACTAGTTTGGAAGACAGTGCTTCAGACACGCGGGCTTTGGCCTGTTCGGATAGGAAATCCAGATGGCGAAATCATGGGGTCAAGAAATGACACAAAAAGCAGTGGCATAACCTCATTACTTGGGTCATTCAGCTGATGTAAACAAAATTGCAGAGACAAATTACGCACTAGCTTATCTCTCAAACTCTATGTAACTGGAATAAGCAAATCATTTGAATTTGAAGAAGACGGTGTCTCCCCTTCATCAGGAACTTCAGTCAGTCTATGTTTTATCCCTGTTGCAAGCAGGTACAAAGAACTAGCCGTAATGTTTTTCTCTGCACTCAAAAGTACTGTAGCCAGTTCGAATGGCTGTAGTAGAGGTAGAATCTCAGACATTAGTTTCCACTGCTCAGTCGTGAGATCTAAAGTAGCTGCGTCAGACTTTTTGGTCAAATCTGGTTTTGACAAAACAGCAATAACTGGCCATTTTAATTCAAGGCGGCATTCAAACATATAATAAACCAAGGTCCACCTTGTTTGTACATCCTGTATTAACTTGAGTGGTACATTTTCTGTGTTCAGCATTTCTGTTTGTTTCCTATTTAAAGCGCTTCTTGCCATCTCACTCTTTAAAATGTGCAACCAGTCTCCTTGCTGCTGCCACTAACGTATGGACTTGTCGTACATCCTCCAAGCTTTTCTGAATGCAGAGATTTATATTGTGCTCTGCACAGCTCACTCTTGCCACGCTACCAAAAAGTAACACAGCACACTCGCTTGTAGAAAGCAAAGACATTGCTCTGCACACGTTGGCTGCATTGACATGAACACAAGCTATTACTTTTGTAGCCACTTCAAACTCTCTTTTTATCTGATTGATCGCTTCTGCTAATTTTCCTGTCGCTAATACTTTTGACTCGAGTTCCCAGTTTTGCTTAATGTAATGGCAGGTAACTGTTAAAAATGCTTCTTGCGCCATGCTTAGTGATGGACATTGAATTACACTCCTGACTTAAATCCTGTCTAAGCTTTTCCTTTGCACGTTCGTGATCCAGAGTAATGAATTTGGAGATTGTCTTTTGACAGGGCATTTCATAGCCTGGAGCAAGATTCGAAATCAGATTTTTAAACGCAGCTCCCTCTACTATAATAACAGCTCTTATATCTTGTGTGACAACATCCACTATCAGGCCTGTTATTTCTTTTGCTCTGATGCTTTTTGGATCAACTTTCTTTCCAAAATAAGCTGTCACTGAAGGTGTTGCTTCCTTTTGTTTTGTACTTGTGTTCACGCTGTGTTCATTTTGTCGGGTGCTGTCACTAAATGATCCCGCAGGTTGGTGGTATTATCACAGAAGCTCATTAAAACTCCACAAACAGCGCATTTTACCTTTTACATTTTGTTCCTTTGTAAAAAAAAAAAAAAAAAAAAAAAAAAAAAACTTCCGAACATCTGACGGCATTATTTAAAATTAACTTAAATCGACAATTTAACTAGCACAAATTTGATCCTGAAATGCGGCCTACATCTAGTCTCTTCTCTAGGTTTTTTTTTTTTTTTTTTGTCATGCTTACTCTGAAAACGTACGTGCTGTGTATTGGGCAGGGAGGTTTTTATTATTATTATTTAAAGGAACCAAAGGAAAGGCAAGGAATAAGAGTGTATATTTAAATTTTGCCTAATAAAAAACGGTCCTATTAGTGAACTGATAGATGCATTTTTTTTTTTTCAACCATCGATGCATTGTCCCAGTCCTAGTTTGTTTTTTGTTATTCATAAGTTGGAAAACAAACAATGAAAAACAACCTGGTTTGTTGTTAGTTTTTCGTTATTCAAAAGCTGAGAAACAAAAAAAAGTTATTAAAAAAATTTACAACGAACTTGGACTTCAGCCTCCCGAAGTTATCACTATCCAAAAAGATTCTGGTGCCTGCATACTTTCAGAAAAAGTTTCAGTTCTACCAGTGAGGCTGTGAAGTGAACTGATCAATGTCAAACCCTTCCAATTGTTACTTCATTTCGCCTGTCAATCCTACGGGAACCAATTTGTTTAATTCCGTCAACAGTTGTATTTATACTGTTATATTTTATTTGGTGATGTTGAAGGCACACAAAGTTTTCCCCCACCTATGCATTAAGAGTTTTAAGAAATAATAATGACTTTGATTACAAATGTGAAAAAAGAGTGTTATCTCATAATTATCTGTAATCAGTCTTAACCTTGAAGCAGCAACTCCTATAACATTTAGAAACTAGGTAGTAATTTAGTGCCTACATTTCAGAGGCAGTAGGAGTAGTTATGTGGCTGAGAGACTTACACTAGTGTTATAATTAGGTTTTGGTGCCGAAACATGCACTTTTCCACCTGCAGAAATACAGGGTCTGACGGCTAGTGCTTTTAAATTTGTTCAGACAGTAAATGTGGCTGTGGATGTTTGCCATTGCAATCCATTTGATTTGTGTAAACATATTTTCCAGGCATTTACATGTGGTAACAATTCTTATAAAATAGAATGGAGGGAAAAATTAATCATCCTACAGTAATTATGATCTGTTGCCAGGCTCTAAGCCAAAGCTGATTTAGACAGAATCCCTAAGAGACAGCTATGATTTGTAACCTTGCCTAATCTGTGGAAATGATTGGTAACATTTTAACATAAATTTACAAACCAAAAATAATATATTAATAAAGGAAGTCTTGATGGAAGTAGCTTTCTGATTTGGGGCACAAAATTGATTTTGTTACCCTCTGGGATAAATCACGACAAAAATGGTAACATTTTAAAAATGGTAACATGATGTTAATCTTGATATGTCTTGTTGCCATTCTTGGTCACTTTCAGCACATTGGGGCACATTTCCGTTGTACTGTTTTTGAACTAGTGCAATGTTTGCATATATACTTGTTTGATACAATGCCTCTTGAAATACCTCCTGTCATGAATGGATGTCAGACCAGGAAATACAGGCAACACAAGTACTGCGGGGTGAGACGCAAATGCATTCTTTATTATTTAAAGTTACTTTTGTTTAATAAAGAAACACAAACAAAACGGCACAGTGGCCAAATAAACAGAAACAGTACTTCAAACAAGTATCGTGCTGGTCTTAATCCAGCACGAGTAGCAATTGTTTTTAGTTTCTTTGTTCTTACTTTCTCTCTGTCTCCTTTCTCCTCTACTCCGCAACCAACCTCCCAGCACACAGCTGTTGGTATATATAGTGTTCGAGGGATTAACTGGTTGTCAATTACCTTGTTTATCCCTTGACCACATTCTGCACAGGTTTTTTTTAATGAGCTTGGTGGACAGCCAATTTGTCAATAAATTATTAGCTGCCGACCACACATTCTCACAGGAGGTATTTTGGCAGAGGTGAGAATCAAACATCGTCCCTGCCAACTACATTTAACTAAAATAATAATACAAATACATTAAACAGTAACAATAATAAAAAAACAACCCATTGAGTAGCACACATGGCCTTAACTGCCACCTCTCCCCTTAAAGACCCAAAAGACTCTCTCTTGTTGTCCTCGCACAGGAACAGAGGCAACAATGAGGCCACGGGTAGCGGCAACAAAACATCCCCGGGGGTCAGTAGCAAAGGGAACCGGCCACTTGGCTGCGCCAGGCGGCAACAGCATGCCTCCTAGCTGCGGAGGTGGCAACAGCAGCTCTGGTGGCAGTTCTGGCAGCCACGGTGCGAGGCCCTTCGGCAGTGTCCACGCTGGCAGCAGAAATGATGATAGTGGTGCAAGACCCTCCTCCAGTGGCCACTCTGGTAGCGGAAAGGCTGACAGCAGTGCAAGGCCCTCCTCCAGTGGCAGGTTATTTTTTACTAAATAAAATCATATTACAAATAATGAAAAATAATGGTCCTTTTCCCAGTTATTGCAATTAAAATTAAAATCCTTACTTCATTGAATTAAGGTCCTTGGTTAAACACCGTCTACACTCACGATACATGCATGTGCATAAATCCTGCGACCCGAATGTCCTTGATTCAAGTCCCAAATAATATTGTTTAAATTAGTAAGAGTCCACCTATTAGTTCAGATGTTCACAACGAATGCTAGTGTTCCACAATTATATCGGTAATACAGTATTAACGTCTGTCACTGTAATTTGTCTGTTTCCCCTTTAGCTTCACTATCATTTACGTCTGTTCTATCGGAGATAAAAAGAGAAATCAATCTGTTATTCGATAATGTAATGCACAGTCAGTAACAAGTAAGTGGATTCTCAAAAATATTTTGGAAATAAACAGACACTGAGTGATTTCAAATCAGTGATTTGACACAACGTAGGATAACTGAAGAACAGTACATCGTGTGTAAGTAGTATAAAACGTTTTTATGTTATACGTGTATGTGGGACAGGTGAAATACAGGGGGTTATGGTTGGGGGATAAAATAAGGGTTGGTTCTCCGACGCCCCACCCCTCTCAAAGTTCACCAGCCACCACCGATTATTATTATTAGTAGTAGTAATTATTCTCAATTTTTACTATCCAAATATCCGGCAGTTACATTTTTGCTGGACTTGAGGGCTCAACTCGGACTTGGTCTTCAGATACTCGGTCTTTGATTCGGACTCGGACAGTCCTGGTCTTGGTCTTAACTCAGACTCAGTATACAGTGGACTCGACTGATGAACAGACGTCCTCAGCCGAACAGACGTCCTCAGTGACAAAGAGGCATCCCCGTCCGGTGCCGGACAGGCAACCCCGCGTTGTGCGGGACAGGTGTCCCCAGGTGGCACAGGCTCGACGTCCCCAGGCGGTGCAGGCTTGGCGTCCCCAGGCGGTGCAGAACAGGACAGGAGCAATCCCTGGGAGGAGACAGCAGGAGCGGACCCTCGGGAGGAGACGGCAGGAGCGGACCCTCGGGAGGAGACGGCAGGAGAGGATCCTCGGGAGGAGACGGCAGGAGAGGATCCTCGGGAGGAGACGGCAGGAGCGGACCCTCGGGAGGAGACGGCAGGAGCGGACCCTCGGGAGGAGACGGCAGGAGAGGATCCTCGGGAGGAGACGGCAGGAGCGGACCCTCGGGAGGAGACGGCAGGAGCGGACCCTCGGGAGGAGACGGCAGGAGCGGACCCTCGGGAGGAGACGGCAGGAGCGGACCCTCGGGAGGAGACGGCAGGAGCGGACCCTCGGGAGGAGACGGCAGGAGCGGACCCTCGGGAGGAGACGGCAGGAGCGGACCCTCGGGAGGAGACGGCAGGAGCGGACCCCCGGGATGAGACGGCAGGAGAGGACCCTCGGGAGGAGACGGCAGGAGAGGATCCTCGGGAGGCGAGCATGAATCCAGCATGAATAGCAATTGTTTTTAGTTTCTTTGTTCTTACTTTCTCTCTGTCTCCTTTCTCCTCTACTCCACAACCAACATCCCAGCACACAGCTGCCAGTATACATAGTGTTCTAGGGATTAAATGGTTGTCAATTACCTTGTTTATCCCTCGACCACATTCTGTATGGGTTTTTTTAATGAGCATGGTCAACAGCCAATTTGTCAATAAATTATTAGCTGCCGACCACGCATTCTCACAGGATGTATTTTTGCAGAGACGAGAAGCAAACTGCATTTAACTAAAATAATAATACATTAAACACAAATACATTAAACATTAATACAAAACAAAAATAGGAGGCTGTGTGGTCCAGTGTTTAAAGAAAAGGGCTTGTAACCAGGAGGTCCCCGGTTCAAATCCCACCTCAGCCACTGACTCATTGTGTGACCCTGAGCAAGTCACTTAACCTCCTTGTGCTCTGTCTTTTGGGTGAGACGTAGTTGTAAGTGACTCTGCAGCTGATGCATAGTTCACACACCCTAGTCTCTATAAGTCGCCTTGGATAAAGGCGTCTGCTAAATAAACAAATAATAATAATAAAACACATTTTTTGGGAGTGTGGCAGGGTGGGGCATGGCCGTCACACCCCCAAAAAAGGAATAAATGAATAAAGATTTCCCAGAGTAAATGTTTTTCAACAAGCTGTGGATTATTTTCATAATAATCTGTGCAAACAGTTATAATACTAAAATAAATTCGAATATAAAGCTGCTGAACCCTACAGACGTAGCAGGGCCTGGGAAGTCTGCACCAGTGCACCTCTGGCACCTCCCCACCTGATTTGCATCCGTAGCCCAAGGGAGCACAAAAAGCAATCTCTCTGTGGACCCCATTAAATTGGTAATATGAAAATCATAAGCATATCACAAATGTGAACTAGTGTCTACTCCTTTCTGTTTATACTACTTGTTGCTGTTTCCTTGAGTAGTTCAAAAAAGGAGAGAACCATCCCGTTGTTTAAATAAACAAATTAGGACGCTGTGGCCTTGTGCATTGTTCTGTGATAGGGAGTTAGCTAATATAGGCTGATTGCACTCATGGGGACATGGCAATTGCTGGGGCCTCCATCTGGAAGGAGGACCAGAATTAGCAAGACTCCAAGTAGAGTTCTAAAACCCATTAGTGGTTTGGTATCATTTGCTGAGAAGGGAAGTCATTTGTAAATTTGGCTTCTTGGGTTCAGGGCGAGAGCAAAGGGTGTTGTTCAACTGGAAACCTCATTCAACGGCATCAGTATTCTTTCTTTTGATTTATTTTGTCCTTCCAGGAATTAGAAAATGAGCAGTGAGTGGAAAAGCTGGAATGCATTAACATGTCAGTTAGGCCAGCACCTGGGACAACTTTTTGGCATAAATATGTGACCAAGTCCTTCAAACATATATATATATATATATATATATATATATATATATATATATATATATATATATATATATGTTTTAGTTCAAGGTACAGAATTCACAGAATTGAACTTGCAGCCCAATGTCAAACTGGAAGACAGAACCAAATTCAATTAAGGTTTTGTAACACTGATCACAGACAAACATGTGCCTTGTTCCCTTTCCAGATTAAGCCAATTAAATACTGTGATAATACTAATACTAGTATGATAATAGTGGCTGATATGTCCAATACTGTTCTAAAATTTCAACCCCCCCACCCCCAGATTATAAACTGAAGAAGGAAGATAATGTTTCCAGAATGTATTCTGTATTTGCTATCAATTTGTGACTCCTAGCTCCTATTATTATTATTATTATTTATTTCTTAGCAGACGCCCTTATCCAGGGCGACTTACAATTGTTACAAGGTATCACATTATTTTTACATACAATTACATTATTTTTTACACATTATTTTTACATGCAATTACCCATTTATACAGTTGGGTTTTTACTGGAGCAATCTAGGTAAAGTACCTTGATGAAAATCTAGACTGACTTGTGTTTGGAATCTTCTGTTCAGCGTACTGTAGTTTGCATGTAATCACTTTGGTATGGATATTAATCAATAAAATACATTTTGATGTACAATTGAAAGGGAAATCTTTTGAAAAATATCACGATATTGACTGTCAACAAATAGGACACTTGCTGTAATGTCTTTTTGCTTGAAGACTCATTTTAATTAAATGAAGAATGAGCAGATTTGCACCTACATGTATGCATCATTGAATATGAGCTGCATTTGGAATTTAAATTTATATTTAATCATTACAATTTAGAAAACTTCTAAAGTAATTAAAAGTTTGCAAATCAGTGATGTGGGCACTGAGCTCCCATTAAAATTGACAGGCCTGTCTTTCTGATTATAGGGAAGGATATGTCATTTTCACCCATGTAATTCTAAACCAAAATTAATCCAATATTTTGCAGGCAGCTGGAGCCACCCGACCCCTTGTTTCCACTGTGATTGCCACAACATCGGAGGGCTGCCTGGACAGTTCACTGGAGCGTGCTAAATACAGAGCTAGTGAAATGCCCCAGGCATTTTTATTTGATACCATATATCAAGCATATCAGCAGGTAAGGCACCAGATGTTGATTTGACTTGACATTTTGTACCAACACAAGCTTATGCTACAGTGCTTGTTATGAATTACAGCCCTTTTTTGGTTTCATTAAATCTTATTGGATCCCTACCTAAAAAGATTTAACTGTAATTCGATATATATTTGGTACTTTGTCCCTGGTTCCTAAAACAATACTATTCATTGATATAATACATTTCCTTTAATGATCAACTTATCCTGCTGTGTTTTTTCCCCAATTACCCTTTTGTTATATTTTTTTCTAAACTCTTGACAATATAATGGGATATACTGCAAGTTAAACCATAAACCAAAAACTTGCTTAACCATTTGATGAATACATTGGGAACAGTTGAAACATTATTAAAAGGTAAAATCTACAGAGAAGATGAACATATATAAATGACTAGTTGTCTAAGCCCACGTATTTGATTGTTGGAAAAGTTAAATGCAGAAATTGTACCCTTGAATCCCCATTAGTGCTGCCAGGCTGAATGCTGGCAGAGGATTTATACTTGATGATGCACTATTTTCACATTTGGATCAAACTCTCCAGTGTAGATTTAGCTGGAACACACCTGAAGTCCATGTAACACTTCAAAAAGTACACATTTGTTTTGTTTTTTATCTCAGTAACCCAGAAAACTCACAAAAGAAAAAATACGTGTGTGATTAGGATCTTGACATAAAAGAAAGAAAACAGCTATTCAGAGAAACACAAAACACTGCAACAATTAATTTATATTTATCGAATACCAGGGGGGTTGTTGTTAAGGAGGGGGGCCAAGCGCTGGAACCCTAACCCTAACCCTGAATCATTCAATGCACAGAGCAACTACTTCTAGGCAGTTTTTTATTATTCACGTGAGCCGCGATATTTCCCCTCAAGCATTATTTGCGCATGATTATTAAAAACCAGAAATTGTGGTGAAAATTTGACTTTCAGCTAAAAGTTGGGGTGGGGCGATCGTTCAAACCGGAGCGTTGACTCGGCAGAATCCGGTAATTACAACTGAAACATTCATTGATTCATATTTTCATAATCGGTTAATGGAAGAAAAACACTGTATTTTGTTGTGTTCTTAGAACATTGTTATTATTATTTGTTAATTTAGCAGACGCCTTTATCCAAGGCGACTTACAGAGACTAGGGTGTGTAAACTATGCATCAGTTGCAGAGTCACTTACAACTACGTCTCACCCGAAAGACGGAGCACAAGGAGGTTAAGTGACTTGCTCAGGGTCACACAATGAGTCAGTGGCTGAGATGGGATTTGAACCGGGGACCTCCTGGTTACAAGCCCTTTTCTTTAACCACTGGGCTTTAACCACAGCCTCCTAAATAACACCAAAATATCCTAGAAATGTTTCACAGTGCATTCCACAAAGAAAACAAAGCATTTGATGTATAACACACTTAGCATTTTTCTTTCAATACTAACACCATACTCATCAACAAAATGTGTAAAAGAAATCTGTGTTTAAATGAAAATCTGCAGTGGGGATTTTATGTACATCTAAAATTATGATTACATCTTGAGGGCAATATTAGAACCCTTGGCAGAAAAGAGTAAGAGCCTTATAATTTTAAACATACAGAAAATATATGAGCATGTTGTAATCTTCATAAATGGAATGAAAATCATATGACAGTTGTTGGATTGTTATTTTTCATTAAGAGCTTTTATAAAAGGCCTACTCCTCAGAATCCACTTTAAGACTTTTTATTCTGTAGTCTATCTGCCTGCTAGTATTCATTTTTGGATTACAGGTACTGTAAATCCAGAAGTATTTGCAAGCCTTTTATTATGCAATTTTCGCAATTTTCGCGTATCAAAAAAAATCGCAAACATACGAAATTCATCCGACCGCTAGAGGGCGCAAGTAGCCGACGTTACCGATATTGATGTGGACCTGAAAAAAAAAAAAAAATGAAAAAGAGAACTGGAACAGATGGGTTTACAGTACAGTAGCTTCGTATTTGGTACAATTTAAATTATCTTGTAAATAATAAATAAAAGCTACTGTAAATGTATCTATTTTCATATTTTGCTATGGTATAGTATAATTCTGTAAATGTTCTAACTGTGTGGGTGGCTTTTTTTTTAGAACATTCAACATAGCTTTTCTGTGACTGTTGTAAATTAAAAAATAGAATGTTTGGTTTTAAGATCCTACAATTTTTTTTAAAAATAAAATTAAAAACAAAAAACATTTTAACTTTGGTAAATACTTTCTAGTAGTATTTCTGTTGATTCAATTTGCATACATAAATGTCTCTGAAGTTGTTTGTGTAGTTCTTGCATTAGAAACAGTTTTGGTTGATTGATTTTCATATTCATTTTCCTGTCAGTAAATTATATTGTGTATGCAGTATTTTGTGTCTTTTTCTTTCTTTCAAACCCTGTGATAACCTATCATTAGTCTGTTTGTAAATACACTGTATAAATGCACTAAACATGTTTTATTTTTTTATTTTTACAGTAATATTAGCCATCTTCATGTTTTTTTTACTGTTTCGGGGAGGAGTAATGATTAGTTGTGATTGTGAGTGAAATAATTAGAAATGGAACCAGCATAAAATATTTGTGAGCTACTTTTTCCTTTTAAGTCTGTATTTCAAATAGGTTTATTTGTAGCTTTTATTGTTGTGGACTATTTGGCTGTCACTGTAGTTGCTGTTCAGTCTCGATGGCAGTGCGCTGTGTTTATTCATTTTGAAAAAGGGAACTCAGGAAAGAACAGAAATGAAGCACTCTGAAACACTTTACAGCATGTTGCTACAGAGCCGTTATCTGCATGAGATAAGATGGCGTTGTGGTTCAGTTGTGCGTACCATGTGAAAGGTTTCTGGGGGCATGCCTAGATATATACATACATTTTTTTTTACTGTTTTAACTGGCGAGCGAGCGAGTGTAAGGGATTGCAAAAAAATGCGGCAGGGGTGGTGCTTTGATGCACTATAAACAGATATGCTATGGTTTGACTGGCGCTAAACTGTAAGATTGCACTGTGTCTACAAATTCATGACAAATGCCGTCCCGGAGGCATTAAGCCTGGGACCGGGACTTGATCTTTACATTTCGGGACTGTCCTGCCCATTTGCGTCACCCTAGGCAACAGGTCGCCAACATTAATGGGGCGAAATTGGTCTTCTGAGTGTGATTCCCCAAAATATTTTGGCCGCAAATATTTCTGGATTTACAGTATATGTTTTATTGTTGTTACTTGGAGATGAAAGTGAAGATGTAGCTCACTTGAACAGATTACTACCTATGCTTACTTCAATGTTGTTTAAACTCATTAGCTACCGTAATTTTCCAAATATAACATCCACCCTTTTACAAACATTGAGAGAATTTTTGTGTTTTATCTATGGGTTGTGCACTGTTTAAAAGGTGTGCTGTATACTTGGGTTATAGTATTTTACATAGTATATTATACATTATATAGTATTCTACATTATACTATACTATGTTTTTTTTTCTGACAGGGCGTGTGTTTTATTTCATATTTTACTGTTTGTCTATTTCGGTATCTTCAGTTTGAAATATTGTGTTTTTCAGCTTAGTCCTAATGCTAACCACTCAGTCAGTTTGAAGGGTTTGGCATTGCCTTTCACCCTGGCTTGAGGGAGAATGCATGGATGAACCACCAATGCCATTACCCTCATGGTGTCATAATTTCTCAAAATATTTTCTTTTTAATAGGCCATTTTACAAAGTGTTTTATAGCACAGGCACTTGATTCTAAAAAAAGGTTATAACATGTGGTAGGAAAGTACAAAACACAAAGTGATAATTGTGTTCTGGCAACAGTGTTACAAATGGTGAGTGATTTACTTTTCATGATACTGGTAGCTCTAATTTTATATGTACAGGCATTTTGTTATTGGTATGTTATTATATATGGATACACCATGAATTGTTCATGGAGTACTGCTATTATTCCCTAAATGAGGATGTATTAATAACGCAGCAGCCACCATACAGTCGATGTATGGAAAATAATGTTTAAACCTAAATAAACAACTACATTTTGAGGATTACTCTCCCTGGATCAAGTGCTGCATCAGTTTAGCAATGTGGTATAATTTGGAACAGTGTGATTCAAGTGGTCATTCTGTCACTGAATTTGAATGAATGTAATATAGTATAGATACCCAAATTCCCTCTGTACAGCTTTGCATATGAAAAAGTTATTCAATGCATGATCTCTCAACACTTGTTGTATTAATGGTATATATTTCCATTGTGGTATCCAAAGGGAACATGGAGAAAGTGATATACAATATGAAGTGCTGTCAATATGAAATACAGCAACATGTTGCACTATAAAGGCCAGTGATGATTCTCAAAGGCAAAGTGTGCCTTAGGCTACTGTACAAGCGGAAGACATCAAACAACTGTGTGTGGCATTCAACACATACTGCAGGATACATTGACAGCCAGTATCTTTAGGGTGTAGACTATGCATGTATATAACAAACTAATATATAATTTAAAAAACAATTGCCTAGTGGCAACCAGTCAGTAGGAAGTTAGTTATTTTACCACCATTATAGAGTAGTTCTTTGATGGTCTATACAGGAGTTATCAAGACTAATAAACATCAGATACAGCAGTAAGCAAGTGCCTTCCCATTTTGTATTGTTTTCTTTAGTTAGGTCAATTATGTTTTTACTGAAGCTAAATATATACAAAATAAATTGGGTGTGATTGCTGTTTATTACCAGGCCAGGGACACCCACAGCCAGACTCCCCCCGGTGGTCAACGCTGCCCCAATGGCTCTGTTAACCCCCACCCTAGAAGAAGAGTAGGGGCGGTGGGGGGCTATGGCAAAGTGGTAATTAGTATCAGGTGTGGTGTGGATGCAGTAATCCCAAGAACAAACAGACAACAAAGTACAGGTGAAATGGTTAATTTAATGATTATTAATCCAATGGTCTGATGACCAGCCAGCAAATAATAATGGACTGACACTACACAACAATGTGTATTGCACAGTAATCAAAAGGGTTGCAGTCCCGTAAATAATAAGCACAGTACTAACACACACAATTGGACACACACACAATCACAAGTCCAAAGGGAGTGCTGTCAGTGCTTGTGGTGAAGTACAATATAATACGTGCTATACTTGTGAACAAGTGCTGATAACAGTGTTAATCGTGACTGTAGTGTACTGTAGTTGGCCGGTTTTGTGCTGGCCCTTGGCGACAGCTCCGGATTCGTGTTTAGCCGTCTAGTGCTATATAACAAAAACACAGACAGTTTCTAAACAGACACGAACAAACAAACAAAACACTCACAAATATTTTCCCGTACGCTTTCTTTGCGTCTCACACGGTCCTTCCAGTCTCTCAATAAAACCCAAGCGAAGGAACCGATTACGAGTCTCTGTCCCCTTTTTATGCTGTCACGCATGACCCCTTGGTAAACTAATGCAGCGCCTTTACAATCAGCGGCTGCTACATTGTTTTCCTTTCCGGGTCAATACGTTCTTGCAACAGAGATTCGCCTTTTTCCAGACTGGCCAACTCCTCGACCCGGGAAAGAACTCTGTCCTCGATGCTTAGCGCCCTCACAGGTCGGGAGGGAGATTTACAAACAGCACTCATTATATGTCCGTCACAGGGACCTTTTTAAATGTGTCCACAAAGTCAAGTGTTTTGTAAAGATTTTAGTGCTTTATACAGCTAGGCTTGTTTTAGTTTTTTTAGCATTACGATTCCCTGTAAGGTTCGATTTGAAGGTATCATTCAAGAAAAATGAACCTGTTTCATCCCAGTAATTTTACAAAGCTGCCATTGCCATAATGCCTTGTATATCAGAAACAAGGAGGGATTTCATATCTGAAGGCTGTGGCGGGGTGCACTGCTCCTGTGCGTATTTTATGTTTTGTGTGGTGTGTTATTGTTTGTATGTATGTGTTGGTGCATGGGGTAGTGTTGGTTATGTAGCACGGGTTATTTAAAATGTATATTTGTAGTTAGACACAGGGATTGTACAATCACTTCATGTGCAGATTAAAGTGGGTATTTATATGCGGGCACAGGGAGTGCACAATTAAATCTTGTGCAGACTGTGCCGGGATTCAAGTGAATGATTAATTAGGTCCCGGCACAGCTGTACATAAAAGCAGTCACGAATCATGCACTGGGGGTTAGGTGTTCAGAGGCGGAACGGGATTCGTAAGTAGGAGAGAAACCTAAGAGAAGTAAACAGTGCTAGTTTAGACCAGCACGATACTTGTTTGTTTGTTTGTTCCGTGTCTGTTAGTCTGTTTGTTTTGGCCATTGTGTTTCGTTTTGTTTGTTAAACCTTTGTGTATTCACTCACCATTCTGTGTCCATATACTTCCTGGTATGACATCACCCGCAAGCCATCTTGCCACAAAGGCATTAA
Source organism: Acipenser oxyrinchus oxyrinchus (assembly GCA_030684275.1). Lineage (NCBI taxonomy): Eukaryota > Metazoa > Chordata > Actinopteri > Acipenseriformes > Acipenseridae > Acipenser > Acipenser oxyrinchus. The sequence continues at coordinate 94,313,177 of CM060250.1, read as the reverse complement.
TCCTTCAGGATTATATACATCCTGACCTTGTTGAGGCCATGCATGCATGCATGCATGCATTTCTGCTTTGTAGACAGTTTAAGTTATTGTGTTAATGTTTGGTACAGGTCAGTTTGACACATACATACCAACAGTCTCTATGGTCGGGACAGTCCCGATTTCATAGCAAATGTCCCGTGTCCCGATGCATAGGAAGAAAGTCCCGATATTTACCCATAGAAAAAAATTCATTTATTCTGCACAGTAGAGTTAGTGAAAACCACACGCTGTGCTCTTCGTGCGGCTGACACATCTGCTGATCACTAACTTATACAAAGGTAAGAATGCTTCATTATGTCTACTTCTACTGTCACGATGGTCGTTTCGTGTTGAGTTGGGGGGGGGATACGTCTATTATATGATAATGAGTGTTTTTTGCTTATGACTCCTCCCATGTGTATGATGCGTATGACCCCCCCCCCTTCAAGAAGCTGCTTGATGAGATTCTGGGATCAATAAGTTACTAACAACCAAACGAGCAAGATGGGCCGAATGGCCTCCTCTCGTTTTGTAAACTTTCTTATGTTCTAAAGGTATCCTTTCAGTGCAGTGCTTTAGGCAGTTTAGGTTTTTTTAGGAGAGCATGTTGGTGTAATGTATAAGAAAAAAAAAGAATAAGACGACACATAATACTATCCCCAATGTGGTCTATTGTGAAAAATCACATTTGAGATTTTACTTGTAACACAACCTGAAAGATACAATACATTAAAAAGATACCATAGATTAAATGTTGCAATTTGATATAATTATTGCGTAAGTCCTATTAGTACTATTGCATGACATTGAACCTTGTGAAAATATAAATCTATATTTTTTCTGCTAAATACCTAGCCTGTGTTCTTGTCCCTTGCAACAAATAAATGTACACTGTTTCTTTAAAGTGTACAGCTACCGTGGATAAATGCGTCTGACAAATACATTATTATTACTACTACGACTACTACTACTACTACTAGTACTAATTGGCTGAGAGGTAAGTGGTTTGATACAGCACTTGCTTTGTCTGATGCCATGGTGAATCCAAAAGCCTGTTTGGGATAACTGTTGGGCTGGATAGGTTTAATCCAGCTTTAAATAAGTATATGTAATAGATTTTTGTATGTGAAGAGTTAGATAATTATCAAACCCATAACTTTATTTTTGCAGTGCAGCGACTGTGACTTTGAGTACGGAACAGAATGTCTGCAGCTAGTCCTGCAGTACTGTGGCTCCAAAGCCAAACTTATTGAGGGACCACCCACTCTCTGGAAGGTAAAGTTTAAAGTCTTTTTAACCTCTGCTGAACGTAAATATCTTTAGCAAGCTGGTAATGGTTGACATGTTCACACCTGTCCCATTATTGGGCACTGTCTTATGCTCCATATGTGTTAGCTTATGTGGAGCCTGCAAATCATACTTGAATGTTGTCATTCACTATTATGTGTTTTCAGCTCTTGTGGGGGTTAAACTACGACAATCTCCCTATGATCCAAGATGCTAACCATGCCACCATCCCTTCTATGTACAGGATGACATTTTCATGACCATATTCCATGCCCAGCTCTTGGCACCTAATGTTATTGGAGTATGCTGTCTCAGTACCCTGTCTCAAAACACTGAGAAGAAATGCCTGAACATTTAAACATGTTTTTGCCAAATTTTCAAATTGTGTTTATTAACTTGAAAATTGTTAACATCATACAGTGGTAACTATTGTGTATTTTAATAAAGCAGAAACATTATTCTGACCTTGATAAAAAAAAAAAAAAAAGTATGTCCTCGTTTTTCGAGTTTCTACTAGCTTGACTGGCCAGCACTGTGCAGGGAGTGGTTTGTTATTGTCAACAGATATAAATTGTAATTTAAAAATAAGCCTTCAGTGAATATTGTGCGCTCAAGGGATCTTGTTAGCATAATAACTGCTGGAATATATTTTTATTGGTTGTTTAAAATACATGCCAAATACTGTTATGGAAAGGTACAACTTTTCTTGCTATGTCATATTAACATTTTGCATTGTCTGTGCCAGATTTTACTTTGAACTCTGTTAAAAACAAAACAAAAATGGTTAGCATCTTGCTGTGTTTATGCTTTTATCAAAAGCTGGGCCTATAAATACAGAAAATGCAATTTGTTACATCTCAATATTGCTGTAAAAGGCAGGAAGTATACTTCAAGTGATGCACTGTATAATCCTATTCACAAACTATCTGTATGACTTTTGTTTCTCAAGTTACTGTTTATCTGACAATTATAAATTAAACCGGGATTTGATTCAAGTCAGCCTCAGTATAAAATGACCACCTAATCCCCCACATTGTTTTAATTCATTTTGAATGGAAGACAGTATCTGTCAAAGTCTATTTTTTATTGCACAAAATGTTAAAGAATGATATTTGTGATATTATGAAAGTTTGTTTGTATTAAGTATGTGCAGGATAATACCTTAAAAACTGTACAGGATAGCAATCTGGGTAAAAAAAAAACATGTTAAAACGTTGTAAATAGTTACAAAATAGGCCACGATTATTTTAATACTTAATTTGTCTGGTGAATAACACAACCATTTAACGCCGGTGGTATTTACTGTAATAATGTGTTTGACCACGTCAGTTCTTTACTGTGCTTACCATGTTCGGTCTTTCCTTCACGGTATTGCTTTCGTATTGTTTTTTCATTTATTTTAGCCTTTAGTCTAATAAGGTTTGTATGTCCTTTAGGTGACCTTCAAACGGGATCTGTTTGCAGCTGAATCAATAATTAAGGGTACGTGATTGTTGATTCATTTTAGCTGATTGAACTAATCCAGCTATCAATATGTCACTAAGTGGTGTAGCATGCACTGTAGCAGACTACTTACTTTGGAGTCTTCGCTTATGGTAAAAGGAAAAATATATGCAAATGAATACATCCGTTCACAGGTATTGTTGCAATTGTAGTGAATAACTTTAGGAGAAATAGGTTTAGGACTTCAGTCAATCATCTGGTATATGTACATATTTAAAATGTCAGAGAGCAGGGCCTACTACTTATTAAAAAAGAAATGCAAGTCATGTTGATTATGGAAAAGTTTATTTTTTAAACACAAATATTGCAAATACATAGTAAAAGAACAGAAAAAAACTGACAACATTATTGTGCAAATGTACTTTCTGGATGTTCGTATTAATACTGTATATTTTTTATCATAAGTGCATATTACTGTAAGAGCTGAAGTTGGTGATCAACTTTCTGATGTGCAATCAGTTCCAAATCCGCATAAATCATCCCTTTTTACTCAGTGAAACATGCCAGGGAAACACATAATAGGCCTTAATTTTGCACCAATCTTCACCATCCTACCAGCCTCCTGTAGACTTTTCAGATTGTGTTTGGCTATAGTCTGACAAATTTTCAGTTTTACATAAATATTTTTAACCTGTGCATGCACTCATTCACTTTCTTACTTTAAGCGGTCCAAAAACATTACATCCAGCTAATTTGCGTGCTCAACACATGCTGTATAGACTAGAGAATGCCCAGAAGTCCTTCAAGTTGCTCAGGGGTATAAAGTAATACGTATTATTTATTGTACAGACAATACACATAGCCGTGGGTAAGCTAGTTAAGAGCCATTTGCTTTTTATTTCCAACATGTAGAAGTACGGAAGCCCTGAACTGCACAGAAAAAAAAAAAAAAATAATTTAGGGGATTATCTCATAAAGACTAAAATAGAGAAAACATCCACAGAAAAAAGGCTATTTTTCAAAAATGTAGTACTAGAGGCGCAAAACAATTACATCTAAAACAAAATGGCCAAAGTGGTTTAATAGATCAATAGATTACTTTTCACAAGTTTTTACAAAGGAGGTTACGGACAACATGCCCCACATGTCGACCTGTTCCTATCCAGTTTTAAATAACTTTAGCATAACAGAACAAATCCCTTGGGCCAGATGAGATCCTCCCATCAGTACTCAAAGAAATGAAAGAAGTTATTTACAAACCACTAACCAAGATAATGCAACAGGTTGTACTGACGGGAGCATTGCAAAGGTAATGCTGATCCACAAAAAGGGAGACAAAATCAAACCAGGTAACTGGAGACCAATAAGCCTGACTTCTATTATATGTAAACTTATGGAAACTGTAATAAGATCCAACATGGAAAATTACCTGTACGGTAACAGTATCTTGGGAGACAGTCAGCATGGTTTTAGGAAAGGGAGAGCATGTCTAGCTTGTTTTTTTTTGAGGATGCAGCATCTACAATGGATAATTGCAAAGCATACGACATGGTTTATTTAGGTTTCCAGAAAGTTTTTGACAAAGTCCCGCATAAAAGATTCATTCTCAAACTGAACGCAGTAGGGATTCAAGGAAATGCATGCACATGGATTAGGGAGTGGTTAACATGTAGAAAACAGAAAGTACTGTTTAGAGGAGAAACCTCAAAATGGAGTGAGGTAACTAGTGGAGTACCACAGGGATCAGCATTAGGTCCTCTGCTATTCCTAATCTACATTAATGACTTGGATTCTGGTATAGTAAGAAAACTTGTTAAATTTGCAGACGACACAAAAATAGGAGGAGTGGCAAACACTGTTGCAGCAGCAAAGGTCATTCAAAATGATCTAGAAAACATTCAGAACTGGGCAACACATGGCAAATTACATTTAATATAGAAAATTGTAAGGTAGTGCACGCAGGCCATAAAACTGTGATTCAAGCATTCAAAATTCTAAAAGGTACTGACAATGTCGACCCAAGGGACTTTTTCGACCTGAAAAAAGAAACAAGGACCAGGGGTCACAAATGGAGATGAGATAAAGGGGCATTCAGAACAGAAATTAGGAGGCACTTTTTTACACAGAGAATTGTGGGAGTCTGGAACCAAAGAATGTTGTTGAAGCTGACAGCCTGGGATCCTTCAAGAAGCTGCTTGATGAGATTCTGGGATCAATAAGCTACGAACAACCAAGCGAGCAAGATGGGCCGAATGGCCTCCTCTCATTTGTAAAACGTTCTTATGTTCTTATGTACAAGATACCTTCTTGTACGTATGAGATAATCCCCGTTTAATTATTTTTTTGTATTAATGGTTCTAAAGTAAAAACTTATCAGTCACTTTCACATCTGTTTTGTTTAAAATCTCATTTGACTTTTCATGATAGGTGATCATTACATTTTTTTGCTGGATAAACCTGTCGTGATTGAATAGATTGTATTCTATGTTTTTGTATTCCTGAATTACCCATGTTATTGGTTACATTTTGAGACCTGTAGTCTTTGCTGTCTTTATTATTATTATTATTATTATTATTATTATTATTAGACACGCCTGTGTGGTGCTCCATGGTGAATTTTCTTAGTCATGATGGAATAATAATTTCATATTTGTATTGAATTACATTTTTTACAATATGTTTGTCACATTGATAGTAAATGGTATTATAGAAAGTATGCAACACTGCCAAGTGACAAAACAGTTATATTTGTAATGCATACTGTTGATGTGCATACATATTTAAATAACACATTGATTTGGACTGTTTTTAGTTTAATTTATATTAAAATACCCACATAGTCCACTCCTATCAATATAATGCATCTACATTTAAACTGTACACAGATATAATCTGTGTCCTATAAAGTACAGTATTTAGTATGTTAAATATTACTACATTTAAAGGATACATTTCATTTAGCTCTTTCACTGACCCACATGCCTGTTTGTCTGTCATGCTGTACATTTTGAACACGATAACTGTTTTGATTTTGCATCAATCTACAAGAAACATTTTATTTTACACTCCTAGCCTTCTATAGCAGTTTCAGAATACATTTCACATGCATGTTCATAACCAATAAAGTAATTTCTCTGCTATCAATACAGATTTGACTTTACAATTTATCCATGACTGTACCAGTAGATTTCACAAATAAAACAGCCAGCACACAAATTGAAATACTTATCCTTGGGGTGACCATTATATCTCGGTTTGGCTTCTCGTTATATGACAAACAAATGTTTTGTGTTAAAAGGGTCTCCTTCAGTCTGGCATGTGTTTACTCAGGGTATCACAGGGGTCCATTTTAGGACACGTGTTGAGCATTTTTAATAAACAATCTGCCAAAACATCTAAAGTAAAAACATATGGAGACAGAAATGTACTGCAGCAATCATCAAGTGAGGAATAATGATATGTTTTATAGTTGCTGTTTTCTTTTTGTTTTGTTTTTTGGAAAGGAGTATAGATTATTAGTCTGCGAGTAGCTTTGTGTTGTAGCTTTTTCTAAAATAATCTGTGATATGAGTAAGCATGGTCTGCTAATCATGTTTACTCAGACTTCTTGGCAATTGAAAAAAAAAAAATTACAGTCAAACTGTCAAATGCCAACCTACAGTATTTTCCTTCGTTATTTACATTCTGACGTTGTTTGATTTACTTTGTATAGTCCTTTAGCCCTGGCTAATAAAATTCCAATTAAAACACCTTTTTGCCTCAGAAGGGCATTTTTTAGATACAGTACCTGCAGACTAGACATACCGCTCGATTGAAGTGCTGATACTCAAGAGGTTTAGCTTGTAATTTAGTATTTTATCTATTGTTATTAAAAGTTAGTATCCTGGATAAGGCAGTTTTTTTTAATTTTTTTTTTTAGTAGGTCCAATTTTCATATTTACAAGACTGTGATTGCTAAACTAGTTTGTGATGTTAGTAGCCTGAGGTATTAGAATTATTCTGAAGATATCACAACCACACATGGCGGACTTCAAAGAAAATATTTTAACCCCAAAATGGCAGTCAAATACAGTCGATAAAGACCCACAAAAGGTCATACTTGTAATAATGAGTTTAACAAACCATTATTGAGTTTTCAAAAATATTATGGGAAACAAATGTGGTCCTCTGTCACCCCCAATAAACTCAAAACAATCAAACATATAGCAGACTCAAGACACTGAATTCACCAAGGACATTTCCCTGAACAAAATTAAATGCAGCAAGCAACATTTTATTGTATGATGCCGCAATAGACTTTCATGTTTAAGGTTACAAAGTTAAAACACTCAAGTTTAATAAAAAATAAAAAAATTGAAAAAGCTATGAACGAATCAACCCTAATCACGATACAAACTTACCTTCGGGTGTTCACTGACCTTAGCGTCACACTTGGAGCAACAATCAAATTACATTTTCTAGTGTTAATCTTGGTTTGCATACAGACTGTGCCTGAACATTGAATTTGGCACCATGCTTCCTCTGGTAACAGAACATAGTTTTGGAGTGCAGCCCCTTTGCTTGATGTGATCAAGCCCCCTTCCCCCATCTGATGTTGGGTTTACAAACAACTCACTTGTTTTCAATTACAGCCCGATCGGCTACAATTATCAATTTCTTGCGGGAAGGTCTTCAATAGATTTGTTTCTAGTTTGGTATTCTGTTTCGTTTATAGGTGTATGGGTATAGAAGTATACAGAAGTCTGCACTGCAATATTCAAATTTGACAAAATATACAGTATATACATTTGTGTTGCGTTGCATGAACTCTGACAGTTTGGTACTGTCTGTAGACAGCTAGTTGTACTGGTCTTGCTGGTATTAAATAGGTGTGTTTCAAATAAAGGCGCTTTCACTAAACAGCATCTCTGCTGCTGTTGCCGTGGTGGGTTTTTGATTTTGGTCAAGAAGCCAGGCCATGAAAGGAAGTGATGCACACCTTTCTTCTAAAGGGAGCCCTTTACGGGGCTTCAGAGGCAAATTCATTTCCGTTCCGTGTTCTTTTTCTTTTGAATGCAATTGCGTGAGATTCAAATAAAGTGAAATTATGAAAATAGACACATGACTGAATCCAATAACCTTACTGCAGCTATTTCTTGTATTGTTCATAGAATTTTAAAAATGACTGGTAAATGTAAACTTATTCAAACAAAACTTGCTTATTAAAACATATGATCTACCCTTTTATCAGATCGAAAACATATTGGACAGTGACGGAGGGCTTACATTTTTGGGCTGTGTGTTTTGCTTACAGTATGTGAACCAAGTTGAGCTGTGTTGGTCTTGGCACTCTGTGGTAATGTTACTAGTCTCGGTACGTCTGGGCACGCACTGCAGGCCTGGGTGGGCTCAGCAGGTCTTGCAACATGAACACAACAGATCTTTGTTAATAAAGTAGATGACACTGCGTTTGTTTAGAAATCCATTAGCAAGCAAAAAGGCAGCCAGAATATTAAAGCCGTACAACCAGTCTAATAGAAATCAGGATTGAATACTCTGGCGTTCCACAAATTAGCTCTTTAAACAAGACACTGATGGAAAGATAAAAGGTAAACACTGTTTTAAGTATTGTTGAATATTGCAGTTGTTTCCTGAGGTTTTTGGTGTCATTGCTGGAATAGAAAAATCAGCCCTTAGTTGAGTCATTCAAACTAAAAACACATATACAAACGCTTCTGCAAGTGTCGTCGTCAATTATATCATAAAAAGTGTTCACAAAGCTAAACCAGATTTTTTTTTTTTAAATGTTTGTGTGGCAGGATGGCTTGCAGTGGTGAGGTGTGGTGACGTCACAGACCAGGAAGTAACTGAACCAAAACAGTGGATGGGCGGGTGAAACTGAACACAATGGCGTTCAGCTGAATTTATTAAATCAATAAACCTGTTGCGTTTATTTAAAGAGCAAAAACACTGGAACAAACCAACAGGACATGAGGGTCAAAATAAAAGGGTTAAACAAAAGACTAAACAGTTGTAGGCGGGGCATTTGCCTTCACTACAAAGTAATACAAACTCACAGTGTAAACATTCACCTGTAAATTCCTCGAAACAACAAATGATTTGTCCTTTTTATACATGTGGCCACTCCCCAACTAGCATCAGTGACCTAATTGGGGAATGACCACACCTGTGATTGCTGGCAGGGACAGATTTAACCCCATCCCTGCCAACCTTACACACACACTATTTACAGCAGCAGGGCTTCTGCCCTGCCACACATGCATTTTTGTGTATCCGTTTTACTTCAGGTTTACCAACCAGTCTGCGACATAAGTTTTCCACCCGACATAAGGGATGTAACAATACATTTGCTAGTAGTTTTGTAGATGTCTCCTGATTTAATTAAGCAGCTGTTCTTGGAATGTATGCTTTCTAGGTCATGTGTTTTCCAATCGGCTATACATTACGGTGATGCTATTCTTCAAAGCATTATATACTACATGGAAACGAGTGATCTCTTTGTGCTGAAAAAAATGGATACAACATGTTTATGCCTTTGTTACTCGTCATTAAGTTTAAGTACCTGTAATGACTATTTTTCAAGTTTTCATGTTTGGGACACAAGGATCACCTGTATTTAAATCCTTTTATAGGTGGTGACCATATGTTAATTGTTTTATTATATATAAATGATTCCTGTGTAATTGCATGTATACACAATGTATGTCAGAAATTGATTTGTTGTTTGAAACACATTCATCTTTGACCAAACAGAGAGTGGCAAAAACAAATAGCTGTAGTGTGTGCAGTTTTATGTTGTATCTTGCTTCTGTTTGTAAAATCAAAGTCTCCAAATGTTCTGTTTCAGAAAGCCTTTCCCAGAAGGCCTGTGTTATCACAGGTGTACAGCAAGATGCAGTCCAGTTAGCTCACTGCCTTGAGAAGACATTATTGACACAGCTCATGGTAAAGTATGTCTGTAAAGTCAATGACGGAATCAATGTTATATTTACAGTTTGTGATAACCATTCAACATACTGCTCTTATTATTTTGTATCTTGCTCTTAATTGTGCTCTTAATTTTGTATCTTGCTCTTAATTGTAATTCTTGATATGTATTTTTGTATACAACTGTAAGTCGCCCTCGGGAAGGGCGTTTGCTAAGAAATAAATAATAATAATAATAACTTACTGTAATAACTGTATCCAACCTGGGTGGCCTACACTGGAGACATCTGTAGCCATTTTTTTTCTAATTAAGCTTTTAAAAATGTCCTGCTTTCTTCATTTGCTTATGTTATACAGTATCTGTTGCTCGGCTGAACTAAACAGAAGGCCATTTTACTGTAAAACAAACACCTACATAAATAAAATAATTAGAGGTGAACATGCATTTTCTATTGCTGTTATTTACCATTTCAGCCATTTTTTACCTGCTTAATGCAAGTACTCTTGCCCTATAAGCCGAACCATGCATAAAACATAAAACTCGACCATGCAAAACATAAATTGTACATGATAATAACTCTAAACAAATCACTAATCTGAACAGGATCCAGTCTCAATGGTATTTACTATAAAGACTAGAAAATAAGCTAAAACATTTAAGAAACTAAGCTAAGTGTACATGTGTTTTGGCGAGTGACTTCATAAATGCTTTGATCAATGCTACAGTGCACAGCACAGCACCGTATCGCTACACATGTGGAACTTCCTGAAATTACCCTACCTGTAATTGTAAGCATAATACAGGGGGTATTAGTATGTTTCCTTTCAAAATTATACCCCTAGCTATGCTTTATTTTGTTCTCAAGCTATTCTATTGATAATTGTGTTGGGTTTTTAAAAGCTCCAGCAATCTGAGTTATCATTGATTATTCTAAATATTACTCTGCAATTAATGTTGAAGTTGTATATGCATAAAATAGTATGCCCATCCATAGGGCTGGTCTTAACACAGACATCCAAAAAGTACTTAGTTGCATTTACTGTAGAATATATTTTACAGATGTGTGCTTTTCTATTCATTTGGAACTGGTAGTTGGGGTCAGCTGCCATCTAGAAATACATTTATTTTTTAAAATCCTTAAATTGCAGCCAGTTAAATGCCCTAAAAACAAAACAAAACAAAAAAAACATGAAATGCCAAGTATCTGAATAATTGGTTGATTCTTATCCAGAAATGAGAGTGGTTAATTTGCAACCATTTTCGGCAGTTTAAAGTTAATTGGTCTTAAATCCATAAGCAATTAGGACACATGACCGCATAGGTTTTTCCTCTTTAGAATCAGCTGAACATACATTAAGGTTGTACATCTTATTTATGTATGCATATATAAATATATTTATAATATCTAATTACTAACACATTATTAGTTGGCATTCTTACAGTTCTGTCTTAGCTAGATGTCTCCCTTTGCAAATATACAGGTGTAGATGAAGGATCATGTAAATAATAGTAACTTCAGTTGGTGTTTTTCTTTTTATAGACACTTGCTAATGTACTGGCTTTGTGAATTTCCCACAGTGTCATGCCACAATGAACAGGGTAATGTGCTTCACCTAAATACATCTTTTAATATTTATTCTGTTACACAGTTTCAAAGTTTGTGGCGGTTATTTTCAAAGGAGAGCTGCTGGAGCAGTGGCTATCAATCTGTGGTCCGCCGGCTCCCTTCAAGTGGTCCGTGGAAAGGTTACATAATTACGGAAGCGGCAGCATAGTTATAGATCCCATTGCAAACCCAACATTTGTGACCTTAAAAACTCAGCTACAGAAGCAGGAAGAAAATGCATACATGGAGAATATTTCCAACTTAAAAAAAATTATCTAAACTCTCCGTCATATATAGTTTTGGAGTGTCTAAAATGTATTCTTTACTGGGGATATATATATATATATATATATATATATATATATATATATATATATATATATATATATATATATATATTTTTAAACAAACAATTTTATGTATACAATGCTCCCTCACTATAACGCGGGTCTCGGGGACACACAATCTGAGCGTTATAACCGAAGAGTGTTATAAACGGGGGAGGGGGTGGGGGCTTCTGCGGGACACATAACACACACCTGACTAAAATACAAAAACTCCCTCTCTATAGTGCACATATAGTGAAGCAAAAATTAACCATTATTATTATTTATTTATTAGCATACGCCCATATCCAGGGCGACTTACAATTGTTACAAGATATCACATTATTTTTACATACAATTACATTATTTTTTACACATTATTTTTACATGCAATTACCCATTTATACAGTTGGGTTTTTACTGGAGCAATCTAGGTAAAGTACCTTGCTCAAGGGTACAGCAGCAGTGTCCCCCACCTGGGATTGAACCCACAACCCTCCAGTCAAGAGTCCAGAGCCCTAACCACTACTCCACACTGCTGCCCCATGCATAAAGCACCATGTAATCAATGCTATATTTTTCACAAAAAAAGGTAACATTCCCACTCATGGATCATTTTAATTAGTAGTTTTTAAACTATAAATAGCCTGGCTAAATGGTGGTTGGGAGTTCAGTTCAAAGCGACAGACAAGCAAACCAAGTGCGAGAAGGAGAGTGGGTCGGGAGAGGGGAAGAGGGAATGGGCTTGCTCCAGGTTCGGCTGCCGGAGCGGGGCTGAAGCAAAGCTGAAGCATCTCATCTCCCGGAGAAAGCCACAGCTCCTCTCGCAGCACAAAAGTAAATACATTAGGAAAGATAACCACATAATAGGCGTAATATTTATTTAGTTATAAAACAAATGCTGAGTAAGATGTCTGTGTTATAAAGTACCAGCGCAGCTTTTCATCAGTTCAGATACTGTATCAAAAGGGAGAGACAGAAACAGAAGTTAGACTTAGAAGTTGTTTACAGTTTGAACAACACTGGTACTGTATTTACTGTTGAAATAGTGTGTGAATCACTAGTATAGGGAATTGCCCAACAATTAGAGAGCTTTGCTCTGCTGCCCATGCCACAATAGCAGGCAGCTTCGGCAACGCTTTGCGAAGGCTTGTCAGTGGGAGAGAGTTATAAGCAGGCGCTCTCAGGTTCTTGCATTGCATCCCTGTATGGATGCCTTGGTCACTCGCAGGTTGTGTAGGCCCTGCCAGTGCCAACCGTGCACCGTACCACACCGTGCACTGTACCATGCCTCTGTGCACCGTACCACAGCGCACCGTGCACTGTAATACACTGTGCACCGTACTGCACCTTACCGCACCGTGCACCGTACCATGTATACCATACCGTGCTCCCGCACCATGTTGCACTGTACATCATTGTGTACTGAACAATGCCACCGTGAACCGTACCGTACCATGCATACTGTACACCGTTGTACACCGTACCATACATACCATACTGTATTGCAATTCAATACCGTGCATGTTACCACCCGTGCGCATTACTACAGTCTTGCTGCAAAGATGCTTGGGTTCCATTCTTGCAAGAAGCCTATCCCTTCAGAGGATAAGCACGATCAATGTGTGTGGTGTCTTGGTGCTGAGCATGCCCTGCAGGCATTACAGGATCACTCCTTTTGTGAGGCCTGTGCACTGTTCACCAGGACGCCGGCAGATTGTGCTCCAGTTGAAAAAGCATAGAGGCAGAAGCCCCTCGTGGTCTTCGGCATTGACCTCATCCCCCACCCCCCAAGACATAGGAAGGCTAGCTGCCGTCACTGCCCGAGTAACCTGGCCATTAAGATCCAGATCGATCGCATGTGGGAAGCCATCTTAGCCCAGAGCCAGATGTTGAAGGCACTGGCTGAGGCGCGCCTGGCACAACCCGCCCCTGCACCCCCTGTGGTGCAAGCGGCTGTTGCAGTGCAATAGAGCATGCAGGATGACTCCATGTCCCTAGACGAACCTCAATTGGAGGAGCTGGAGGAGGACGAGCCACTAGCGCCTCTCCCCTTCTTCGCAGAGCTCACTGCTTTATTGAAAACAGCCACCACAGCACTGGAAGTGCCATGGCCTGAGGAGTCAGAGCCGAAGCGCTCCATTTTTGACAGGCCCGCCGCTCCCTCTAGAAGGACCTTGATGGCTCCTGTCCACCCGGTTTTTCTGCATGAGGTCCAATCAACTTGGGGACACCCCGCGACGGCCACAATTGTCCCCAGGGCTGCTGACCTGTTATATTGGGTCCACGACACTGAGGAGTTGAGGCTTGGCCACTTTCCTCCTGTTGCAGTATCCGGTCCTTTCCAAAGATGTGTCGTGCTCTAACAAACAGTGCAAGGTCACGGAGGTGATGTTAAAAAAGGCCTACATGGCGGAAGCTCTAGCTACCCGACTGGGTAACTACATGAGCATCCTGGTGTCTTACCAGTCGATGCTTGTCAGTTAATCATAGGCCCCCCCACCGGATGCTAGAGGAGCTGAACCTGGTCACTGACCACCTGCTGCAGCTATCCAAATATAATGGTCTCTCGGCTGAGGCCTTGCAGCACTGATAGCTGCTCAGCGGCAGCTTTGGCTCTTCCAGGCACGTGTGCCTGATGGGGACAAGGCCTCCCTTTTGAATGCCTCGGTCACACCAAGCCATACATTCGGTCCAGCGGTGGATGAACTTTTGCTGAAGTCCCAGAAGGCTCGCAAATCCACCAAAGAGCTGGTTCGCTTGCTGCCCAGAAAGGCTCCTCAATCCAGGAAGCAAACGGCGACTTGGCGTCCTAGGGCTCAGCAGCCCCTGACTCAGCGGGCGACAGTGTCTGCAGGTTGGGGGGCTCCCCACCATAGGGGTGGCCAGACACAGAGGGAGTACAGCCGCCAATTCCGCCAACCGCCTTATGCACAAAAGGCAACGGCGAAACCACCAGCGGCTCAGCAGCAGCCCTATGGGTTTTCTGCCACAGGTCCAGGGCCCTTATTCAGGGAGCCAACTGGATTACTGCCGATCAAGCACCGCGAACTTCTGGGTGCTCACCACAATATAGCTCGGCTACTCGCTCCAGTTCAAACAGGGCCCTCCCCCCTTTTCGGGAGTGCTTATGACTTCTGTCTCCAACCCTCAAGACGCCCGGGTGGTGTTCCAAGAGGTGCATACTGTACAACGCTTAAATGCTCATTACTTATTCATTTAGAACCGCAGAAAATTATGCATGAAATGTGATCTGCCGGCAAATAAAACAGAGAATCACGTTAGAAAATAGGCAGATATTTTTTAATGGATTAGCAGGTGGAAAAATTCTGTTGATTTTGCCATTTCCACCGAAAATGGAAACCCTTTCAAAATCGGGCCCTGTGTTCCAAATAAATTATTTCTTCTTTCACTTATTCACAGGTGGAAGTCATATCAACACCAGTCGGTGAAGAAGTGTCCTGCATTCAGAATATTTCATCGAAAGAGTATCGGAATATTATTTATGTCATTGTAAGTAAAGAAAAAAGTACAGTACTGTGTATACGTGTTCTTAGGTGGAGAACTTACCGAATTCAACCAACATCAATGGTATACATATTTATTACAATGTTGTAACAGTTACTGGTAGATTATTGTGTTAACTCTTATTTACAAATTTGCCCCTTGCATGAAAATATTGGAATGCCGGAATTGGTGCTATCTTGGTATTCTGCTGTTAATGGTGCAAACCCTCTTTCTGTTCTTTGTTTGTGGTCAAGACTGTTTAAGGTCTGTAGTAGGTGCAAGTGCCGTTTCTGAATTAATGAGTGTAAGGTTGTGAAACCAAGGGTTAGTGTGGATACAGGAACAGTCAGGAAACCAATGTTGAGAACAAAAATCAGTGCTTTATTCTGGCAACTGTAATTTGAACTGTAATTTCTGACAGACACAAACATTTTAAAAATAATGTTCGTTCAGATATTTAGATATTTGCCCCAGCACTACTTTCAGGTAAAGATCGAGAATCATTTACTATAAACCCTGAACACTTACTTTCTTAATAGAATTAAACTGTGTGTTGTTTAAGTAGTAGTACAGCAAATTAAAAAAGGGGAAGTGCAATTATGCCAGTTTCTTTTTTTTTTCTTTTTTTTTCCATTTACAAAGAAATTAAAGATTGTTATAAATAATCAAAATAAATCACTCAAAACCCTTATACTTTTGATTTCTGATTGTACTTCACTGTTGTTAAGGACCGGTAACATTGGTAATGTTTAAGAGTGTAGTCGATTGGCTAGAACAGTGTTATGGTAAAACAAGAGTCTCTAGAAGTATTTCACTGTTTGCGCTGCCCAATATAACATCCTTCTTTAGGTTTAGATTACTGGTACTACACTACAGGATTGACTTTTTCTTGGTGAAACTTGAATATAAAGAGGCAGAATAAATACCCTGACTCCAAAATGTAAATGTCAGTTGTGCAATTAGTTCTTACTGCTCTTGGTGGTTAAAAGGTTTGTTGGAAGCTTCCTGTTATAGAGGGACAGATTATATTTGTATTGCCTGTTTTATGTTTTACCCTTTGCGGACCCCTGTGTTCCACTCAGATAAATGTTACAGCTTGTGTGTGTGGTTCTCTTAGAAGCCTGCATTGTATCTATGCTTATGACGTGCATAAATAAGTATTTCATTTCATGAGTATATAAATACCTATAAGTATATAATTTGTATAATCACAAATACTTGTTTTAAATGAACTGTTGCAGCCCTCTTGAGTTACAGCATGATTGTTTTATTTCCCCCTCAGGTCAATGACACTGACCTTCAGGAAATAAAACAACTTGTGGAATCAATTGGGAATACCAGTCTACCAATACTATATCCTGTTGTTGTGATCATGGTAAGAAGATGGCATGGTATCTAATACTTCCACAATTTCAGAAACGTAAAATTCTGTGAGCATTTAAAGTAGTTTGGCCAGTGCCACATTGGAGATTTGCAAAACTGTCATAAAATGTCTTCCATAAGGGTAGGTAGGTTTAATTGGTGAAATAAATCATGAAATGGGGCATTAGACATGCAGGGGAAGGCACAAATTACAACAGGATAACAATATAATCAAAAATGTTTACTGCAAATATAGTCTAAAGAGAATTGTTTCAGCCATTCCATGCAGAACAAAGCTGATTGCTCATTTTATAAGAGTTGTCCCTGACAGATATTTTTACAATCTTACTTGATTATGTGTTCCCTCGAGCATTGTTTTTCTTTGGTTCCACTTATAGCCAGCACATGTTATATTCGCTATAAACACTTCGATGTCCCACAAAGGGGCACCTTATGTCACGGTGACTCAGGGTGTTATAATGATGCCAAAGGAGTTGGAAATCCAGACAGCATGCTAAACTGTTCTCTCTCACCCACCAAGGCAATTTTGTTTTCATTTTACACTAACTTAGCAAAAAAAAGGCTAATCCCCTAGTCTACAATGTCTGCTAATATATATATATAGTCATGTAACATATGTCCTTGCACTTCAGACTGTACTGCTGCACCAGCTGAATCACAACATCTGTTCTGGTTGCCGCTTTACTGTACTATACCTTCTGTTCTAGTACAGGACAATAGTTTACACAGCCACATTTGAGAAGTTTGGCAAATTTCCCAAAATGAAGTTGTATCTGTGAAGAGTTTTACATATACAGTACTGTGCAAAAGTTTTAGGCAGGTGTGAAAAAATGCTGTAAAGTAAGAATGCTTTCAAAAATAGACATGTTAATAGATTATAGTTATCAATTAACAAAATGCAAAGTGAGTGAACAGAAGAAAAATCTACATCAAATCAATATTTGGTGTGACCACCCTTTGCCTTCAAAACAGCATCAAGCATCAATTCTTCTAGGTACACTTGCACACAGTTTTTGAAGGAACTCGGCAGGTAGGTTGGCCCAAACATCTTGGAGAACTAACCACAGTTCTTCTGTGGATTTAGGCAGCCTCAGTTGCTTCTCTCTCTTCATGTAATCCCAGACAGACTCGATGATGTTGAGATCAGGGCTCTGTGGGGCCATACCATCACTTCCAGGACTCCTTGTTCTTCTTTACACTGAAGATAGTTCTTAATGACTTTCGCTGTATGTTTGGGGTCGTTGTCATGCTGCAGAATAAATTTGGGGCCAATCAGATGCCTCCCTGATGGTATTGCATGATGGATAAGTATATGCCTGTACTTCTCAGCATTGAGGAGACCATTAATTCTGACCAAATCCCCAACTCCATTTGCAGAAATGCAGCCCCAAACTTGCAAGGAACTTCCACCATGCTTCACTGTTGCCTGCAGACACTCATTCGTGTGCGCTCTCCAGCCCTTCGCGAACAAACTGCCTTCTGCTACAGCCAAATATTTCAAATTTTGACTCATCAGTCCAGAGCACCTGCTGCCATTTTCTGCACCCCAGTTCCTGTGTTTTCGTGCATAGTTGAGTTGCTTGGCCTTGTTTCCATGTCGGAGGTATGGCTTTTTGGCATAAGTCTTCCATGAAGGCCACGTCTGACCAGACTTCTCTGGACAGTAGATGGGTGTACCAGGGTCCCACTGTTTTCTGCCAGTTCTGAGCTGATGGCACTGCTGGACATCTTCCGATTGCGAAGGGAAGTAAGCATGATGTGTCTTTCATCTGCTGCAGTAAGTTTCCTTGGCTGACCACTGCGTCTCACGGTCCTCAACGTTGCCCGTTTCTTTGTGCTTCTTCAAAGAGCTTGGACAGCACATCTGGAAACCCCTGTCTGCCTTGAAATTTCTGCCTGGGAGAGACCTTGCTGATGCAGTATAACTACCTTGTGTCTTGTTGCTGTGCTCAGTCTTGCCATGGTGTATGACTTTTGACAGTAAACTGTCTTCAGCAACCTCACCTTGTTAGCTGAGTTTGGCTGTTCCTCACCCAGTTTTATTCCTCCTACACAGCTGTGTCTGTTTCAGTTAATGATTGTGTTTCAACCTACATATTGAATTGATGATCATTAGCACCTGTTTGGTATAATTGTTTAATCATACACCTGACTATATGCCTACAAAATCCCTGACTTTGTGCAAGTGTACCTAGAAGAATTGATGCTGTTTTGAAGGCAAAGGGTTGTCACACCAAATATGGATTTGATTTAGATTTTTCTTCTGTTCACTCACTTTACATTTAGTTAATTGATAAATATAATCTATTAACATGTCTATTTTGGAAAGCATTCTTACTTTATAGCATTTTTTCACACCTGCCTAAAACTTTTGCACAGTACTGTATATATTTTTTTTTTCGGACTTCCTAAGAGAACATACACAAAGGGTTGTGTTAAGTGATTGGCCTTTAGTGCATCAACACCCTCTACATGATTTCCCCAAGGCAGCATACCTGCTTTCACTGTTCTTTGGCTTAATCAACATCACGGCGATACTTTCTCAAAACAGGTAACTCCCTTTGCTAATGATATGTAGAGTGATGGATTCTTCAGCTGAAAGGCAAGCAGCCATGGCTTAAGAGATAACAACAGAGTTGATTAGTGGGCAGATACATAGAGAAATTCAAGTCAAGAATGTTAAGTTGATCATTCTGCCAAATCCATGCTGCAAAATCACCCACCTAACCCTGCTCTTCAAAGACTTCAGAATGTGCTAACATACTATGTGTTCACAAAAACACCTCATTTATTTATGTACACATGCATTCAAAACATGTTTTATTTGGTTTAAATGGAGTGCTTATCCTCATGGGTTTACTTTAAATATGTATAACAGGAGTAGACATCCTGTCTCTTAAAAAAAGAACAGGGCTTTTATATCTCTAGAATGAAGCTCACCTATAAATGAAAATGAAGGTAACCCAGATGAATTCCAGTTTTGTGGCCATTAGCAGCCTTGGGCCCAAGGTACTATTTAAAATGCAGCAAGACACATACTTGTTTCTTAAAGCATGCATGTACGTGCAGGAAACATTACTTCCTGTATGTTTTCCCAGGTGAAAGAATTTTAAAATAACCACAGACCTCATCCATTTGAATAGTGATTTATTGTATTGCTATTAGCAGATTCAAGCTGTGGCAGTTTTTAGGTATGCATTGAAGTGAAAGCCAGTCATTGCTGATAATTAGACATTTCATTTGATACCCAGTACCATTTCAATTAATTCTTGATTGAAAGCTGGTTAGCATATAGTCTGTGCTGAACATGACTATTGTGTTGGTGCACATAGAACTGTCTTTTATAACTAGCGTATTCCTTCGAATTTAAGACCCACTTTTTTAACCGATTTTTTTCTTCTAAGAAATGGCTTGCATATTAAATTCGAGTACAGCATAGTGATGCGTGAATTGTTGACAGGCTGCACAAAATGTCAGTTTATGCCGAGATGATTATTGGTTGTTAAGTTGCATTGGGAATTAATTATATCCTGTGGTTACTTAGTAAAGCCCGGCAGTGCAGCATTTGACAGGCTGCACAAAACGAATAAGCGGGTTTGTGAGACGATATTAGAGAGGGAACCTGTGGTGCATGGCGAGTGGTTTTTCAAAAATCATGAAGCAGGAAGTGAGTTTTAGGAAGCACTTGCCCACTTAAAATTAAAAACGCCATAATCCACTCACTGATAACACTAACCCAACCCGAGCCCGAACCATAATGTACAAACTACACCCGACCCGACCCGAATCCGACACTTATTGCTGGGTCCTGTCGGGCTTAGGACAGGTAGCAAGGCTCTATTCCCTAGTAGTTATCCTACGTAACAGACGCTCTTTTTCTTGATGTAAATGAAGCAAGCTTTCGCTCGGCGCCTGCCTGTGTAGCTATGGCTGTGTGCAGTAGCCTTGAACTGGCGCTGCTGCGTTAAGGCTACCTGGGCACACCTCCCAGCCAATCAGGACCTCCCGATCAGCTCAGCTCCGGGCAAGCCTTTCTGTTTACCACAGCAGCAGCGTTTCGTTATTAGGCTCAGTTCTAATCAGACCCCTGTATTTTTCTACTTGCCAAGCAATATCACAGTTCACAAAAAGGGAGAAAAACATGTGAGTAATCACAACTGAAAATGAGAAGCAGCACATAACTGTAATGCTTTGTGTGACAGCAGACGGCTGCAAACTGCCTCTTATATGAGTAGATGCATTTTTGTAAATGCATCTTTATTTGATTTTTGATTTTTTCCTCAAGTTGAGGGTGGGAAATTTGGACTGCGTGTTAAATTCTAGGGCATCTTAAATTCGAAGGAATACGATAGTTATTGCAGCTTTATGCACAGCCCCGCCATATGGCCCACATGGAGCATGTGATCTGCCTACCAAATTTTAATGTGCTGTGACTCACTTTTTCTCCACCATCGCTGTTTTGTCCCTAGTGACTCTATAAAAAATAGTGCAATGGAACAGAATTAGTCTGTAAACATTTGTACTTACCCCCCATCTCTGTCTGCTACTGTTTTCATTGTATGTGGGCTACAGTTGCTGCTTACATAAACCAGGTAAGGTGTAAAACAGTGTTAAGAATAGATTCACTGACCTGATTGTCAAATGGAAACAGTGTCTTGCAATTTTGACTTGGGTTGTAGGATTGGAACAATGAGGCTTAATTGCTTTAAATTTGGTATGCTCAAATTCTTTTCATTGAACAGTTATGTCTAACGGGTTCCTGTAATGTTTTCATAGGTGCATTTGAACAAGTCAGAAAGTATGCCTTTCAGCAACAATATGGATGAGCTGGGCGCTATCAGACTCCTTGCAAAGGAAGCAAAACAGAAGAATATTTTGGTTTATGGTCTCCTGGTTAATTATCCAAAGGTATGCACTTCCTATAACATGCATAAGTCATAATTGCAATAGCAGTTAGGAATGTCCTTTTTAAAGAAAATCAAAGTGATCGGTGGAATTATTTAGCTCTCTTGTCTTGTCATGTTTCCACTGGAGGCAATATTCTGTACCTCACTTCTGTTCTATTGTGAAAATAATAATTAACATATCTAGAAAACTGAAATAGGTAACCCAGTGCTTTCTTTGAAAATAAATGTAACAAGTGATTAATACAATTATCATTTATGTTTGAATTCATAATTACCCAGTTATGTTCTAGTTAAATATAGTGATTATTTGCATTAGTTACAGTGGTTTGAGATGGCTCTGCAGTATCATGGGCATGCTAAAGATTCTAAGGTTAAGGGGTTATACTGTCTTTTAATATGTCTTCCATGACTTTCTCAGTCCCCTTTGATTATTGGTATCCTCTAATGAAAATGAAAAGTTTTTTGACCACATTTGTTTTAAAATCTTGCCCCATGTAAGAAATCATTAATGATACACACTTCAAACCATTCTATCCAAGGGGCCAGGGGATCTCTGTGCACAAAAACACCAGGTGTCAATCTAGTTTGGATTTTGGACAGTCAACCTTAATTGTTGTTTTCACTGGGAAGACTTAATCCAGCTATATATCATATTCATTGCAATTGAAGCATTACCAGTGGTTTTTAAGAAGATAAAACACAATGTATGAACCCTGACTGTGTGCCTTTAAATGGAATTTTAAATTGCGACAGGGATAAAGTATGTGTTTTTTTCCCCGTTTTTTTTCCCCACCATTTGGGAACAAATGGCATAATTGAACTTGTTCTTGTTTACTTTTAGCTTATTGAGTTTGAATATATATTGAGAAACTACTTTTGTAATATAGCATCTTTTCTGTATAATGTGCATCAGTGAACAGCCTAGGGTTACATCATTCTCCCAATTTTTGTAAAAGGCTGCTGATTATATTTTATAAATAGTATATAATAATTTTATAATAATTTCTCTAGTTATACTATTATTAAATGGAATATCTTGTGCTTTTAGTTTTTTTTTTTAAGTATATATGTGGATAACCCATTAAGCATTTCAAAGCTGTGTTATACATAAATATACCAGTTTTAAGTTGTATTTAAGTACTTTGTGTACAATATAGCCGTAGTAATTGAGTGCATCAAACATATTAGAAAAGCAGCTTACTGACTTTGCCAAAGTTGATCCTAATAAAAACAGAATTGCACTTTGAGATCCGAAGTACTTTCCTATTTTACAGTTGAATGCTTTTAATTTTATAACAATTCGTACAGTTTGTTTGACATTCTTACGGAAGTATTTATTGTGACATCTTCTTTGAAGAAAAGGAAACAGAAAACTTTTCTAAACAAAAAAAACAGCAGTTTGTTGTTTTTTGTTCAGTGTTACTTCCTAGACATTGTGTTGCAGGTGTCCATGACCTTAAAAATAACAATAACAACTTGTTTTGAAAGAATAGCTGCTGGAGCAGTGTGGAGTAGTGGTTAGGGCTCTGGACTCTTGACTGGAGGGTCGTGGGTTCAATCCCAGGTGGAGGACACTGCTGCTGTACCTTTGAGCAAGGTACTTTACCTAGATTGCTCCAGTAAAAACCCAACTGTATAAATGGGTAATTGTATGTAAAAATAATGTGATATCTTGTAACAATTGTAAGTCGCCCTGGATAAGGGCGTCTGCTAAGAAAAAAATAATAATAACTAGATGGTAACTTTACAAGTAAAGTTGTGGGGCTTGCTTTATTGGGAAAGTGGTCAAAGTAGCTGATTTGTGTCAAAAGTCACATTGTTTACTAATTGTCTCATGCTTAGAATGTGCTATAATTTGAAATTTCTCAAAGTTCTATGACAGTTAATTCAATAGTGGGAAGTAGCCTACTGAAAGAAGTTGATGCGGTTACTAAAACAGCTGTACCTCTTGATTGGTAGACGCCATTCCTGTTTTGATTTCATATTTGAATAGCTGAGAAGTAGAGGAAGATTTCATTTCCTCTAAGTATTTGTCTAACTTGTTGGGAAAGTAGTCAAAGCGGCAGTTATTTCTAAAAGTTCACAGAAAACGTAGTTGGTGTGGTTACTAAAACAGGTGTACCTCTTGATTGGTAAAAGTTATTTCTGTTTTGATTTCATATTTGAATAGCAGAGAAGTAGATGAAGATGTCATACCATCTAACGTTTTGTCTAGCTTGTTGGGAAAGTGGTCAAAATTTCAGTTGCTTATAAAAGGTTTGAGAATTTAGTTGATGCGGTTACTAAAACAGCTGTACCTCTTGATTGGTAAAAGTTATTTCTGTTTTGATTTCAGATTTGAATAGCAGAGAAGTAGAGGAAGATTCCATATGCTCTAACTTTTTTGAAAGTGGTCAAAGTAGCTGATTTGTGTCAAAAGTTACATCGTTTACAGTAAATAGAATGTTGGAAGTCTGGGAGTTTTTAAACAATGGGGAGCTTTAGAATGTTGAAAAAAGTCCCATTAGAGTGAATGAAGATGGACTAAAAAGGACAAAAAGCTTAATAGTTTAAGAAGTATAAAATATATCAAAAAGTTGTATACAAGCACACTATTCCAGACCGGTCTACACGTTTTAAATTTTGAACAGCGTTTCTAGTTTAAACTGTGTAAGAGGAGTAGCGTGCCGAAGAAGAAGAAGAAGAAGAAGAAGAAGAAGAAGAAGAAGAAGAAGAAGAAGAAGAAGAAGAAGTATGTCGAAGATTTAAAGTGGGGACTCTTGCTTCGCAAGCCCCACTAATAATCGTCATATAATGTATAAGAATTGAGGGCACTGTAATAACAAACCAGTGCAAATGATTGATTCAACAACTAAATTAAACAGTAGATTAAACTATTTTGTATCTAAAATGTCTTTTAAATTATGAATCTGCTGTCTAGAACCCCATACAGTAGGTATGCATTTATTTGGTTACCACTATCTATGTTCATATGTGTGAACAGTATTTTTTATGTCTTGCACCTCTTGTTTGCAAAGAATGTTGCTTAATAACTGACAGTTGGTGAGGTTTAGGTGGTATAAAGGATTTAAAAAATACACACACACACACATATCCTTTCAAAATATTTTCATACCTGAGAAGTACCGTACATGTACACACAAATTTAGACTATCTGTGTCTTCCAGTATCATTGAAATATTGAATGCAGACATATTTAGATTTCTTGTGTGTTTTGTTATATGCATAAAACTGTAGTCTGGAATCATCCCATTTGTTCAGACAATATCATGTAAACATGCAGAATGTGTGTGAGCAAAGGTTGAAAGGATTTCTGAAATCTGTTTTAGAAGCAGCTAACACAGTTGAGTTGAAAAGTTCGATTTGCTGCTCTTTAAGCTGTGCTATTCCTTTGGTTTTTAAACTTTTAAAAGAGGGTTAGTTTCTAGAGGCATTCTTGTTTACTTTTTGGGTTATTCTTGTATTGAATTACGGTACAATTAAAAGTATTGTGTTTCCTTGCTTTTGGTACAATATTTGAGGGATGTTGTGCTCAGACTTGCTTTATAAATATGAGAAGTCCAAATGGTTTAGTGCTTTAAAACATGCACATTTTGAAATGTTTTTAACATGGCAATGGATGATGTTGTTTGACCACGGCAAAATGTCCCACTGAGTGAAAAGGGACCAGTTCCATCCTTTTCTTTTAAAAATATTGCAATGCAGCGTCTTGATTTCACCATTTGTTTTCAAAGAAAGTAACATAATCTTTGCCCCTTTTTGAAATTGTGGTCTTATCCCCAATAACATTTTTTTCATGCTCATGTGCCTGTATTAGAAGAGTCACCCAATCCTTTTAAAGTTTTACATTGCGGTCTCACTGGTGTGAAAGGGCTGTCATGGTGATATATAGGGGCTTTTAATCCTCATTTCTGAGTACCCTGATGTTTACATGTAGACTGTTTCCTCCCTGCTTAAGAAGTAAAAAAAGGAATGTTAAACTTGAGATCAGATAAACATTTTTGTAAAGCACCAGGGCCCCACTCCATCACCTGTGCCATAATTCATTAAAATGATTTATTATGAAATGTATGGTGAAATTCTATACCAAGATACAGTATCTTTACTTTCCATAGAAAAGTATATACATATGTTATCCATTGCCATTTTTTTCAACAGGATACATAACATGGAATGCTTGTAGAGAACATGCATTTAAGCTTGTGTCATAAAAAAAGAGCTGAACAGTCATGCATTTTCAATGAGTGTACATTACACTCAAAGTAAATCTTTAAACCATAGATATTCTCAATCCATAGTTCAATAGCTTTCTAATGAGAGAATGCCTGGTACTTTTAAAACAATGCATTAGGTATATTTCAAAATAATGCATCGGGTATATTAAGAAAGACTAAAGTAGTCACTAAATTAGTAACTCAATTAAAAACAATTTTTTTGCTGACAGTGTACTAAAATAAACTAGTAAACAAATACATTCATTTGACAAAAAACAAATACATTCATTTGACAAAAGCTCTGACTAAAATGTGTGCTGATCTCCACAGAGGCCAAGGCCAGAGATACACGAGCAATTTGTAAGCAATTTTTTCTTGGCAACTCAGGTTGACAATCAAAATTTAACATGTGTCTCTAATTGACAACTTGAGTTGTTAACATATTTTAGAATGGCAATTGAGCTGTTGGAATAGACCACTGCCCTATTTTCAGCAATTTAGTTGAGCTATGAAAAAGATGATAAATGTTGTATTACTGATTTCCATTACATGAGATTAGGTGTTAAAACTTCATCTGATATTGGACCCAGCTTGCACCAACTAAGACATAGCTTACTGTAAACTAATGTGATCCGTCTGCGTTTCCTTCCATCTGATGATGTAGCTATCCTTCTGCCTGGTGTTGATGGCTGAAGTGTAATGCTGGCTCCAGGGATCAGCCTATTTTGCCTCCCTGGCGCATCAGAACACACAATGGCTGCAATGCTGGCTTCAGGGATCAACCACAGTGCGGCCTTCCTAGCGCCTCTCTGTAGCTTTTATTGGGCAGAATCATAATAAAATCGTAGTAACATTGTATGACGTTTTAAATGTCAATGAAAGATTTTTCAGTGACAGTGAATATAGCAGCCTTAATACATTATGCTGCTAAGCATGTATATATTTAATAAACCTTTCTTCTGTTCTATGCAGTGCTTTTTCTGTTTTTTCTTGATGTGTTTCTATCAAATATGATTGTTTTAGCTGCCAGAAAGCTTTTTTTTTATATACCTGGGAGCCATAAGGAATATACGCTAAATGTAAAATGAATGGGTCTGGGCTACGCTATCTGACCTTTTTTAGCCAGTAGGGACAGAAACATACTTTTGACACGGTAAACCGTGAACCCGATTAACCGTGGTATAGAAAAAATGGCCATGGTATCAAAACCATGGACATGTATACCGTGACATCACTAGTTGAGACAAAGGAATAATAACATGGGTTGTTTACACAGAATATGCAGTGTTTAGTCTGCAGTGGTTTTGTTAAAATTTGTAATTAAAAAAGATGAATAAATTACTGTTTGTTCCGCTTTGATTGAAAACAGTCAAACACAGAAGCATTTCATATCTTTACAGTCTAAAATAATTATTTAAATCTAAAATAGTTTCTAAACATTGACATCCTAAACACAAGGGTTAGGACAAAAGACTCGAGCCAGGAAGCATGGCTCAGTTCCAGCATCCTGAGTTGGTACAGTAAGTTGTGTTGAACTCTTGCATCCCTGCAGTTTTATTTAGTGAATGCAGTGTATGTATTATAAATAATGTTATTGTAACATAACATTCCCAGGTTTTGATAGCCAGTGTATTACTTGAAGTTTAATATAGAGATAGAACTAGAAGAAACTACTTGACTGGAAGCCAAAGGCTGCAATAGGCTAGAAAGCTACTGGAAGCATGGGCTTGTGATTGGAAATCAAGACAGTCCTGTTTTAATAAGATAGTGTCTTTGCTGAGATTGCAGAGTTTGCAGATTAAAAATAGAAAATAAAGCCTTAGCCTTTGTGATTTGCCCCATTGTATACTTTAGTATTCTTTGCACAGTTGACTGTTCACTCCCAATCTCTCACTGTTGCAGACAGTAGCCCCTATTTCTTTTGTTTTTTATTGTACAATACCTATTACATTTAGGTTAGGTCCCCAGTTTACTGTAAACTGTGCTGAATAAAAGACCATTATTCTTTAAATCAAACACGATAACCTTTCCTATTTGGTTTTTACATGTGGAATTCTATAGATATGTTAGATATTTACTTGTCCTATACGGAAATGTGTGTAGATACTAGAAAAGTGCATTTCCAGTGTACCTTGACCAAGTACACTATAAAGAATTAAATTGTGTGAAGGAAACCTTAAATCAACAAGTCAATAAATTGCTGGTTATTCCTGCCAGAAATAATGAAGTAACTCATGGATATACAAAAGCACTCGGGTGAAAAAGCGTATCCATACTTAAACTAACAAAAAAAAAAAAATTTGGCTGAATGGAAACACAATGTAATCAGGAATGCAGACAACCAGGCACCATATTCCATTGGAAGTTTCCTTAAAACAAGTACTTTTTCAGTTATCTGGTTAATGTTTCAGAGGATATGTGTTAAGAGTTTCGAAATGGACAAAATGTTATAGGCCTAAATTAAAAGACTGAATCACTTTATACTATGCCATCATTGGGATTGAATCCCAACCTGCCGCCATATGTACAGTAAGAGCTGTGGAAATAATACAATTGATATATATATATATATATATATATATATATATATATATATATATATATATATATATATATATATATACAGCTCTGGAAAAATTAAGAGACCACTGCAAAATTATCAGTTTCTCTGGTTTTACTATTTCTAGGTATGTGTTTGGGTAAAATGAACATTTTTGTTTTATTCTATAAACTACTGACAACATTTCTCCCAAATTCCAAATAAAAATATTGTCATTTAGAGCATTTATTTGCAGAAAATGACAACTGGTCAAAATAACAAAAAAGATGCAGTGTTGTCAGACCTCGAATAATGCAAAGAAAATAAGTTCATATTCATTTTTAAACAACACAATACTAATGTTTTAACTTAGGAAGAGTTCAGAAATCAATATTTGGTGGAATAACCCTGATTTTCAAGCACAGCTTTCATGCGTCTTGGCATGCTCTCCACCAGTCTTTCACATTGATGTTGGATGACTTTATGCCACTCCTGGCGCAAAAATTCATGCAGCTCGGCTTTGTTTGATGGCTTGTGACCATCCATCTTCCTCTTGATCACATTCCAGAGGTTTTCAATGGGGTTCAGGTCTGGAGATTGGGCTGGCCATACAGGGTCTTGATCTGGTGGTCCTCCATCCACACCTTGATTGACCTGGCTGTGTGGCATGGAGCATTGTCCTGCTGGAAAAACCAATCCTCAGAGTTGGGGAACATTGTCAGAGCAGAAGGAAGCAAGTTTTCTTCCAGGACAACCTTGTACTTGGCTTGATTCATGCCAAAGCTGCCCGATTCCAGCCTTGCTGAAGCACCCCAGATCATCACCGATCCTCCACCACATTTCACAGTGGGTGCGAGACACTGTGGCTTGTAGGCCTCTCCAGGTCTCCGTCTAACCATTAGACGACCAGGTGTTGGGCAAAGCTGAAAATTGACTCATCTGGGGTGCTTCAGCAAGGCTGGAATCGGGCAGATTTGTCTTTGTGAAGGACGCATGAATCAAGCCAAGTACAAGGTTGTCCTGGAAGAAAGCTTGCTTCCTTCTGCTCTGACAATGTTCCCCAACTCTGAGGATTGTTTTTTCCAGCAGGACAATGCTCCATGCCACACAGCCAGGTCAATCAAGGTGTGGATGGAGGACCACCAGGTCAAGACCCTGTCATGGCCAGCCCAATCTCCAGACCTGAACCCCATTGAAAACCTCTGGAATGTGATCAAGATGAAGATGGATGGTCACAAGCCATCAAACAAAGCCGAGCTGCTTGAATTTTTGCGCCAGGAGTGGCATAAAGTCACCCAACATCAATGTGAAAGACTGGTGGAGAGCATGCCAAGACGCATGAAAGCTGTGCTTGAAAATCAGGGTTATTCCACCAAATATTGATTTCTGAACTCTTCCTAAGTTAAAACATTAGTATTGTGTTGTTTAAAATGAATATGAACTTATTTTCTTTGCATTATTCGAGGTCTGACAACACTGCATCTTTTTGTTATTTTGACCAGTTGTCATTTTCTGCAAATAAATGCTCTAAATGACAATATTTTTATTTGGAATTTGGGAGAAATGTTGTCAGTAGTTTATAGAATAAAACAAAATGTTCATTTTACCCAAACACATACCTATAAATAGTAAAACCAGAGAAACTGATAATTTTGCAGTGGTCTCTTAATTTTTTCCAGAGCTGTATATATATATATATATATATATATATATATATATATATATATATATATATATATATATATATATATTATAAATAATGTTATTCTCTCATATTACTGAATTACAAATGGTACATTGAAATTTCGTTCTGTTTGATATTTTATTTTAAAACACTGAAACTCAAAATCAATTATTGTAAGGTGACATTGGTTTTATGTTGGGAAATATTTTTAAGAAAAATAAAAACTGAAATATCTTGCTTGCATAAGTATTCAACCCTGTGCTGTGGAAGCTCCCAGTTTACACCAATGAAAGAAATTGCCCTAACGAGGACACAATTACCTTACCATTGGCCTCCACCTGTGAACCATTAAAGTTGCTGTCACATTTTCTGGATAAAAACCCCACTGTTGAAGGATCATTGGTCAGGCTGTGAATCTGAAGGAAAATGAAGACCAAAGAGCATTCTACAGAAGTTAGAGATAAAGTAATACAAATGCATAGATTAGGGAAAGGGTACAAAATAATATCGAAGTATTTGGATATCCCAGTGAGCACAGTTGGATCAATAATCAGGAAGTGGAAGCTGCATCACACCATCCAGGCACTGCCAAGAAAAAACCGTCCCTCAAACCTCAGCGCTCAAACAAGAAGGAGACTTGTGAGAGAAGCCACAGAGAGGCCAACAATCACTTTGAAGGAGCTACAGAGTTCAGTGGCTGGGAGTGGAGTAATGGTGCACCAGTCAACCATATCAAGAGCTCTGCATAACACTGGCCTGTATGGGAGGGTGGCAAGAAAGAAGCCGTTACTCAAAAAGTACCATCTGAAAGCACGTCTGGAGTTTGCCAGAAAGCATGAGAGTGACCCAGCTGCGATGTGGGAAAAGGTTTTGTGGTCAGATGAGACCAAGATGGAGCTTTTTGACCAAAACTCAAAGCGCTATGTGTGGCACAAACCTAACACTGCCCATGCCTCAAGACACACCATCCCTACAGTGAAGTATGGTGGTGGCAGCATCATGCTGTGGGGATGCTTCTCATCAGCAGGGACTGGGCATTTTGTTAAAATTGAAGGAAGAATGGATGGAGCAAAATACAGGGAAATACTGCAAGAGAACCTGCTTCAGTCCGCTAAAAACTGAAGCTTGGGAGGAAATTCACCTTTCAGCAGGACAATGATCCCAAGCACAAGGCCAAAGCAACATTGGAGTGGCTCAAGAACAAAAAGGTGAATGTCCTACAGTGGCCCAGTCAAAGTCCTGATCTCAATCCCATTGAGAATCTGTGGCACTATTTGAAAATTGCGGTCTACAAGCATCGTCCAACCAACCTGAACAACCTGGAGCAAATCTGCCAAGAAGAATGGGCCAAAATCACTCCAACACTGTGTGCAAAGCTGGTACATACTTACCCCAAAAGACTTAAAGCTGTTATTGCAGCGAAAGGTGGCTCTACCAAATATTAATGTGTGGGGGTTGAATACTTACGCAAGCAAGATATTTCAGTTTTTTATTTTTCTTAAAAATATTTCCCAACATAAAACCAATGTCACCTTACAATAATTGTTTTTGAGTTTCAGTGTTTTAAAATAAAATATCAAACAGAACGAAATTTCAATGTACCATTTGTAATTCAGTAATATGAGAGAATTGGTCAGGGGTCTGAATACTTTTGCAAGGCACTGTGTATATCTATCTATCTATCTATCTATCTATCTATCTATCTATCTATCTATCTATAATATATATATAGAGAGAGATAGATAGATAGATAATATGATTTTTTTGTGCATTTTCAGTTATTATATTCATATTTTGTACAGTAGCCTGGAATCAAGTGTTGGTGCTTCTGTTTTGGCCGCAGAATGAAATGCTTCATTGAAGCCCATATGTGCATATCACATGGTTAATAAGCCTAATCCTTTGCTCCAATGTTAACATCATTTTTAGAACATATTAAATAAATATATAAATGACAGCTAATTAGTCCAAATTCTTACCTTTCAAATGAGCCGTTGATGATCACTTGTACAATTGGAGAAATGAAGTGGCGAGTGTGAGTGCGACGGCAGTGAACAGAGCCGAAATGTTGGCTACCATGTATGGGGCGACAAGTGTAAAAAAAAAATAAAAAAAAAATGTTTTTACAGCTGTCTTTTTTCCGGATTTAATGTAAACCGCGTTTTTTTCCTAGATTTAACTGGAAAAACTCCAGATTTAGCAAAGTACATAAATGTAAACAAACACATTCTTAAAACTAAGATTTAACGGCAACTCTTCAGCATACAATGCCAAATCAAACGTGTCAATGGGTGTGGGCTTGCATGTCAGCTTCAGATTTAGCTGCCAATATATATATATATTGTGAAAACCCAGATTTATTTTTTTCAGATTCATTTGTTTACATTTAATTGCTAAACGATCATGTTTTTCAGATGTATTTCAAATTGTATGCTAAAAAAGGGGGGCGGCATGGAAAAGTTTGTGCACCACTGCTCTAAGGTCTTAAGCACACAGCTCTATATCTGCTTATAGTTTATCAAATGCATGATAGATACAGTACATATGGGCTTCAACAGCTCCCCCTATGGATATTTTTGTATTACATTTGATATTTGTGTTCCCCATGAATTTGTGTTCTGTGCCAATACAATAATTCAGCATGTACGTCAGCTTGAAAAGCCAAAACATGTCCGTATATTCACTCTTTCTTTCTTAAAAGCTGTGCTCATGTTAATTACATGGAAACAGTGATAAAAAAAAAACACTTTGTCAAACAACCAATTCATGGAACTGTATAATCTTTAAATTACAATGTAAAATGATGTCAGCAAAAATGTCACAGCTGAGTATGACTACATTATGCTTTCTTTTATCTGATCAATACCTCTTTCATCTAATCAAGTGGCGAAAGCCAATATACAAGGCATACGGAATACACTTGTTGATAATATGCATTCCCATAATGTTCCAATATTTTTGAATTATGTAAGCTATTCATCAATATGTGTCACTTAGTTTATTAGTAGGTCAAAAAGTTATTATGTGAAATTCATGTTGGAAGGAGACAGATTAGAGTTTTGCTCTTTTGATTTTCGTTGTCATTTCCAGTTTTTCTGACGTTTTCCGGTATTTGTTGGCTATACACCAATTTCATTTTGTATCTGGGGCGTTTTATCGGTTTTTATCGGTTAAAACGAAAATCAGAAGCCCTAATTGTAGTATACAGTACTGTGCAAAAGTTTTAGGCAGGTGTGAAAAAATGCTGTAAAGTAAGAATGCTTTCAAAAATAGACATGTTAATAGATTATATTTATCAATTAACTAAATGCAAAGTGAGTGAACAGAAGAAAAATCTAAATCAAATCCATATTTGGTGTGACCACCCTTTGCCTTCAAAACAGCATCAAGCATCAATTCTTCTAGGTACACTTGCACACAGTTTTTGAAGGAACTCGGCAGGTAGGTTGGCCCAAAACATCTTGGAGAACTAACCACAGTTCTTCTGTGGAATTAGGCAGCCTCAGTTGCTTCTCTCTCTTCATGTAATCCCAGACAGACTCGATGATGTTGAGATCAGGGCTCTGTGGGGGCCATACCATCACTTCCAGGACTCCTTGTTCTTCTTTACGCTGAAGATAGTTCTTAATGACTTTTGCTGTATGTTTGGGGTCGTTGTCATGCTGCAGAATAAATTTGGGGCCAATCAGATGCCTCCCTGATGGTATTGCATGATGGATAAGTATCTGCCTGTACTTCTCAGCATTGAGGAGACCATTAATTCTGACCAAATCCCAACTCCATTTGCAGAAATGCAGCCCCAAACTTGCAAGGAACCTCCACCATGCTTCACTATTGCCTGCAGACACTCATTCGTACGCCTCCAGCCCTTTGGCTTAACAAACTGCCTTCTGCTACAGCCAAATATTTCAAATTTTGACTCATCAGTCCAGAGCACCTGCTGCCATTTTTCTGCACCCCAGTTCCTGTGTTTTCGTGCATAGTTGAGTCGCTGGCCTTGTTTCCACGCCGGAGGTATGGCTTTTTGGCCGCAAGTCTTCCATGAAGGCCTCTTCTGACCAGACTTCTCCGGACAGTAGATGGGTGTATCAGGGTCCCACTGTTTTCTGCCAGTTCTGAGCTGATGGCACTGCTGGACATCTTCCGATTGCGAAGGGAAGTAAGCATGATGTGTCTTTCATCTGCCACAGTAAGTTTCCTTGGCCGACCACTGCGTCTACGGTCCTCAACGTTGCCCGTTTCTTTGTGCTTCTTCAAAGAGCTTGGACAGCACATCTGGAAACCTCTGTCTACCTTGAAATTTCTGCCTGGGAGAGACCTTGCTGATGCAGTATGTTACTGTGCTCAGTCTTGCCATGGTGTATGACTTTTGACAGTAAACTGTCTTCAGCAACCTCACCTTGTTAGCTGAGTTTGGCTGTTCCTCACCCAGTTTTATTCCTCCTACACAGCTGTTTCTGTTTCAGTTAATGATTGTGTTTCAACCTACATATTGAATTGATGATCATTAGCACCTGTTTGGTATAATTGTTTAATCATACACCTGACTACATGCCTACAAAATCCCTGACTGTGCAAGTGTACCTAGAAGAATTGATGCTGTTTTGAAGGCAAAGGGTTGTCACACCAAATATGGATTTGATTTAGATTTTTCTTCTGTTTACTCACTTTGCATTTAGTTAATTGATAAATATAATCTATTAACATGTCTATTTTTGAAAGCATTCTTACTTTACAGCATTTTTTCACACCAGCCTAAAACTTTTGCACAGTACTGTATGTCTTTGGTAAACAGAGTACTTTGGTTGGTAGATGATGAGTCTTTATTTATTTATTTATTTATTTATTTATTTATTTATTTTTGGATAAGAACAGTTTTTGATGCACACATTTTGGATACACAAGTTTACATACGGTTTAAAAAAAATATATATATATATATTTTTTTTTTAAATTATCTGGGGACAAAAGAAAACAGTTTCTATAGTGTACTATAAACTATGTAGTGAAGTCCTGAGGAAATTATGAGTTATGATTTTAATGTAAGCAAGAGACTTACTATGATGTTTCCCACAAATTATCTCTGTTAGATGTTATCTGCAACATAAGGATTCGATCTTGGAAACTATTATGTGCGAGGAACCTTGGATATAGTTTAACAATTAAATAGAATGATCAATTATATCAAACTCCTTCATTAGGTCCAAAAACATTAAAGGCAAATGTGTTTTTGAATAAACTATTTGTAATGATGTTATCAGTAAATTCTGAGAAAACAGAGGTGGTTGAAATGCTGAAAGGGAACTCAGGGGAACTCATGATTACATGTACATGTTTGAGTAATCTGTATACAAGTATATGGCAGGCATATGTCAAATAACTCTTCATTTTTACCCACAGTTGATGTTCAAAGATAAGAATTTCTGTACAGTAGTGTTAAAAAGGTATATATGTAGGGCTTTTGTTCAGTTCGAGGGGTTATCGTTTATTATTATTATTATTATTATTATTATTATTATTATTATTATTATTATTTGGCAAAATCAGTTATTAAAAATAAACACCACTCAAACACATCAATTTTCAGTTTCTATAATACATTGAATGTACATTTTATTAATACATACGTTAACTTACTGTGTTGGAGTGAGGATGTCCACATTAGGTTTACAACAATATAGAACTCTGGATGCATTTTGAATCCAAGAATTTTGAGAGATTTAATTTTACGGCCATTACCGCCCGCGTATCTATCACAATACTTTTACTTGTAGTATGACTATAGTGTAGGATTAAACATTCATCATGGTACTGTGAATAAGGTTTGATATTTATGTAGAAAAAATAATAATAATAATAATAATAATAATAATAATAATGATAATGATAATAGTTTGTGGTCGTCAAGTCCGTTGCTAAGCAAATGATGCATTGACATTCTAGCGTGACATTATGTCCACAACATTGATGAATGATCAGTAGCATGTCTTTGCATGTACAAACAGTGTGAATGATTGACATTATTTACAATATATTGCCAAAACACAAGTCTATTGGTTTAAAAATTTTTTAAAAACTAATGTTCTAAATGGGTCTTTGGGGGTGTTTTTTTGGTTATTATCAGTTAAAACCGAAAACTTCAAGCCCTGTATATGTGATATAATGAAGGTAATAATCTAACTGGTTAAAGACAACATTTTCTGAGGTAAAAGGAAGATATACATTACTTTTCAGTATGGAGATTACTCATCCAATCTGTGATAGCGACATCATTAGGTTGCTGTTTCATGATTAGTTCCATATGCATATATTGTTTTAACCGCAGATTCAATCCCATGCTGATTGTGTAGTGTAGATTTGAAAAATAGCAATAGTATCAAGTGTAAAGTAAGACATTGATTTAGAAAAGGCCATTCGGCCCATCAAGCATTTATAACTCTGTAAAAAAGTGTTTACTACCTTCTGTTCTAAACGTACTTTTACTCAGCTTCTATTTATTCTCTCTTGTTCTTTTCTCTGTGCTAAATTTGAAGTAGTCTTAGGTTAACTTTATCTATACTTTTTTCTAGGCTGAAGAAATGTAATTATTTTAACCTCTCCTCAAAGCTCATGTTTTTAAGTCCTGGGATCAGCCTACTTGCCCTTCTTTGTACCTTCTAGAGTCTATTATGTCTTTTTTTTGTGGTGAGGTGACCAAAATTGCACAGTATTCTAGGTAGGGTCTAACTAGGGCATTGCAAAATCTTAACGTAACGTCTCTGACTTAATAAGATTAGCTGTGGCAGTGAAGCTAGAAAGGCAGGTTGTTTGAACCTTAATATCTATTTACCCACCAATTTGTCCACCATTTTTTTGGGCCTTCACTAATATATCAATAGTTGATGGGAGCAATACCAACAAATATGTGTACTATGTGTCTAAGGGAAGGAGTTTACAAATGGCACCCCATATAAGTAAAATGTATTCTTAAGAGATTCTATAGTAATATCATATTAGCGTGTCTATATACATCTTGTCTGTTTCTCCTGAAACTTGTGGCGCAGTGCTCACATGGGTTCCCATTCTTTCCCAGTTGGGTGCCACTCCAAAGGCTTTTCACATCATCTCATCAATGCAAAACCGTAGTGCTCCATCTAACAACCATCTAAATGACATTTAAATTGAATTGAATTATATTAAAAAAGCTACCTTATTCAGGAATGACTGGTTGTACTATAGGATATTCTAGGCAACCTCTGTCTAAAATGTGGTGGGGTTTTATTAAATGAAAGGATCTTTACTCACATCTGTATGTGTTAAGTACACATGTGCTCAATAAACAAATGGCATGCTTAAAATGTAAAATATACTTACAAACACACATGTCTTAAAAATAAATGTAATATAGCCCAAAAGAACAAGTTATGACACATTGTAGGTCATACTAAAAAGGTCATGGACACGCTGACATGCCTTGACTAAATCGTCCTACTGATTAGATGGAGCTCTCAGCGTCCATCCTTTTGAGAAGGGAAAACTACATCATATCCAATGTGTTGTAATTTAACCTCTCCCCACAGGACCATTTAGTCAAGACCATTTTTTCAAGGCTGCTGTTTCCATGACCTACGATGTGACATAACTGGGTTGTTCGGTCAAGGGCTAAATTAAATGTACTTTTAACACATGCCTGTCTGTCTGTGTGTATACTTCATATTTTAAAACTTTGAAGAAATTGAACTCTAGCATGTCATTACATGTCTGGAGAGAGCCAGAATATAACATACTTAAAAAAACACACTGCAAGAAAATGACAATGGCTGAATTATTATTCTAGCTCTGTACTTTTATCATGAATGTAAAATGAAAATTCGGAATTAATAAATAACTTAAACTTTGTACATTATAAAGCGGCTCAGTTGAGAAATGGTACCTTTTCAATAACTCACATGAGGCTTTCAAAAGCAGTTGTGTATTGTCAGCTCGTATTTTCCTGTCAATGCCAGTTTTAGCAAGATGGGCTGAATGGCCTCCTCTCGTTTGTAAACTTTCTAGTCCCGCTACCCACTAACTGGTGTAAGCAAGTTTCTCTTTTTAACACTAAAGATTTGAAAAACTAATCAACATACTGTTTGTTATCCTATTATTGTAAAGTTGCCGCTGCATAACATTGTTAGATGCTTGACTTTTTGGATAAATTAACTAAAATAACAGCAATGGACTATTCTGTTTTGGTTGTGCAGATTCTCTGGCATCTTTACTTGATTTTTTCTATGTGTGGTAACTTAAAACATAGTAGATTACTTAAGTACATTATGAAATATGTCTCTAATTGCTTAAGGATTATGTATACCTTCAGTAGTAATTTACCCTGCTTACATTCTTCATTGCTTTACACTGTACTGGGTTAGGTTTCTACCCATGTGGGTGTGTGAGTTCACAAGCTATGGGGTTTATGAATGTATCCTGGCAGAAGTCGCTGATCTCACATGTACAAAATGGTACCAGTTGTGTCTTTGCACAACTGACTTCAAACAACTGACCCTTTTCCTAACTTGGCTTCCGTAAAGTATATTGTATTCTTAAAAAAGGGTTCTGTTTGTACAGGTGCATATTTCACTTCTGTTTTATTTGTCTTGATAATTATTAGCAATACAAGTAGTGAGTAACAAAAAATATCCTTTTGGTTCCTGGTTCTTGAGAAGTCATGGCAAAGCAACAAAACTCAGGATCATTCATAATGAAGGTGACAGTTCCCCTGTACTTAACTAGATATGCATGGTCTTAGGGGAAGCTTGTGTATAGCTGCCCTCTCCCCTATTGAAATGAAAAGGCAATTGATTTTAGATGTATGTATTTACAATTATTATACGGCGTGGAATTTAATTATGTGCCCAGTTTCTCATGTTAAATTTGTTGAAGTTGCAACACGAATGTGAGTAGGCTCAAAAACATGCATACTGTTATAAAAGAACAAACAATACAAAACAATGAACTCACCTCATGTGTTTCCTGCCTGCCGGCTGACTCGTGTCTGCTGTCACACAGGTGCGTATACAATATATAAAAGGGTTCACATTCCTGTTATATAAACAGGATGGTTCTGGGGAAAAAGGAATGTGCCACTTTTGAAGGATATTGACTTGGCATTTTAATGGCAGAATGCAAATTCAACAACATTCTGTTTGACAATTGACATATGCATTGGCTTTCTACCAATTCTTACATTCTAGTAATTAGCCCAAAGATCAATATCTAATCACTGTTCTATTTATTTATTTATTTATTTATTTATTTATTTATTTATTTACATTTCCCTGTCAAGTACGTATAGTGCCTATAGAAAGTCTACACCCCCTTTCAAAATGTTCACCTTTTGTTGCCTTATAGCCTGGAATTAAAATGCATTAAAATATTTTTTTTTCATTTATCTACACATCCTACCTCACAACTTCCAAGTGAAAAAAAATATTCTAGAAATTTGTAGAAAATTAATAAAAAATAAAAACTGAAATAGCTTGGTTGGATAAGTGTCCACCCCCCTTATAATAGCAATCCTAAATTAGCTCAGGTGTAACCAATCACCTTCAAAATCACACACCAAGTTAAGTGGCCTCCACCTGTGCTAAATTGTAGTGATTCACATGATTTCAGGATAAATTCAGCAGTTCCTGTAGGTTCCCTCTGCTGAGTAGTGCATTTCAAAGCAAAGACTCAACCATGAGCACCAAGGTGCTTTCAAAAGAACTCTGGGACAAAGTTGCTGAAAGGCACAGATCAGGGGATGGGTATAAAAAAATATCAAAGGCCTTGAATATCCCTTGGAGCATGGTGAAGACGATTATTAAGAAGTGGAAGGTGTATGGCACAACCAAGACCCTGCCTAGATCAGGCCATCCCTCCAACCTGGATGACCGAGCAAGAAGGAGACTGATCAGAGAGACTACCAAGAGGCCAATGGCAACTTTGCAAGAGCTACAGGCTTTTATGGCCAAGACTGGTCAAAGTGTGCATGTGACAACAATATCCCAAGCACTCAACAAATCTGGCCTGTATGGTAGGGTGGCAAGAAGGAAGCCATTACTCAAGAAAGCCCACCTTGAATCCCATTTTAAGTATGCAAAAAAACACTCAGGAGATTCTGTAGCCATGTGGCAAAAGGTTTTGTGGTGTGGCGAAACTAAAATGGAACTTTTTGGCCTAAATGCAAAGCGTTATGTTTGGCGCAAACCCAACACAGCGCATCACCCAAAGAACACCATCCCTACTGTGAAGCATGGTGGTGGCAGCTTCATGTTATGGGGATGTTTCTCATCAGCAGGGACTGGGGCACTTGTCAGGATAGAAGGGAAAATGAATGGAGCAAAGTACAGAGAAGTCCTTGAGGAGAACCTGCTGCCCTCTGCAAGAAAGCTGAACTGGGATGGAAGTTCACCTTTCAGCATGACAACGACCCAAAGCACACAGCCAAAGCTACACTGGAGTGGCTAAGGAACAAAAAGGTAAATGTCCTTGAGTGGCCCAGTCAGAGCCCCGACCTAAATCCAATTAAAAATTTGTGGCATGACTTGAAGATTGCTGTCCATCAACGCTCCCCAAGGAACTTGACAGAGCTTGAACAGTTTTGTAAAGAAGAATGGTCAAATATTGCCAAATCTAGGTGTGCAAAATTGGTAGAGACCTATCCCAACAGACTCACAGCTGTAATTGCTGCCAAAGGTGCTTCCACCAAGTATTAACTCAGGGGGGTGGAGACTTATCCAATTATGATCTTTCAGTTTTGTATTTTTAATATATAATTTTTTTCTCAATAAAACCTTTTTCCCCCTTAACAGTGAGGAGTATGGTGTGTAGATAAGTGGAAAAAAATTCTCATTTAAATGCATGAAACTCTGAGGCACTGACACAACAAAATGTGAAAAAAGTTCAAGGGGGTGTAGACTTTCTATAGGCACTGTATGTATCTATTACATAATGGGTTAACTTTATTTCCTGAAAATTCGGAGACTTACCAAAGCTGCCACGCAGTGACCGGCAACATCACCCCGCCAGTCTGCGCCCCTCCTGGAAGGCACTAGACTCCATGATGACAGTTGAACGGCACCATTTTCTTTTCAGCCTGATTCGAGCAAGCTGCAGAGAGATTGATCGTTTCAAACGCTTTCATCGAAAGCTACGTTTTTTTGTTTTTTTTTTGCAGAATTGCTGAATTATTTTATATTTAATACTTTTTTTCCCAGAGGTTTTGAGTGTGTTTTGTGAGTCCGTACGCGGCCTTGTGGCACGCTGGGAGCCTGCGGCTTGCCTGCACCTCCCCCTCGCGGATCATTTCACCCTTCTCTCTGTGTCACGATTCACTCCGGCTGGAGCTGTATGTCTGAGGAGATTTTTTTTTCAAGCTATCTGGGATCAGATAGTCTTGTATTAGTGCTACCTAGTCTGGGCTCAGGCTAGTGTGTGTACTTGTGTATTGTGTGTGTGTGTGTGTGCGTGTATATATATATAATTATTTTGTACAGTGTCTGTTGTTACTGTATTATTTGTATAGTGGTAGAAACTGCCAGTGTGTCACTTTCTCTACTGTTTTTCTTTTCCAGGTGCAATACATGAGTTTTTTTTTTTTTTCAGCTAGCAGCATTTTCTGGAACCAGATTGAGTTTGCTGACTCACACTCCTGTACGAACACTCTGGTGCTCAGCTGGCAATCTACACCGACCGATCCGTTGGCAGGAGCCTACCGATCTGAGAGCTTGATTCTGTGTTGATGCTGCAGTGGTGGG
Organism: Acipenser oxyrinchus oxyrinchus; assembly: GCA_030684275.1. Lineage (NCBI taxonomy): Eukaryota > Metazoa > Chordata > Actinopteri > Acipenseriformes > Acipenseridae > Acipenser > Acipenser oxyrinchus. The sequence goes on along the minus strand of CM060250.1, from coordinate 94,271,576 downwards.
CAGCTTTTTAGCACCACACTGTGAAGGCTTTTTAACTCAGGCTATCAAGCGGGCACACTCAGGCTCTGCTGTGGTACTCCTGTTCTTGTTGCCAGTGGCCTGGGCGATTGCTTCCAGCCCCGCCTGCTACCACCGCATTTGCCCGTGCACTGCACCAAGCCGGCCGTGTACCGCACCGCACGGGGTCGCAGCAGCCTTGGTACCGCACTGAGCCCGGCCGCACCAGCACCGACTGGTACCTCACTGGCCCATACAGTGTTCACCGGTACTGCCCGTGCACCGCACCGGGTCGCAACATCCTTGGTACCGCACCGGCCCGTGCATGGTTTACCTGTACTGCACCGAGTGCCACACCGGCCTGTGCACTGGTACAGAGACGTGCACCGTACCGGTCCGTGCATCACCCCATGCACAGCACTTAGTAAGAACCCTGTCTTGCAGCTATACTATCAGCCTGCACTGATAGCTGATATTACATTGCCACTGAGCCAGTTTCTGGTAATCATGCCTGGGTTCCACTAGTGCACGCAGTGCAATACAAACATCCCGCTAGAGGACCAGCATACACTTTGTTTTTCCTGCCAGGGGATTGAGCATGCGTCTCAAGCCGTGAAGGAGCGCCTGATAAAGGAGCCCTCAAACTCTCTCACCCCAGCTCAAAGGTCGCACTCTAACTCTGTGGAGCAGAGAGGCTCTCCACACCCTGCACACGTCTCTGCTTCACGCAGGCGGCGTTCCAAGAGTAGAGGCTCCTCTTCATCCTCGTCATCGTTCTCTTCCTCTCCCTCTCCACCTCCGCGCAAAAGAAAGAAGGAGAAGCCTTCCCTGGCCCTGCCCTCTGAAGGTTTCAAAGAGCAGATGGACAGAATGTGGTAGGCAATGTGTGCGCGGCAGTCTTTGTTTACTAGCCTGTTAGATACGCACACTGCTCCATCTGCCCCCTGCTCCGATTCCACTGATGGAACAGCAGGTTGAGGATGTAACTGTCTGGCAGCAGGACGACTCTGTGCCTCTTGCAGCCTCAGAGGAGCCTAATGAGTAGATTGAGCAGGAACCGGAACTCGGGCCTCGGACTGAGGACACTGAGTTGGAAACCTTTTCAGTTCCCCTTCCCTTTTCTGGGGAACTCACAGCCCTGTTAAAGCGTGCCACTACAGTGCTACAGGTGCCCTGGCCTGAGCAGAGCGAGCCCAGGAGGTCAATATTTGATCGACCCTCGGCTTCATCTATGCAGACCTCTGGTCCGCCTGTCCACCCGGATTTTCTGCATGAGGTCCAGTCCTCATGGGGTCACCCTGCGGCAGCCCCGGCTGTTCCACGGTTGGCTGACCTATTGTACAAGGTACACGAGGCGGAGAAGCTGGGTCTTGGCCACTTCCTTGAAAACGATTACGCAGATGGATCAGTCGGATATGACAGTCCTAGGCCGGTGTGGTGACCCACTGTCTTCCAGGACATGACCTTTCCCTCACAGAGCCGGTTTCCTGGTTTCTCTAGGCTAGTTTTGCTGATTGTTGAAGCAGAACATCTCAATTTCCGGGCAACTTCTCTCACAGACAGGCCGCCTTCAATCACGACAATAGCAATCAGGCGATCTTCATTACTTAAGCTGGGCGTGGTTGTATCTTTCCAATGGCTATTTATACAGATTCTTAATCAACTCATTTTGGCAATTTTAACTCAACTCAAATACCAAACACTGACACCTGCCATTTTTATGAAATCGCATGATTTGAGCTCAGTATTTTGTTATCCCAAGGAACAATACTACTCAAACAATCAACAAACCTATCTGCTCACTATTTAAAATGTAAATAACATTGTGTATGTGTCCAATGAGCTATTGATGTAAAACTTAGACTGTTGGGTTTTCATTGTGCATCAGTATAGAATAAAAAAATGAAACATTGCATTTGAATTTATTTAACTGATTGACAGTTTCAGTTAGAGAAATCATATCATACTTATTGGTTTTGTCTTTGATGAAAGGCCCTGTAACTAACAAACAAACTGAGATAAAACCAACATACTGTATGAACCTGTGTAATTTTTTTTTGTTTTTTTAAGATTATGCGATATGATCCAAAGTCAATCGCAGTGATTGTGTGTGTGATCAAATAAACAAAGATAAACATACTGTACATTTGGGAATGAAGTTGTGTAAAAAGTAATAGCTTACGGAACAGAGATAATACCTACTGTACATTAGTGGTTTTGAAGATAACATTATCTTGTAATAAGACACTGAAAATATATGTAATTTAAGCTGCAGGTATTACTCACCTGCATTGGCCGTAGTTTGTCATTTGATGTTTCATAAAAACAAAGTTCCAATTTTTATATGTACAGTAAGATGTGGGACTATTATGGTTTAACAACAGGAGACTGATTATTTGATAAAGTAATACTCATGTACAGTGAGTTAGCAGGGCCAGCATCTTGTGCTGTAGATTTGTTGCACATAACTTAGACATGTATGGAATAGTATGGGAAACAAAACCACAGCCAAATATTTTTTTAAGGTTATTTATATTTTGCCTCTTTTATTTTGGTTACACAAACACATATTTTTGTTTGAAATTACCTGAAACTTAAAAACACTGGAAACTGGTAGCTCCAAACACTCAGTAATACAAAGGAGAGATCTCGTATGTTTTTATTCTATTGCCATAGGCTCTCTGTTTTTAAAATATACCTTGCTTACGTGTGGCATAACTTAAGGTATAGCTAGGGCTTCTGATTTTCGGTTTTAACCGATAAAATACCCCCGATACAAAAAAAATGAAATCGGTGGATAGCCAATAAACACCGGAAAAACTGTGGAAATGGTTAATCAATTTACATTCAATTTCCCATTCAAAAATAAAACCTACTACAAAAATAATAATAAATACATTTACCAGTGCTGCTGGGCAATGTCCCGCCTTCCTGACTTGTATCTATCATTGATTTGTTCTGAATACTTTAAACCCGCCTGAGTGACAGCACATTCCTACATTTCTATTGGAGACTCTGCTTGCGAGATTTAAAACAAGATTACAATCAGGAATGGAGGCTTGTTCGCGGGATTTAAAACTGTATTACAGTTAAGATACGGAGGATTTAAAACAGAATTGTGGCGAAATGTATAAAAATGCCTACACACAAAAACCCCAGAAGAATGTGCTCGTGACCATAGGGATTTCATTGTGGAAGACAGCAAAGGAAAGAAGGTACAACTTCTTAAGTACTGTCGAGTTACTATATATATTTTGACAGGAAAAAAAACATTCAAGCATTTTGGAAAGTAACCGAAAACACTAATTTCATACAGTATATCAAAAACGAAAGCCCCGAAAAAAACTGATTTACATAAAACTAAAAAAAAGCCAAAAATAAGCACTGAAAAATACAATTAATACAAACCGAAAAACAGAAGCCCTAGTTAGAGGCTACATATTTAAAGAAGAGTGAGGTCCAAAAAGGTTATTTGTATATTTGAATCAGTACAGCAAATAATATGAAGTTTTAAACTGCACCACTCTTCCATTCATATTAAACTTTGTATCTTTATCACAATCTAGGCTGCGATCACCTTTTATGAGTACTAACACCGGTTTGTTGACCAATTGAAGTTAGAATTTAGTGTTGCACTATAAACATATGTTTAATTGCTGGCACAGTCATCAAGGACAGGAAAGCAGCCCTATCTGGACAGCTCTTTTTGTGTCGATATTTGTTTTCAAAATCATGAATTAGCCCTCATCATGCAAGATTTTATAGTAACACTAAATTGGATGCACTATTGAAGACTGTATCTGGGGAACCACTTATAAGAATATGAAACATTAAATTATTGAACTAAAACAGGCACTTCACATCTTTTTTTACAGTTTTGTACTGCTGTTCAATTACAAGACATTAATCAAAATATGAAATCTCATCTAAGCATGTGCACTTTACTTCTAATAAGCAATCACTATGTGTTGTCGTCAAAGACAAACTTGGCTATAGAAAGTGGTAAGATTAATAGTTTAAAAATACACTTTTATTGCTGTTGTCTACACACTAATAACTAATGTTTAGTTGTTCTATGCATAACATTGTGTTCCTGGAACTAGGATACATTCTGTAAAATCAAATTTCCCCCAAATGTGAGACCTTAGAAGGAACACAGTCTCTCAAATAATCCACAGAAGAATGCTATTAAGACTGTAAAGATATTGCTTTAAAATTGGAGCCTTTAATTGGTAAATATATACGCCTCCTTCAAAACACTGTATTTGACACCACTGTTATTTGAAACTTATGGGTGCAACAAAATACATTAATTTAAAGGACAGAGTGCCAAAATCTAATATTTAAAGAGCTTTAAATTGCATGCAAATGTGTTGCAGGGTGTTCCTTTTCACTTAGCTGGACATCATGCTATTTGGCATAGTTCATGGATTAGATAATGGGATTAACCTTGGAATCAAGCTTCATGTCTGGAAACAATTTAGTATCTTCAGAAGTTTAAAGATTGGTTTCAGCCATTCATCTCCACCGGTAGAAGTAAACAACTAGATAGAAATATAGTAATGACAGCTAGCAACTGAAACACATTCTGTTTTAGAACATTTATCATTTGCTACAGTGTGACAGCATTTCATCCAAATAAAATAACTACCATCGGTGTTATTGGAAATACCTGAATGTGTATTGTAAAAAGTTTCAGCTTTAATAATTAAATAACCTTGTGAGTCAGCAAGCTAAGTGTAATTTTGTAAGGTTGTTTACAGTATTGCCTTAATCTTTTTAGAGACAGATTTTGTTGTGACATGGGGAGGGGGATAAGAAGTGTTTTAGATTGCTGTGTAATCTTTTTTCACACCTAACATACAGCAGAGGGCAGTGGGGAGAATTTTGAGCCATGGAAATAGCTGAAGTAAAATTTGCATCTTTTTTTCCCTACAGATATGTAATTAAAAGTTTAATCTTGCTTGTGTTTACTATTGCTTTTCTTTCTTCATTTTTCACGTTGAATTTAAGCACTAGATAACCTGATCAGCAATCTGATGATGTTTTTTTGTTTGATCTTTCTTAGGACACAGAGAAATGGAACGATGCTGTGGCAAATGTATGTTTAATCGCTGGCACGCTCATCAAGGACCGGAACGCTGTCCTAGCTGGACAGCTCTTTGTTGCATGAAAGTGCGACACAACTGCTCTTCTTACCTGTGGTTTCCATTAAATATTTTAAAAATCATGGATTTAATTAAGGTGTACATTACTAGTACCATTTAAATGAAATAACTGTACATTTAAGAGGAACTACGGTATGGCCTTGTGTTTGAAAAATTACTAAATACTATCAAAACATATCCGATTGCCTTTGTTTACACAAGAATAAAGGCAGGGTTTTGTCGTAATTATAAGATGCACAGTAGATGCATTGAAAATAAATACTACTTGACATTCACAATTTTCATTAAACCTGTCAATGAAAGGTACTATACATGCCCAGCAGTTACAGTAGTTACTGTATCAAATCTAACCATGTTCAAAAGATACTATTTTTAACAGTGAATGATAACCTTTAGTGTAGCTGTCAGTAAGTTTGACCAGTTTAGTCTGGCCTAGCTCTGGAGGGGGGTTAACTGAAGTAGGACATTATTATCTTACTGTCAAACAAACTTGAATTCTAATTTAGTCTTGTTTTTAGATGCATCCAGTTTGTTTGGTGAACCAGAAAGCCCCTTTCCGTTTCCAAGATGTGTTTGTTCAAATGAATAGTCTGAAATCAGCAATTAAATAATCATATTTGATAGATAACATTCCACTGAAACTGCTATGACAAACAAGAGTAGAAAAGACATTCTCCAATAAGAAACTACTGTGTGAGTGAAGCAACTGCAGTAAATTGGACACTGTGTGGGGGGAAAAAAGCAAAGCTAGCATTTTTACAAAATGTGCTAGAAAGTAAAATGCTGCCTTTTTGCTAAATGTTTCTGTAAATCCACTATGATGCAGGACTTTGTACACCATATATTTTATTTACAACATTACAATCCTTTGCAGTTTTGAGGGATAGTCATATTTATTAAGCTCTTTGTCGCACATATTTTCCCAAAGCATTGTCCACTTACATAGACACTGTGTGTGTGTGTGTATGTGTGTGTGTGTGTATATATATATATATATATATATATATATATATATATATATATATATATATATATATATATATATATATATATATATATATATATATATATATATATATATATATATATATATATATATATATATATATATATATATATATATATATATATATATATATATATATATATATATATATATATATATATATATATATATATATATATATATATATATATATATATATATATATATATATATATATATATATATATATATATATATATATATATATATATATATATATATATATATATATATATATATATATATATATATATATATATATATATATATATATATATATATATATATATATATATATATATATATATATATATATATATATATATATATATATATATATATATATATATATATATATATATATATATATATATATATATATATATATATATATATATATATATATATATGTATATATATATATATATATACACAATTGTAGTCAAAAGTTTACATACCCCAATGGAAATTTATAATTTCTCGAAAACAAAGCATTATAGGAAAAATCTTTTGTAAAAGAAGTTTTGCTTTTGTAGATGAGAAAAAAAAGTTACAAGAAATAGACAATTATTTATTTCAGTAATTTTTTTTGCAAAACTCCAAAAATGCTGATTCAAAAGTATTAATACCCTTTGATGCTATAATAGTTTTGTCTGCTAGAAAGGTCAATATGATAATGTAGAATCTAATTCTAGAAAAGTCTAGATAATGCTGGGTTGTAGGTGAACATTCTTAGAGAGTATAACAGAGTTAGGCATGGGATGATTGCTGTCATTACCAATAAGTCAATGTGGGAAAAAGTTAAAGAGCTATCTGAAGATCTTAGGCAGAAAATGATTTATTTTCATAAAGCTGGAGAAGGGTACAAGGAGAGTTCCAAGCATCTGAGTATCACAATTTCAACCATTGTTTCCATTATCAAGAAGTACAAGACTCATGGTGCTGTCACAACGCTCCCTCGGTCTGGAAGAAAGAAGGTTCTTTCACCAAGAACAAGTAGAAGAACTGTGAGGAAGGTTAATAACAATCTGAGATTGGCTGCCAAAGATATTCACAGTGATATTCATAGGTCGAGTATTGCATGGTGAAGGTCTCAATGGTCGCAGGCCAATGAAAAAGCCACTCTTAGGAAAAGGACAAACCGTTAAAGTTTGCAAAATGGCATTTGAATGATGGATATTAGTTCTGGTCAAAGGTTTTGTGGAGTGATGAAACAAAAATTGAGCTATTTGTTCACGCTGATAGTCGTTATGTTTGGAGAAAGTCTGGTGAGGCATACAAAGAAAACACCATACCTACTGTCAAGCATGAAGGTGGTAATATTCTTCTATTGGGCTGTTTTTCATCTAAAGGCACAGGAAATTTAGTTCCAACGCACGGTGAAATGGATTCCACAGCAGACCAAAAGATATTAGCAAATCATCTGAAACCCTCCGCTACAAAACTTGGTTTAAAGCCCAACTGGACGTTCCAACACAACAACGATCCAAATCACACATCAAAATCTACTTCAGAATGGTTAAAGAAGAATAAAATCAAGGTTCAGGAATGGCCTAGTCAAAGTTCCAATCTAAATCACTATAGAATCATGCCAAAAGCTTATTGACAAATATCCTAATCATTTAAAAGAGGTTATTATTGATAAAGGTGCCTCAACTAGCTATTAATTTCATTTTCCTTGACAGGGTATGAATACTTTTATAGTTTTGGAGTTTTGCAAAAAAAAGTGCAGAAATTTTCTTTTGTTCCTTATCCACCTTTTATACATTTTTCCTATAATTATTTGTTTTCGAGACATTTCTAGAAATTCCATTGGGGTATGTAAACTTTTGACTACAACTGTGTGTGTATGTATGTGTGTGTGTGTGTGTGTGTGTATATATATATATATATATATACAGTACTGTGCAAAAGTTTTAGGCAGGTGTGAAAAAATGCTGTAAAGTAAGAATGCTTTCAAAATAGACATGTTAATAGATTATATTTATCAAGTAACTAAATGCAAAGTGAGTGAACAGAAGAAAAATCTAAATCAAATCCATATTTGGTGTGACAACCCTTGCCTTCAAAACAGCATCAATTCTTCTAGGTACACTTGCACAAAGTCAGGGATTTTGTAGGCATATAGTCAGGTGTATGATTAAACAATTATACCAAACAGGTGCTAATGATCATCAATTCAATATGTAGGTTGAAACACAATCATTAACTGAAACAGAAACAGTTGTGTAGGAGGAATAAAACTGGGTGAGGAACAGCCAAACAGAGCTAACAAGGTGAGGTTGCTGAAGACAGTTTACTGTCAAAAGTCATACACCATGGCAAGACTGAGCACAGCAACAAGACACACGGTAGTTATACTGCATCCGCAAGGTCTCTCCCAGGCAGAAATTTCAAGGCAGACGGGTTTCCAGATGTGCTGTCCAAGCTCTTTTGAAGAAGCACAAAGAAACGAGCAACGTTGAGGACCGTAGACGCAGTGGTTGGCCAAGGAAACTTACTGCAGCAGATGAAAGACACATCATGCTTACTTCCCTTCGCAATCGGAAGATGTCCAGCAGTGCCATCAGCTCAGAACTGGCAGAAAACAGTGGGACCCTGGTACACCCATCTACTGTCCGGAGAAGTCTGGTCAGAAGTGGCCTTCATGGAAGACTTACGGCCAAAAGCCATACCTCTGGCGTGGAAACAAGGCCAAGCGACTCAACTATGCACGAAAACACAGGAACTGGGGTGCAGAAAAATGGCAGCAGGTGCTCTGGACTGATGAGTCAAAATTTGAAATATTTGGCTGTAGCAGAAGGCAGTTTGTTGGCCGAAGGGCTGGAGAGCGATACGAATGAGTGTCTGCAGGCAACAGTGAAGCATGGTGGAGGTTCCTTGCAAGTTTGGGGCTGCATTTCTGCAAATGGAGTTGGGGATTTGGTCAGAATTAATGGTCTCCTCAATGCTGAGAAGTACAGGCAGATACTTATCCATCATGCAATACCATCAGGGAGGCATCTGATTGGCCCCAAATTTATTCTGCAGCATGACAACGACCCTAAACATACAGCGAAAGTCATTAAGAACTATCTTCAGCATAAAGAAGAACAAGGAGTCCTGGAAGTGATGGTATGGCCCCCACAGAGCCCTGATCTCAACATCATCGAGTCTGTCTGGGATTACATGAAGAGAGAGAAGCAACTCCAAGATGTTTGGGCCAACCTACCTGCCGAGTTCCTTCAAAAACTGTGTGCAAGTGTACCTAGAAGAATTGATGCTTGATGCTGTTTTGAAGGCAAAGGGTGGTCACACCAAATATGGATTTGATTTAGATTTTTCTTCTGTTCACTCACTTTGCATTTAGTTAATTGATAAATATAATCTATTAACATGTCTATTTTTGAAAGCATTCTTACTTTACAGCATTTTTTCACACCTGCCTAAAACTTTTGCACAGTACTGTGTATATATATATATATATATATATATATATATATATATATATATATATATATATATATATAATATATATAATTTAACAGTGAACAAAACAAAGTCACAAGTAACTGAGTTCAGAAAAACAAAACATATTGCTCTGCAGAACAGTGTATTAATTATTTATACCTGTAGCTGGCAGTGTTTGTTGTTAAGATTCAGAGTGGAACTCAGCCGTGAAAAGAAAAACAGGTTATACCTTTGAACAGTATTGAACTGATCCCTACTTATTAACACCAAGAACACAGTCTACTGTATGTAAATACAGGATTGTCATACAACCACTTAGTGCCTCTTTGCATTGCTGCTATCCATCAAGTGTTTTGCACACTGTGCTGAATTAGATCATGGAAGCCTTACACTTTGTGACAAAAGGTATACAAGCTAGTTCATACATCAATCATGTGAGTGTTGTGGAGGAAGATATCCCGTCTCTAGTCATGCGACTGTCTGGCAATGCAAGAGAAACTGGTTGCCAGAGCTGTGTTTGCACTGTAACTTACGCTGGTCTCCTGGTGGTCACAAGATGAACCAGCCTTAGCATTTACAGGTTTCCCTAAGTAGCTTCAGTAACCTATAGCGGTTGTCCTAAAATCTTGTTCCGCATTCTTTTACACCAGCATTTTCATTTCTCTGCATTTTTTTCCCCACAGCAGCAGTGCAAAAGTGGTAAATTGAGTTTAAAACAACACAATATATCACTGCCACCTGCTGGGCACATGAAACATAAGCTTAATAAAATCAAAACAAAAAACAACTCAGGCTATCCAACACAACTTTCTTGTAATTTGTTACCTGAAGGTAGTGTGGTTGAGTTAAAAAATGGAACAAGCCTTCAATTAATATTCCACCACAAGTAAGGTTGATGAAGTCACAGGTCTCTGAAGTTAAATACATTTTTCAATGTAATAATATAATTATGTTAATTAATTGGATCTAATACAATGCCATTGTCCACTATTACAGTAAATACATCTAGAAAATAGGTGATACACATGATTCTGCAGCTGATATCAATATTAACTAGCACTCCAGAGGTCTGGTTTTGACACAGTATATATGGCCTAGGTACACAGGACACAGTCTCTTATCCATACAAATGGACAGTGGGTGAAAAGAATGCACAGGTAAAGCGGAACATAACTATTCTATTAATTTATATTAGGTGTAAGGTCTTGTTTATTTTAAAATGAAGCTGGATCCCTGTGGCAAGTATTCAGCCATTCTATTGATTTTAGTTGGAGCCCTAATAAAGAAACGATAACAACAAGAACTAGCAACTTAAACGCTTTAGGCAGGGAAATATAACCAAAGCTACAGTTATGTTTGTAAAACATGCATTAGTAGGAAGGAATCTGTCAGCAGATCAGAGAAGTTATGCTTGACGGTGCATTTAAATAGAGCCTATGATCCTTCACCTGCACAGTAAGGAAGAAACTTTTCCTGTTTTTATTTTCTAACTAAGAATAGTCTAGTACAACTACAATTTACAGGCATTAGGATTTAATCCAGCTTTGTACTGTTTCTTGGTTCTAAGGAAGTCAGCCTGCCATTTGCACCTGGAATTTTGGCTAGTGGGTAAATGGATTAGCACAGCAGGAAAGGACCATTTAAAGGAGCACAGGGGTACCCCCTAGTGGATATCTGATTAAGATACAGTAACTGATTGAATATGAGTGGATGCTAATGGTAAAGACAAGAAACAGTGAATGACGATAGATTTCTAAAGGGTTGGTTCCTTTGAAATGAAGAGGCTTATAAAAATCTAGGCAAATATTGTCTCAAAAATGTTTACATACTTCTAAAATTCATTGGGATTTAACCCTTTGTCTTGTGTTAGTCTTTCCTAATCCTTCCCCTGCTGTTTCTTGTCTGATGACTGGAATATCCTTTCTGAGGGATTACTGACCTTACCAATAAATTAAACAGATAAAAATGTGTCTGCCAAGACTAGTACTACATTCAATGTTATACCTGCCTTAGGAGTAGGGTGGCCAGGTTTTCAAAGCTCCAAATCGGGACACAAAAATTGGTAAGACTAATGAAACCATTTAAATATAGGCTATTTTAATGGTTATTTAAATAGTCATCCTCTCACTCTTATTATTATTATTGTTGTTGTTGTTATTATTATTATTATTGTTGTTGTTGTTGTTGTTGTTGTTGTTGTTGTTGTTGTTGTTGTTAATAATAATAATACAACGACGACGACGACTACTACGACTATTGCTACTACTACTACTACTACTACTAATAATAATTTTCGTTGTTTAAAAGTCACCAAAATACACGTACCTTTTATATCAGATCAGGACCTTGCACAACCAACTTTGTACCTTCTCAGCAATTTTTTTAGGTTCCACCTTCATGCAGAATTGTGCTACTTATCATTTATCACTTAGGAAAGTTTTGCTTGTATATTTTATTTTAAATTTTGTATCTCTACGTTTTTGTGTGTTTTTTTTTAAAGTGTGCTTTGTTTGTGTTAATAAACCACATCTGCTTGTTTTTGTTTGCTCCCTGACTCTTGCCTGTTGAGGGGAGTGGTTTTAATTGATGCAAAACAATGTATAATATGCTCAGAGCAATTGGAAGGAAATTCAAAAAGAGGTCCAGCTATAAAGACTTCAACACAAGAAGGCCGGAAGTCAGTATTAGATAACTGTGAATAGCAAAACGGCAAGCTTATTGGATATTCTGCCCTGATTTAATGATGAAAACATTCAGCAACATGAGGAAGACATTACTTGCAGACAAACAGAAAAAAACTTTTGAGAAACTGAGGTGCTTTTTCATCACTACGGACATATCTGCTGCTCAGCTACCACCAACTTTAAGCAACATGTTCATCGGGCTCAGTACCAGACTGCGATCTGGTGTCACAGTCATAAACCTAACTTTGACATCGTAGATCCTGTTGGACACGGTTGGGAATTAGATCAGGAGGGACATCTGCAACCAAAGATGTTCGAAGGAGAACCTGCTCCCATTGAAGTGAGGGATTTTTTCTTCTTCTTTGTAATCAAATTGAAGTTATCACACTTTGAAGAGTAGCATATGCAGGGATGAATTGATGTGCACAAGGCTTTAGTTAATATTTAGTTTGTTTAAAATGTAAATGTTTAAAAAATGAGCATAAAATAAGGACGACGTATTGTAAATACATCATTTTAACACCGAGAATTGAATAATAATAAAAAAAACAAAGATGCATAATTTGTTAGGGTTTATTAGCCGGACTTGATGAAATTAACATGTTCTCAGTAAAATATAATGAAAAACACATGGAAATGGTTCCTATATAGAATAAACTATCCCCTGCTCTGTAATTGTTATATTTATGTATATACATGTCCATTAATAACCTGGTGTAACTGTCAGCTCATTCTGTCACATGTAAGTTGCCCTACACACAAGATCACACATGATTGCTATTTGGCCCCTGAGCTTTCTTCCACAAGAGGTGTCATCATGAAAATGCGTAAAAAATAAATTAAAAAAAACAGTTCTGCCACCATTTCTGATCACCACAACCATCCATTTCAAACTTTTTACATATAAATCTTCTAAAAAAAATTAGGTTGTGTCTTGTTATACAGTGGGGAGGGGTAATCGACCACTTTATGGCAATGGCCGTGGTACTATATTGCAAGATGCGCATGCCATGAACGCTTCTATACTAGCAAGTCAAGCACAGAGCTGCCTCGCTGGAGCTTCAAAATGGCCAACCTGCATTATCAGTGAGGTAACTGCAAATTGATTTTTTCAAGTATGGATTTATATGACCAACACACATGTGATAAGTAATATCTTAGTTGTCATTTTAGCTTTTAAAAACTGATTGTGGTATTTTTTTAAAGTGACGATTGTATTAGAAAAGGAAACACAGACTATTTATAACTTGACAAATATGACTAGTGCCCCAAGATGCTAAACCAAAAAAAAAGTGTCAGTTACTTTACACAAATAGAGTAGGAGTAATTACATTTTTTTAATATATAAAAATAGCAAAACTCACTTATAGCAACTGTTTCAATACACAGCGATTTTTTGCCAGCTATTGTGAAACTGCTCGCTCCGTTCAATAACTCTTAACATATGTTACAGTGCGCCACGGGAGGGCGCTCTGCTTATTGAAGACACCCCTGGTGTCTGGGCTAAATCCCACCAGATCTGAACAGCTACAAAATTACTGTATTATGCATAATTGTAAATTAATATTGAATATAAACTCAATGAAAATGCATTGCGCACTGAGGAATAAGCACATATGTATTTATCTTGCTCTTAATTGTATTATTACTTGTACTGTGATACTTGAAATGTATTTGCTTACGATTGTAAGTCGTCCTGGATAAGGGCGTCTGCTAAGAAATAAGTAATAATAATAATAATATGTCTATGTTAATCACTTTATAAAAAGGCTGAGTGCTATATAGTCCAGAAGGGAAGAGTTGGGTTTTACACGTGTTGTCTGAAGAGGTGTGTCTTGAGGAGGTGCAGGAAGGTGGTCAGGGACTGGGCAGTCCTAACATCCATAGGAAGATCGTTCCACCACTATGGGGCAAGGGTGGAGAAGGAGCGGGCTCTGGAGGCAGGGGAGCGTAGAGGAGGTACAGCCAGTCTTCTAGTGCAGGTGGAGCGGAGAGGTCGGGTGGGGGTGTAGGGAGAGATGAGGGTCTGGAGGTAGCTGGGTGCAGTCTGGTCAAGGCTTTGTTAGGCAAGTACAAGAGTCTTGAACTGGGTGCGAGCAGTGATCGGGAGCCAGTGGAGTAGCGTGGGAGAAGCGAGGCAGAGAGAACACCAGGTGAGCAGTGGAGTTCTGGATGAGCTGGAGCTGATGGGTGGCTGACGCAGGGAGGACGGCCAGGAGGGAGTTGCAGTAGTCAAGGCGGGAGAATACCAGGGCCTGGACGAGGAGTTGCATGGAGTAGTTGGTGAGGAAGGGTTGGATTCTTCGTATATTGCTCAGGAAGAATCGGCAGGTGCGTGCTAGAGTGAAGAAGTGCTGGGAGTAGGAGAGGCAGGGGTCCAGGGTTACTCCAGGGTTCTTGGCTGAGGAGGAGGGAGAGAGCATGGTAGATTCCAGAGGAATGGAGATAGATCAGAGAAAGGGAAAGATGAGGAGGGGAAGAAAAGGAGGTCAGATTTAGAGAGGTTGAGTTTGAGGTGATGCAAGTGCATCCAGGAGGAGATAGCAGACAGACAGGTAGAGATATGGGAGGGGATGGTGGGGTCAGAGTTGGGAGAGAGGGGAGAGACAGAGCAAAAGAGATGAAATAGTGATCAGAGAATCTAGAGGGGTGACAGAGAGGGTGGAGGTGCAGCAGGCCCTGGAGAAGGTGAGGTCCAGTTGACGGCCAGCTTTGTGGGTAGGAAGAGATGGAGAGAGAGAGAAGTTGAAGGAGTGAAGGAGAGGAAGGAATCCGGCAGAGTGGGTGGGGTTGGAGAGATGGATATTGAAATCACCTAACAGGTCAGTTGGGGTAGACAGAGAGGGGAGGGAGGAGAGGAGATAGTCAAGTTCATTGAGAAAGTGAGTGAGAGGTCCAGTGGGACAGTGCAGTACAATTAGCATATGGGTTGACAGGGAGAGATTAGTTGGACAGCGTGAAATTCAAAGGTGTTAACAGAGAGTGCGGAGAGGTCAGAGGGGACAGAAAAGAGTAAGGAGGGAGAGAGGAGACCAGTCCCACCTCCCCATCCAGTGAGACACAGAGTATGGGACAGGACATAGAGAGAGGACAGGGCAGCAGGAGTTACAGTGTTATCAGGAGAGAGCCAGGTTTCAGTGAGAACAAGGAAATTGAGAGAGAGGTGCGAGGCAAAGGCAGAGATGAAATCAGCTTTGTTAGCAGAAGAGTGACAGTTCCAGAGGGCACCAGAGGGAGTGCGGGAGAAGAGAGAGTGGGAGGGGAGGAGAGGAAGAGGGATGAGGTTAGAGGGGTTAGGGGAGCAGCGGCAGAGAGAGGACAGCGGATGGGAGTCAGAGGACAGAATAATAGGGATGTGAGACACAGTAATAGCAGGACAGGTGAGACAGATAGGTACAGTAGTAGTGGGAGCAGGAGCGGTGGGTGGAGAGAACAGACCTGTCTAGTAGTTGGCGTCTTCCACAGCACTACTCGGATTTTCTCCAACAGCCTGTTCTCACTGGACTCCCACAGCTAGACTCCCGGCTCTTTGGTAGAGAGGCTGTTCGGTTGGCTGTCGCTTCGTGCTGGTGCACAAATAAGCTAGCTGTCTATTATACTAAACTGCACTAAAGACAATACTTAAGCAATACAATAGTTTCAATGCACTTCAATGGGATCACACAACTACAAAATGCTGTCTGGAAACCAATCAAATTGCAAATCAATCTCTATTCAATTGAATTACACTCACCTGGTACTAATTACAAACAGTAGATCACCTAATTAAAACAGCACCACCTTTATAATGTTACAATAATCAATCAATTGTTTCCCAACTCCTCTCACATAGTTCAGCATTTTGATTGGTTCATCTGTCCAACCTGCTTGCTCTGGCACAGTTTAAGAATAAGCATGATCCCTGTGTACATCTGCTTTACAGACCCCCGCCTGATAAGGCTGAAGATGAAAGATGTACAGGGGGTGTACCTCCAACCATATGAATAGTTATGTTTGTACTCAATATGTGATTTATCTATTGCCATAGATTCAGGAGTGAGCCGGCAAAATCCTGGCAAAGATGATGGACAGATGAACCAGTCAAAATCCTGAATTTTGAGAGAAGTTGATATTGTATGTTAATACAAATATCAAAACAATCGTGATTATGTTGAAAAAGATATTGTAGGAATACGTACAACAAAGCAGAAATCCGGGACAGTAGTGTATGTGTTTTAAACCCTATAGCCTGTTTAGTAACACTCTAATTAAATACTGAATTAAACAATTAGGCACCATCCACGTGACATAACTTAGAGTGCCCAGACGTCTTTTGCTGAGAATCTGAGAATGTCCTGGTTTTCAGCCACTTCATGAAGTGTGACACGCTCAAAATAAATGTTGTCAAAATAACGCAAACAACAGCTTCTAGTTTATGGCACTGTAACAGGGTGAAGTGTTAGGTGTGTGGGTCGTCACTGAAAAATAATGAGGCAGACACAGATCATTGGGTGTTGATACACCACACAGGCACACAGATTTAATTCAACACAGGCTGTCACTAGGGCACCAGCCATGATAGCCCTAGTGTCAGATTTAATAAAGAAAACAAAAGAAAACAAAGCTAAAAATAAAAGTTTGCCACACAAGGCGAGTGCTAGTCTCACAAAAAAAGTGAAAATAAAATAAAAAACAAAGTCTTGGGTAATCAAGACCATTATTTGTATAAAGTGATTAACACAGGCGTAAGTGCTTATTCCTCAGTATGCCGTGCATTTTCATTTAGTTTCTATTCAATATGCATCTACAATTGTGTGTAACACGGTCATTTTTTTCAGTTCTGCCAGGATATATATATATATATATATATATATATATATATATATATATATATATATATATATATATATATACTAAGAGTGAGAGGATGGCTGTTTAAATTAACCTACATTTAAATGGTTTAATTAGTCTTATCAGTTATTTAACAATGTGTCCTGGTTTCTTCCCATCAGGTGTGGATAGCTGGCTTAAGGAATCCACACATGTTTTGTCTTGTTTGGTTACAGTTTCTGACAGAGCAGTGCGCTATGTGATTTGATGTGCTAGTATCTTGTACTGTATCTCAATAAAAAAAAGGCACACTTTTTGGAGCTTTTTTGTATTCAGATATCCAGGTCATGCCTGCATCAATCAAGCAAAAAAGAAAAAAGCGGTCCCTGGCCTTCAACATATCATGGATATAGAAAGTACAATTATATACAGTAGTCTTTTCGTTCTTGCAAACTTTTTGTCATTTTAATGATGTATGCGTATGTGTTATGTTTATGCATCACTACCATATGTACAGTACTGTGCAAAAGTTTTAGGCAGGTGTGAAAAAATGCTGTAAAGTAAGAATGCTTTCAAAAATAAACATTTTAATAGATTATATTTATCAATTAACTAAATGCAAAGTGAGTGAACAGAAGAAAAATCTAAATCAAATCCATATTTGGTGTGACAACCCTTTGCCTTCAAAACAGCATCAATTCTTCTAGGTACACTTGCACAAAGTCAGGGATTTTGTAGGCATATAGTCAGGTGTATGATTAAACAATTATACCAAACAGGTGCTAATGATCATCAATTCAATATGTAGGTTGAAACACAATCATTAACTGAAACAGAAACAGCTGTGTAGGAGGAATAAAACTGGGTGAGGAACAGCCAAACTCAGCTAACAAGGTGAGGTTGCTGAAGACAGTTTACTGTCAAAAGTCATACACCATGGCAAGACTGAGCACAGCAACAAGACACAAGGTAGTTATACTGCATCAGCAAGGTCTCTCCCAGGCAGAAATTTCAAGGTTTCCAGATGTGCTGTCCAAGCTCTTTTGAAGAAGCACAAAGAAACGGGCAACGTTGTGGACCGTAGACGCAGTGGTCGGCCAAGGAAACTTACTACAGCAGATGAAAGACACATCATGCTTACTTCCCTTTGCAATCGGAAGATGTCCAGCAGTGCCATCAGCTCAGAACTGGCAGAAAACAGTGGGACCCTGGTACACCCATCTACTGTCCGGAGAAGTCTGGTCAGAAGTGGCCTTCATGGAAGACCTGCGGCCAAAAGCCATACCTCGGCGTGGAAACAAGGCCAAGCGACTCAACTATGCCGAAAACACAGGAACTGGGGTGCAGAAAAATGGCAGCAGGTGCTCTGGACTGATGAGTCAAAATTTGAAATATTTGGCTGTAGCAGAAGGCAGTTTGTTAAGCCAAGGGCTGGAGGCGTACCGAATGAGTGTCTGCAGGCAACAGTGAAGCATGGTGGAGGTTCCTTGCAAGTTTGGGGCTGCATTTCTGCAAATGGAGTTGGGGATTTGGTCAGAATTAATGGTCTCCTCAATGCTAAGAAGTACAGGCAGATGCTTATCCATCATGCAATACCATCAGGGAGGCATCTGATTGGCCCCAAATTTATTCTGCAGCATGACAACGACCCCAAACATACAGCGAAAGTCATTAAGAACTATCTTCAGCATAAAGAAGAACAAGGAGTCCTGGAAGTGATGGTATGGCCCCACAGAGCCCTGATCTCAACATCATCGAGTCTGTCTGGGATTACATGAAGAGAGAGAAGCAACTGAGACTGCCTAAATCCACAGAAGAACTGTGGTTAGTTCTCCAAGATGTTTGGGCTAACCTACCTGCTGAGTTCCTTCAAAAACTGTGTGCAAGTGTACCTAGAAGAATTGATGCTTGATGCTGTTTTGAAGGCAAAGGGTGGTCACACCAAATATGGATTTGATTTAGATTTTTCTTCTGTTCACTCACTTTGCATTTAGTTAATTGATAAATATAATCTATTAACATGTCTATTTTTGAAAGCATTCTTACTTTACAGCATTTTTTCACACCTGCCTAAAACTTTTGCACAGTACTGTATATTTTCTATGATAACAATACATTTGTAAACTGAAAATGACATTTGTATACATTCATTTACATATAATTGCATTGCAACCCTCTTCAACTCGAGATATATATATATACGTTAGATGGATTCAGAACTGAAGATAAATGCACTCTGGGCTAAGGACAAGATATTTTACAACAGACAATCAATATCAGCATGTATTGAATGCTTCTGATGGCATACAATGAAGTAACAGAGGATGTCAATATTTATGGGCACTGATGTATCTCACCCAGTCGTTTTGAATTGGTAGTGCATGGATAATATTTGGGGTCCCACTGTATGTTATGGCATGATGATGGATTTGTTCAGGGATACCAACAAAGGGTTTACAACAACAGCAACAACAACAACTTCGATGTATACAGCGCCTTGTCATGGGCAGACCTGCACATCTCAAGATGCTTAACACAATTAAAAAAATACAATATCTAAAAGAGAAACAAACAAACCAATCATAAAATCAGGACATAAACACGAAAAGCAAATTTGGCTTTAAAAGCAAACAGATAGCAAAGTACAATTAGAGACGCTGTTCTCAAGGGCCTTAACCAAATGCGAGACCGATCAACTGACTGGCAGTCCCTGATGTCAGCGGGGAGCGCATTCCATAGCACAGGAGCCAGGGGGCTAAAGGAACAACCAGCGAGACCAACCCGTTTCACATGAGGAACAACCAGCAGGCCAGCCTGGGGGGAGCTAAGTGTACAAACCGGTGGATAAGGAGAAAGTAAACCAGTGAGGTAAGCAGAACCAGTACCACTGAGTCAGTGATAACTTCAGGGATACCAAGATGTTTACCGAACAAGAGCTTTACTGTAGTGGTTCAATGGCAAATAAATGCCCCACCACCAGGTTGTGCTTCCTAAATAGTGGACACGTTCAGGAGTATCAGTCCACTTGTGAGATGGCTTGCTTATTAAAATAATTTACATAGATTTGAAAAGCCAACTATTGTCTTTTGAGCAATACAGCATTATTAATAAGCATTCCTTGTTGTAGAAAGATACATCACATAACAAGAGAAATATGTGAAAAACCGAAACTCCTGCATTACATACATTTTTTTTTTTTGGTACCTCAATTCTTCACTAGGAATTCATTTTCAGTTTCTTAGATTATACTGACCTCTGTTGGTAGTAAACAAGATTGCAATTGCTTTCAGTATTTATTCAAGTGGTCTTGACAATGTTGTATACTAGCATGTGTTACATATGTCTATGGGAAAAGAGAATTGAAACTGGAAACTAGAACTCAAGAGCTCATCCTGAACTCAGGTCAAGACCTTATCAAAAATACCTCGATAAAAAACTGAATACTACACAACTATATCTGAGTAATTGCAATAAAAATCACTCAGAATACCTGCAAACACCATACAAAAGTAAAGGACACAGTATACATATATAATTTTAAAAAGGAAAACTAATGTGTACCATAAGGTAAAAATGTTTTGGACTACAAGTCCTTCTTCAACTGGATGCAGCTATATATATATATATATATATATATATATATATATATATATATATATATATATATATATATATATATATATATATATATACTGCATGTACTGTATATACTATATATATATATATATATATATATATATATATATATATATATATATATATATAATTAATGTGCCCTTACTTTTTTCATCCGTTCAGGTTGATATTAAAATGACAAGCAACCGTGGACAGCCCTCATCAAGTAAGACGAACAACACACTGCAGATAACACAGGAGACATCTGTCGTCTTGGTCCACTACTGTAGATCTGTGAGGTCCTAGAGACGTACTGGGAGGCTTCCGTGGTCATGGGGGCAGGCACACTGCATAAGGATGGCTATTTACAGAACACAGTGTCTGTTCTATCTGGCAACATAGTCCTAAGACACTGGACAAGACAGAGCATACTGGCATGACAGCATAAAGTATACAGCCCAACAGTGATAGTGAGGCCATCCCTTCCATTAAACATCTCTGTCTGTATTCTGTTGCTCATCCAGTATGACACTGGAAAACTCTTGGCTGATCTGTGCTATTGGTGCTGCCCTCTCAAACTGACATGACACAGCACATTCCACTTGCCCATGACAGTGGACCTCATGCACCTCCATTTTGCTGGTGGCGATATCACTTGTGTCATGCATCTGTGGCATTGGTGTCCTGTTTTTGAAGTGCTCCATTTCCTTCCTCTCCATGTTAATATAAGACTGTGTTATGCCACTGAACATCAGCAGTTCCACACAACAGACTGCTATGCTAGGACATCACATAGATTCATATTACAGCACTATTGCTAATCCTCCTGTCATGCACCTGTGTGTCACGAACGACCATACATATCCACTGCCCTGCATGCAGCTCATGCAGCTCCCCACCCCCCACCCATCAAACTGACAGCATATCAAACATGTGGATAGCACACTAGACACTGACCATGGCATTGCCACCCCTTCTATTAGGCATCTGTGTCCTACTAGTCCTGCCTAAGCAGTGTCCTGAGATACATGCATTTCCCTACTTTTAATATCAATTAACAGTTTTTTGCAAAGAATGTCCTTTTTTTTGAGAATATATAGTTAGAAAGAAACCCAGCATATTGTAATATAGAGCACTATAAGTAAAAATCGCTAGATTTATTAACTTTTGTAACATAAGTTTTGCTTAATATTTATATTGCAAGCAATGTTATCTTTCTAACGATATTGTAACATAATGACACCTGTCTTCACAGATAAAAATACAAAATTGAGATGCACAATAATGTAGTCATAATTCATGATTCCTTGCCCTATTTATAAGCAGGTTTTGTTATTGACCATACAGAGGCCCATTTACCTATGCTCAATTGGGTTGGATGTACAGTAATGAATACCACAAAACAAAAGAATGCATTTAACCATTTATTTACAATTTTACTGATGGCAGCCTGAAGTTTTTCACCTTTTCTCAACAGTGAAACTCCCTGGCATTTAATTGATAATTGATAAAGAGATCTTGCTTGTAAGCTTAAAACATAGCAGCTACAAAGGAACACAGTCCAAGTAATGCAACTGATGTGAAATCAGAGTTTTAAAACTATTGCATTGTAGCAGACAATGCTGTCAAATGAGGAACAAGACAAAGGAACTTTGGTCGAACTGTTAATCATGAGCTGTGGGCAAGGCCAAGGAACATAAGAACATAACAACATAAAAAAGTTTACAAACGAGAGGAGGCCATTCGGCCCATCTTGCTCGTTTGGTTGTTAGTAGCTTCAACAACATTACTGGGGAGTTGGTTCCAGACACTCACAATTCTCTGTGTAAAAAAGTGCCTCCTATTTTCAGTTCTGAATGCCTCTATCTAATCTCCAGTTGTGACCCCTGGTCCTTGTTTCTTTTTTCAGGTCAAAAAAGTCCCTGGGTCGACATTGTCTGTACCTTTTAGGATTTTGAATGCTTGAATCAGATTGCCTCGTAGTTTTCTTTGTTCAAGACTAAACAGATTCAATTCTTTGAGCCTGTCTGCATACGACATGCCTTTTAAACTCAGGATAATTCTGGTTACTCTTCTTTGCACTCTTTCTAGAGCAGCCATATCCTTTTTTGTAACAAGGTGGCCAGAACTGAACAAAATATTCTAGGTGAGGTCTTACTAATGCATTGTAAAGTTTTAACATTACTTCCCTTGATTTAAATTCAACACTTTTCACTATATATCCCAGCATCTTGTTGGCCTTTTTTTTATAGCTTCCCCACATTGTCTAGATGAAGACATTTCTGAGTCAACATAAACTCCTATGTCTTTCTCATAGATTCCTTCTTCAATTTCAGTATCTCCCATATGATATTTATAATGCACATTTGTAATGCCTGCGTGCAGTACCTTACACTTTTCTCAATTAAATGTCATTTGCCATGTGTCTGCCCAGTTCTGAATGCTGTCTAGATCATTTTGAATGACCTTTGCTGCTGCAACAGTGTTTGCCACTCCTCCTATTTTTGTGTCGTCTGCAAATTTAACAAGTTTGCTTACTGTACCATAATCTAAATCATTAATGCAGATTAGGAATAGCAGAGGACCTAATACTGATCCCTGTGGTACACTACTGGTTACCTCGCTCCATTTTGAGGTTTCTCCTCTAATCAGTACTTTCTGTTTTCTACATGTTAACCACTCCCTAATCCATGTGCATGCATTTCCTTGAATCCCTACTGCGTTCACTTTTATGTGGGACTTTGTCAAAAGCTTTCTGGAAATCTAAATAAACCATGTCATATGCTTTGCAATTATCCATTGTCGATGTTGCATCCTCAGAAAAAATCAAGCAGGTTAGTTAGACACGATCTCCCTTTCCTAAAACCATGCTGACTGTCTCCCAGGATCCCTTTACCATATAGGTAATTTTCCATTTTGGATCTTATTATAGTTTACATTAGTTTACATATAATAGAAATCAGGCTTATTGGTCTGTAGTTACCTGGTTCGGTTTTGTCTCCCTTTTTGTGGATCGGTATTACGTTTGCAATTCTCCAGTCTGTCGGTACAACCCCTGTGTCAAGAGACTGTTGCATGATCTTGGATAGCGGTTTGTAAATAACTTCTTTCATTTCTTTGAGTACTATTGGGAGGATCTCATCCGGCCCAGGGGATTTGTTTATTTTAAGAGCTCCTAGTCCCTTTAACATTTCTGCCTCTGTTATGCTAAAGTTATTTAAAACTGGATAGGAACAGGTCGACATGTGGGACATGTTGTCCATATCCTCTTTTGTAAAAACTTGTGAAAAGTAATTATTTAATATATTTACTATTTTTTTTTCTTTGTCTATGATTTTGCCATTTGTGTCTCTTAGACATTTAACCTCCTCTTTGAATGTTCTCTTGCTGTTATAATATTGGAAAAACATATTATAAAGAGTGGCCCAGAAACAAACCAACCAGTGTTTAGGCACGTTCTTGAGACTTTAAACACCACCCATGAATTCAATGATCCAATCAAAACGGGTCGGGGTTTAATTCAAAAGACTGGGACAAGCAAGAAGTCATGTTCTGAAGTTGGGGTAGAATCAGGTCTGAAAAATGGCTAAAATCATGTTCTGAGAAGGCTAAGAGTAAGCTGAAATCAGCTCTGAAGAGGGCCCTGCTCTCTGCTCCGCGAGAGACTGAACCAGGAAACAAGACACTACATTGATCCGAAAGCAGGTCTTTGTTTTTATTTCGCTGCTTGAAACCAACCACGAAACAAACTGAAGCAAAGAGCCAGCAGCTGTGCCTCTGGAAGGTGTTGTAGCCCGTACAAAAGAATTGCAACAAGAACACATTTACAAACTACATAACTTTTCAACTGCAACGCATTATACCTTCCGACAAGTCAAAGATAATGTTGGAAATCAACAGCTGCCTCCCTTCTAAAATAACTATTGTTTTGCTGAGAACCGACGCAATACAATGCCTTTCAAACGTTTTCTTTTCTTTCAGTGGAACCAGATCCAGAGAGATATTGAAAATACTAATGCAAAGTAGACACTTTGTGTGATCAACCATAATTAATATTAGTGTCTTAGCCATGTATGCTAATAATGTTGTGGTCATTGTAATCATTTGACGAAGGAATCAATGAGCTGTATACTGTTTACAAATATCTCTAACCAATAGCCTTTCCTTTCTGTATACCTAACACACTACAGGATACTCGCACATATATGCTCCAGTTGAAAATCAATACCCTGAACCTAATTTGTTTAGTATTACAGAAAGAAATGTATCTTGGAAGGCTAAGAGTTTAGTATAATAATGCGTGTTACAAAATACCGGTAAGTAATTTTTGTTATTTACAGATAAAAAATGGTTGTTCGCTAATGCGCTTAAAAAAATAACAAAAATATTTCACAAAGAACACATTGCACCATAAACCCTTTAACCACCTATGCTTAGCACAATCAAATCCCAGTTGTTTGTCAAAATAAAATCATCAATGTAGTTAAAATGCCCAAACGTACAGTAATACTAAGAGGTCAATTGTATTTCAAATAACCGTACTAACATAAAAAACTGGTATTGTAGCTGCTGTTTCATAAACACATGCAAATACCCCAGCAGCGCAAACAAACACTTTTTTTTTTTACCAGTGTAATAATTGATCTGTTCACCCACTATGACAAAATCCACAGACCACTTCTTAAATTCACTGAAAACAATACAGTTCCGTCCTCAACCTCCTTTCGTTTGGCAATGTTGTTAACCAAACTACCTCTAAAACATCTATCCAGGATGCAAATCCTGATATATTAAATTAATCAAACATGCCTAGAGCTGCTTAACTCAATTCGGGAATTCTGGAAAACAAAGACGACCATGCAACAGCTTCATTGAACATCTGTACTGTGTGCTATAGTGCCAGTGGCTGTAGGCAACGGGTATGTAAAAACAAAAACAAACCATGTCTCACTTATTTTCTTGCGTGATTCATCTATCAAATATGTACTGCAGACGCAGCCATAGTGGAAAATGAAATGCCCCTTGAGAAGACTATTGTTACCTCCAAGGTGCAATGCCTCCAGCCGTATAGCCCCCTGTCAGTAACAATAATCTTTCCTCGGGTCAATAATTTTCTATTATAGCCCTCCTCTCTAGTGTGTATATATATATATATATATATATATATATATATATATATATATATATACATGAGGCTCCTTTGAGAAAGATATGTACAACATATCGAAACGTTGGGCAGCTGGCTCTTTGAGCTAATATATATATACAGTACTGTGCAAAAGTTTTAGGCAGGTGTGAAAAAATGCTGTAAAGTAAGAATGCTTTCAAAAATAGACATGTTAATAGATTATATTTATCAATTAACTAAATGCAAAGTGAGTGAACAGAAGAAAAATCTAAATCAAATCCATATTTGGTGTGACCACCCTTTGCCTTCAAAACAGCATCAAGCATCAATTCTTCTAGGTACACTTGCACACAGTTTTTGAAGGAACTCGGCAGGTAGGTTGGCCCAAACATCTTGGAGAACTAACCACAGTTCTTCTGTGGATTTAGGCAGCCTTAGTTGCTTCTCTCTCTTCATGTAATCCCAGACAGACTTGATGATGTTGAGATCAGGGCTCTGTGGGGGCCATACCATCACTTCCAGGACTCCTTGTTCTTCTTTACGCTGAAGATAGTTCTTAATGACTTTCGCTGTATGTTTGGGGTCGTTGTCATGCTGCAGAATAAATTTGGGGCCAATCAGATGCCTCCCTGATGGTATTGCATGATGGATAAGTATCTGCCTGTACTTCTCAGCATTGAGGAGACTATTAATTCTGACCAAATCCCCAACTCCATTTGCAGAAATGCAGCACCAAACTTGCAAGGAACCTCCACCATGCTTCACTGTTGCCTGCAGACACTCATTCGTGTATGCGCTCTCCAGCCCTTCGGCGAACAAACTGCCTTCTGCTACAGCCAAATATTTCACATTTTGACTCATCAGTCCAGAGCACCTGCTGCCATTTTTCTGCACCCCAGTTCCTGTGTTTTCGTGCATAGTTGAGTCGCTTGGCCTTGTTTCCACGTCGGAGGTATGGCTTTTTGGCCGCAAGTCTTCCATGAAGGCCACTTCTGACCAGACTTCTCCGGACAGTAGATGGGTGTACCAGGGTCCCACTGTTTTCTGCCAATTCTGAGCTGATGGCACTGCTGGACATCTTCCGATTCGAAGGGAAGTAAGCATGATGTGTCTTTCATCTGCTGCAGTAAGTTTCCTTGGCCGACCACCGCGTCACGGTCCTCAACGTTGCCTGTTTCTTTGTGCTTCTTCAAAAGAGCTTGGACAGCACATCTGGAAACCCCTGTCTGCCTTGAAATTTCTGCCTGGGAGAGACCTTGCTGATGCAGTATAACTACCTTGTGTCTTGTTGCTGTGCTCAGTCTTGCCATGGTGTATGACTTTTGACAGTAAACTGTCTTCAGCAACCTCACCTTGTTAGCTGAGTTTGGCTGTTCCTCACCCAGTTTTATTCCTCCTACACAGCTGTTTCTGTTTCAGTTAATGATTGTGTTTCAACCTACATATTGAATTGATGATCATTAGCACCTGTTTGGTATAATTGTTTAATCATACACCTGACTATATGCCTACAAAATCCCTGACTTTGTGCAAGTGTACCTAGAAGAATTGATGCTGTTTTGAAGGCAAAGGGTTGTCACACCAAATATGGATTTGATTTAGATTTTTCTTCTGTTC
Organism: Acipenser oxyrinchus oxyrinchus; assembly: GCA_030684275.1. Lineage (NCBI taxonomy): Eukaryota > Metazoa > Chordata > Actinopteri > Acipenseriformes > Acipenseridae > Acipenser > Acipenser oxyrinchus. The sequence continues at coordinate 94,244,063 of CM060250.1, read as the reverse complement.
ACTCACTTTGCATTTAGTTAATTGATAAATAAAATCTATTAACATGTCTATTTTGAAAGCATTCTTACTTTACAGCATTTTTTCACACCTGCCTAAAACTTTTGCACAGTACTGTATATATATATATATATATATATATATATATATATATATATATATATATATATATATATATATAGTATATAATTGTATGTGTAGTAATAGTTCTAGAGTACTTCCAAAGGTATTGTTGCACTCACAGGTACAGTGCCAGATTTTTGGCTGCCTGAGGTAATTTGCATTATAATTTATTATGTCTCAGGCTGTATTTAAAAAAAAAAAGCCAGTGTCTGAGGTTCATTCAATCACAAATCACAAACGTCAGTGGTTTTATTATATTTCCATTAGTGATGAAAATACAGTTTGAATGAAAAGTATGAATTTGTGTCTACCAGTTCTAGACACTGAACAATTATTTTCATAACCTAACTACAGAATTATAATTGATTATGGTCTCCATTATGGTCCCTGGAACCACACCAGTTGCTAGTACTGTGAACAATCAGTCTTAGACAGCTTAAAACTGTGTCGTTTTTCTTTCAGCTGTTACCCCATTGCCACAAAAGGTTATAAAAATATTCAAAAGCAGAAAAAAAGCTTTTCTAATGTCTCTCTAGCAACATGTGCATGGATACACAAAACAAATATAACTGTATAAACTTACAACCAATGAGAATTTGCCAAATACAATAATGTTATCTGGAGTCAGGAAAAAACTATTTCAGAGGTTATCAGTGGCCATTTCTGGTGCACTTGACCCATGATGTCATCCTGAACTTGTCTAAGGATTTACAGTCTTTATTAATTTTACTTCATTGTGTTTTGTATTATTTGTGTTAGATAACACATTTCCTTATTTTTGTCAGCCATTTCCAAAATCAATTGTATTAACATATACGTTAAAAGCAATCTGTAATTTATTTAGAAGGAAATTAGGGTTGATTACAAATTTCTGTCTTTAGTTTAAATCTAATACAGTAATTGAATAACATAGCATTAAAAGTATTCAACGTTGCTTCATAAAAAAGAAAAAAAAATCATTTTACATCATCCCATCACTGGAAATTGCAGTATAATGGATAATATAACGATATACGTTTTAAATAAAAGTTAAAATAAGAGTCTGTTTGGAATGCATTCGTCCAGGTATTATGACAAGAAGAATCTGCAGGTAAATTTCAATAGCTTTGGGAGTCGACAAGTTCATATGACCTCCCAATCAGTTCCCAAGTATTTTAAATCCTCTATTGAAACCAGTAATGGTCAATATGTAAATTAATGACATATGTTTTGAAGGAACTCTGCAATCCAATTAAGTAAACAGAGTACAATCAAATGAACTATTGATCAATTATTATATCTGATTTTTATCATAGCAAAAGCACAAATACAACAGGAATTGGCAATTGGGCTATAGATGTATTTCATAGATGCTTTAGTTTTTCGATTCTGAAGCTTTCTGCACTTCATGTTAGATGTTTGCTGAAAGCATGGTCTCACACACATACAGTATGTAAATAAAAAATGACATTTTTTATTATTATTATTCCTGGATGTACACATGTCTATACTATTAGTGCAAAATGCTTTATATTGGACCTGAAGATAGCAGAAAGGGCTGAGATTATTCTTGGTTTTTAATTTTTCCTATTGTTTGTGTCACAGGTGACTATCACTGTAGCGTGTGGGGTGTATTGTTTTTCTTTTGTACTTTTTTGATAATTGTTCTTTTTCTCACATTATTAACTTTGTATATGTTTCACAGTGTTTGTTGTGAGATTATTATTGTTTGCAGCGTTTATCTATTTGTGGTGGGGTACACCCCACCCCTGTGCATATTTTGTGTTATTTTTTATTGTATTTGTTGTATTATGATTTAAATGTATTGTTTAGTGTTTAATAAAACATGATGTTTGTTATTATTGTTTTACAGCATGGATGGGGTTAAAATTCCCCATCCAGCTAAACTTGTGCAAAATGTGACCATCTCCAGATTGATTAATTTATTACAAACTGGAGATGGTCTCATGTATAAAAACCCGCAGCTTTGGCTGAACGAGGTTGGTTTTGGTTCAGAGATGGAATGAGAGACGTGAGTCGTGAGTGAAATTAAATACAGTTGCTAATCTTGTTTTGTGTTTGTTCACCGTGTTTGTTTATTGTCTCTTTTGGCCATTGTGCTGTTTTGTTTTTGAAAAGTCTTTTGTTTTGTTTAAATATTTTATTTATAATAAACATGCGCATGAGCACTTCATAACCCCGTAGTACTGTGTGTCTCTCTTCCTGGACTTCACCACAAGCCATCGGTGTGACACCATTTGTTGTGGAGATTTGATTTTGTATTATTATTTAATTGTGTTTGTATCAATTGTCATTTTCTTTTATGCATGAGAAAGGAATTGTGATTAGTCCTTATTGCTCCAAAGACCCACAGTCAGCCACTGGTGCAGAACCAGATAGAGTGGTGCTTGGAGTGGGAATAAATGTTGATCATGTCCTCTTTTCTACAGAAACTACAGCGTGGTGTTGGTGAGGGTGCGAAAGCGGCAGAAAATATTGTTGTGTTGGTGACTGTTTCCACCAGGGCCGGGAGGAGATCAAGCAGGCTGTGACCATTGTGTTAATTACCGTCACCATACCAGCGATAAAAACAGAACATCCAGTCAAACTGTGTACAGGATTGAATCCCAAGCAGTGGCTGCTTGTCAGTACAGGCAAGAGAATCATAAAAGAAAAACGTTTTTTTTTTATTTTAATTAATTAATTAATTGATTAATTAATTAATATGTTATTATTGATAATTACATATTTTAGGACAGTTAATCATGTATATAAATAAGTGAACATCGCTCCACAAGATGCGCTTGAAGTTTGATTGATCACAACTTGCTCTCTGCAGTAGTGAAAGTGCAGTGGCAGAAGTCAGGAGATTGTAAGGCAGAATTGGAGGCTGAGCTATTAGTGGTATTTAGCCGCACAAAGCTGCCTGGGGTTACCATGGCAACCTAACACTGCATGGGAACATTTCAGAGTAAATAAAGCGACAAAGTGAGGCCATGAAAGGCTTGACTGCACTGACGTAACAGTACATTAGAATGTTGCAGAGTGAAAGTGAGGGGGGGTGATCTGCAGCAGCAGTGACGTAGAGATATTGAGGATCGTAATTTTTCAGTAGTGATGGCTTCTGAGGAAAGTGACATTGTGTGTGAACTGAAGAAAAGGGGATTTTCTATAAGATCACAAGAGGAGAGATCAATTATCAAAGAAGGCAGGCAAATGCATTTGAAGCATTTAAGAAAGACGGTAGGACAACATGACAATTTAAAACATGCTGGTATGGAGTATATTAATGGCTCACAGGCAGCGCTGTGAGCAACAAATTATATTGCTGGCTTGGTTTGCTGATTCCACCCCAAAAAAAATTTGGTCTGGCAAAGGCTACAGCGACTGGAAAAATGTATCGTGAAGCTTAACTAAACACAACTCATGTCAACAGTATATAAGACATAAAATTTCCTTAAGATGCTTAGAGTGGGAAAGATCTTCGATTGATATTTTGCTGAGTGAGCAGAGAGGCACCTTGCAGTCTTACAGCACACTGAGAACGTAAGGAAGAACAGGGAGCTTATTGATATATCAGTTATTTTATCTCATCAAGAATGGGCTTTCTGTGGTCACCGTGAGACAGAGGATTCTGTAAACCAGGGCAATTTCAGGGAATTTTTAAATTATTTTTTTCATCACGATAAGGAGTTAAAGGTTTACTGGCAGAAAAATGCAGAAGTTTTTTTCAGGCCTGTCTAAGACAATCCAAAACGAACTGATCGACTGCGTGACTGAAGAAATAGCGTCCTACATTGACCGCGAGATTGGAAAGAGCAGCTAACTTTGCTTGTGAGGTAGACGAAACAACTGACATTTCTAAAATAAGCCAGCTTTCAATTGTGTTACGTTATGTGGATGGGAAGGGGAGCCCACAGGAGAGATTTATGGGTTTCAAAGATGTCAGCGTAGATAGGAATGCAGTTGCTTTGAAGCAGATGGTGGATTCACAGTTGTTGAAATACGACTACAAAAGGAAACTTGTGTCTCAGTAGTATGACGGAGCTGCGGTGATGGCTGGTGAGCTGGGAGGTCTGCAAGCCCTAATTAAAAAAAGGATCCCCGAGTTCTGTTTGTGCACTGTTTTGCCCACAGATTAAATCTAGTTCTCCAGCAAGGGGCTCAGTGTGTAAAACAAAACACATATCTTTTTTGCAACTTTAAAAAGCTTCGCCACATTTTTTACATACTCGAGCAAACACAGTGAGCTGCTGGACCGAATCGTGGGCAGAAGAATCCTGCGTGCAGTTTGGTAGACATCTAAGAGCAAAGTTTTACATGCCATTGTCTCGGAAAGAGACAAACTTTGTGAAGTGCTCCGGGAGATTCTCGATGGCCTTGGTTGGGATGGAGAATCTCGGCAAAAAGCCATAGGATACCATGCAAAACTGAATGACTTCCAGTTTCTTTTCATAGTGTACTCCTATCGTGACAGCTTCACAACATCACTGACATTCTGTACGATGTTCTTCAGAAAAAGGCTGTTGATGTTAATTGCTGCACCTTGCAGGTTCGGTTAATGATTTAGGTGATTTGCGTTAAGAGCAGTTCAAAGAGGTGTTTAATTCTGCTGCCACTGCCCTCGCTGTTTTACCCTCACCTCCAAAGGAACGTAGGCTGGAAGACAGATCCTCTGAAGACGTTCAGAAAATGTTTTTGTCACTATATAATATAGTCGTTGATAACACCGTTGCACAGCTTTCTCTGAGGTTTGCTGACATTGAGGCCCACGGTTTCCTCGAACTGTCAGACTCATAAAATTTTCCAGCTTTCAGTAAGTAGTTTTCCACAGCTGCTTTTAACTCACTTTCCAACTTGTGTGACGGCGATTTAGATCGCCTCAGGAATGAGTTTAGTGCCATCTTTCGCAACCATTCTGTTAGCGACATCCTGCGCTGTGATGGGGTGCCAGCCCGCCCCTATAATTTGTGTTATTATTATCATTTTTACTGTTTTCATTATGATTTTCATTATAATTCTTGTTTGTTTTAGATCAACAGGGAGGGGGTTAAATTCCTCCCTGCCAAAAACATGTGAGAATGTGGCTGGAGCCTTAACTGGTTAATTATTGATTAATTGGGCTACAGACCATAAAAGCCAGGAGAAATCCTATGTCTGTGTGGAGTGGTTTGGTTTGGAGAGACAGAGTAAGTGTTACCTGTATAAGTAAGTAAGTAAGTAAGTAAGTAAGTAAGTAAGTAAGTAAGTAAGTAAGTGTGTGTATATATATATAGATACTTGTTTAATTTCATCTATTTGTTCCAGTGTTTTGTTGGAAACCTTTGTTTTGTGTTTATTCCTTTTGTTTGGCCCACGCGCCTTTTTATTTTGTGTTTTTGGTCAATAGAAGTATTTTTTTTCACTGCATTTTCCTGACTGTCTTCCCTCTGCAGCTATCCTGCCACATGTGCTTAATCAATGAATCTGATCTTTGTGATGTTCTGAAGGAAGTTTACTGCTTTTTCTGCTCAGCTGCCTCAATACCAGCAACAACAGCAAGTGTGGAAAGTAGCTTTACACTAATGCATACAATATAATAAAAATCTCAAAAGCTAATAATAATCCTATCCTATAGCATCATGCTTCAATATTGGTGAGATACAAATTCAATTTTATGCTTACCCGCCACAGAGAAGTATGTTTTAAAATATAAAACAGGACAAAGAAAGGGCAGTCGTCCAAACCAGAGGCTCTGAATACAACCCCAGCAGTCAGCTTCACAGAGAGGTCTTCAAAAGATGGACCAGACCGGCTTGTGTTACCAAGTTTGGCTGATAACTAATAGCAATTTTGATCCTATATATGTAGGAATTGTTCTTTCCCTTTGTGTGTCACAAGGCTCAGTTAATCCTAAACTTCTGGTTTGTTAGACAGCTTTTATCTCTAAAATTAATAATATACTTTCTGGTACCAGGATACCCCTTAAAAGTAATAATATGCAGAACCAGGCTTTCTCCCACCTTTCCTGTACCATGGAGTTCCTTTCATGTGTTAAGATAAAAAAAATATATATATATAAGCGAGAGGCCCTTGAATTAGAACACTTGTTCTGTCAGGAAGTTTCACCTCTGTTGTTAAAGAATATTTTTTTTTGGTAACATGAGAATCCTAGTTCTCCCACAAGATAAGAATAAAAGCGAGAGGCTCTCCTGTTCCAAGTTGCAACTGCTGATAAGAAACTTAGCTACATGTGCATTGCAAGAGGCTCCATCAAGGTTATTGAATTAGATCAGTGTAATTTCAGAGTCTGTCATTTAGGCTAACACAGATTTCTGTGATAATATTTCTTGCTTGTAGCTTTTTAACATTTTCTAAACCAGTACAGAGTTTTTCAATAATATTATTTACCTTAACTTTTCTTCCAGTGGTCTTTGAACACAGTATCCAGTTCACGTCCAGATATCCGTTACCCAGATACACATCAATCATGTTTTACCGCCCTTGTATTAAGAATAAAATCAATCCCCATTATATACAGTATATGTAATAAATGAATGCGCTTACCCATCACATGCCTTTCCGACTCCGTCACCAGTTTTCTGATACAAAGCCCATCTCTTCAGTGTTACAATAGATTTGATTATCCGTCACAGGCCACGTTTTATTTATTTTATTTTTTTACATGTGCAATTCAGAAACGGTACGAAAATGGAGTCAACAAAAAAGCAAACAAGAACTGCTATTGCAGCTAATGTAAGACGCAAATATGTGTTTAAAGGGCATACACTGTCTCTTGGTCGTTCAACTACTTCCAACATCTTAAAAGAAAAAGAGAAGTGGCTGGTTCATTTAATCGACTGACACATCAACAAAGGAGAGGAAACCACTGCAGCAGCCACTTGAAGATGCACTATTTTTGTGGTTTAGCAAAGTAAAGGCTCGAAAAATGACAATCAGTGATGAGATTCTGATCACAAAAGCAAAATCATTGGGAGAGCGACTTGGAGCTCCTGCTACTTTTTCTTATTCATTTGGCTATTCATACAGAACTTTAAAAGCACGGTACCGCCGCCAACAGCTGCAACACAATGTGCAGTGTATTGATGATGGAAATCCACAAGATTTCAATATTAAGGATGCACTTTATTTTATCAGGGCTAGTTGGCAACAAGTTAGCACTGCAACAATATCAAACTGCTGGAGACACTGCAACATATTGCCAACTGAACCAGAACCTCCTATTCCTGGACCTGTTTACGAAGAGCCCAATAGAACTGGAGAGGTTCTGTTATCCATTTCTGTCACACCTGCCTGGAACCGCTGGTGTGACACCCGAGAGCATTCTCAGGGCTGATGAAGACATGGAAATCAGCGAAACATTGGCTGATGATGACTTCATTAAACTAGTGCAACATTCTACTCAAGTTTTTTTTTTTGTGAATGGAGTGTGGAGGCAGTGGGAGACATGAGGACTATTGGTTTGTTTTATGGTGACTTCTTGAAAACCGGCTTCTGTTTAATTGCATTTAGACGTTCTCTCTGCTTGTGCCGGTTGCGCTATTTTGTAACCTCAGAGACCCACAGCTGAAGTATTCTGTATAGATAAGTACTAAATTCAAATTATTACTGAACAGCCTTACCCTCCATGCTCTGTGTTAGGGCAATGTGTATCGTGTATGTGTTTTTACTTATTGTGTGTAACTATTTTAAGGTTGTTGCAACAACAAGGAATTGCTTATTTTAAACTTGTAATTTTACCGCAATTGTATTATCACTGTGCATTGATTCTGATACAGATAGTTTGTTAATGTGATAGTCTGACCAGTCTAAAGTACCAGTTGCTTGGTGGTAGTTAATTAATTATTTTTTAGTATTAGTACTCTATTTGTTTATTTTTTTCTTCATTTTCACTGATAATATCTGATTTGTGTTTCACATTTGATATTTATTTTGGTTTGATTGTGTTTTGTAGTACGCATTGCTGCTAAGGTGAATCAATAGTTGCTATATTGAAACTATTGCTGTTAAATTGAATAGTTGATGTTTGTGCTAATAAACTTTTGTAAACTTTTAATTGGTCTCTTGGTCATGTGCTTGGGAGTGGTGCTGGTAATTTTTAAAGTCCTTGCTCAATAAAGAACCTTAACGAGGATTTTCCTCTTCACCCTGTTACCATCTTGGGAGTGGCGTAGCAGCTACAAGTAAGTACATTTTTAAATTAATTCATAGGTGTTAATCTTATCAAACGTCAATACATGGTGGCAAGTCCCGACTGATAAATGCAAATAATACCGCAACATTTAATTGTTTTATGTTTTATATGTAGCGGTCAATTTGACCGCTCCTGGTCGGAATAGGTATGACGGTATTTTATCTCCCTAATTTATGCAGCTACGCCACTCTTTCTTTGTCAGGGTAATTAGTACACATATTTAGGAAAAGTCAGGAAAGCACAGCTCCGTATCTTAAACACACGCACAGCAATTTAAATTTAAATTCCAGAAACGGTCAAAATGACCGCCTTGGTCGTTGTGGTGTTAAATTCTCCTTACATCATCTAATTTAACATTTAAATGAAAAAAGGATAATCCCTGTGGAACGTTACATTTAAAGATTATTCTACAATGCTTTGCCATATGGGAACATGCAGGACACGATTTTGGTTCTGTTTGTGACAGTCCAGTTCTACACTTTTGACATCCACATATTAGTCTGGACACATGCCTGCCTGTCCCCCTTTTCAGAGAGAGTTTCCCACAGGTAATGGTTTTGGACTGATAACTATTTCATTTATACATTTTAATTTCATCACAGAGGGCTATTTTGTTAGGTATTCCTCCCATCCAAAATATCTGAGTTAGCCAGAATTCACTATTTTTCATATCAGAGGGGTTCTTGTTATATACACTGCTGTGCAAAAGTCTCAGACATGTTGCATTTTTCTACTCTGATGCATTATGAGCATCAACAATTTACTCAAAACCCATCACTAGTGTTTTCTACTAATATAAAAACCTTGACTTGCATAAAGAAGGAAAAACATTGAGTGAAATAGCTTGCATCACTCAATTTTCAAGGTGTGGTATCCGAAGCATAATCAACAAGTACAGAGAAACATCATTTGTAATTGGCAAACTCAGGACTGGAAGACCCAAAAAGCTATCTAACAAGGATGAGTTGAATTGACAACAGAACTGGCAGAAGGCCAGGTGTCATTGTCCATCAAATCAACTGTACTTGTTGATTATACTTTGGATATATATATATATATATATATATATATATATATATATATATATATATATATATATATATATATATATATATATATATATATCCAGGGTTGGCAATGGAACGTGAAACAAGCAATGTGATTGGTCGAGCATACTGTCACATATTCTAAATCACTGCGCTGCCTCACAGAATTTAAAGTAGCCATCTTGCTTTTACAGTTCCAGATGTACAGCTGTAACTATGAAACTGAGTGACGAATTAACTGCAAAAAATCCCAAAGTAGTAAGTAGACATGCCGATTAACTGGAAGATAGCAACAAAAAAAATCAAAAAAACTAAACAAAAAAAAATATCGCTGTCTTTATACTCAGTCACCCCGACTTTGTCACTTCAAATAATGTATTTTTAGCGGTTTGTAAACGGTACAGAAAGACACTTCTGCACACTATCCACCCCTCTCAGACACATACCTTGTTGTATTTAAGGAAGCTGAACTTCATCATTTGTTTGCTGACTTTTTAATGTTATTATTTGCATCAGTTTACAATTGAGAGAACACCAGCACCGTATATATTTTAGTATATATACCTGAATCCCTCTCTTGGTACAGTAAAGACCAGAGAGTGACCCTTACATATACACTTTCAAAACGTTTTTTAACTCGGTTCTTCTTAACCTTTTTCGACTTAACTCTAATATTTCAGATTTCCTAGTTTCAAAGCAAATTAACATTTTTTTAAATAAAGCTGAATGGTGTTAGATTATTCATGTTAAGTTGTTTGTTTATGATATCTAATGAATATAACAGACAATGCCACTTGGTACTAATCAGAACTAAGCACTCTGGCACGCACTTGCCGATTCTTCCTGAGCAACATCCGAAGAATCCGACCCTTCCTCACCAACTACGCCACCCAGCTCCTGGTCCAGGCCTTGGTACTCTCCCGCCTAGACTACTGCAACTCCCTCCTGGCTGGCCTCCCTGCGTCCGCCACCCGTCCGCTCCAGCTCATCCAGAACTCTGCTGCCCGCCTGGTGTTCTCTCTGCCTTGCTTCTCCCACGCAACTCCACTACTCCGCTCACTCCACTGGCTCCCGATCACCGCTCGCATCCAGTTCAAGACTCTTGTACTAGCCTACAGATGCCTTGACCAGACTGCACCCAGCTACCTCCAGACCCTCACCTCTCCCTACACCCCCACTCGACCTCTCCGCTCCGCCTGCACTAGAAGACTGGCTCTACCTCCTCTACGCTCCCCTGCCTCCAGAGCCCGCTCCTTTTCCACCCTCGCCCGCAGTGGTGGAATGACCTTCCTACAGATGTCAGGACTGCCCAGTCCCTGACCACATTCGGCGCCTCCTCAAGACTCACCTCTTCAGAAAGCACCTGTAGAACTCCTCTGTTCTTCCCCTGGGACATTTATCACCCTTCCTTAAATGCGCTTTACTTGCTCTTATCTGCCCCTATTTTACTGCATTTAATCCTGTACTTCAGAGTACTGTAATCTGCCAAGTGTTTAATCTGTAGTATTTTGTATTTAATCATATCCTGATGTAACTATCACTGACACTTATCTGCTGTATTATTGAATTGTATTTTGTCACACTTGTACTTGCTTGAACCTAAGTCATTGTATTTATCTTGCTCTTAATTGTATTATTACTTGTACTATGATACTTGAAATGTATTTGCTTACGATTGTAAGTCGCCCTGGATAAGGGCGTCTGCTAAGAAATAAATAATAATAATAATAATAATAATAATAAAATATTTTATTTATTTATTTATTTTACAAAACTATGTGTGTATTACACTTACATCCTATTAGGCAAAACACATACAATATATCCAATAGCTATCCACATATGACACTACAAACCATCCTCTTTTCAGTAGATTTTAACATATTGCACCAATATAGAGTGGGGTACAATGGGCAAAAAAGTACTGTGGCAGGACAGCAAAGCCCTGTGTGTAAATAGGGGGCAGGGCAAGCCCTACTGATAAATGTGTTGTGTTATTTGATGTTTATTGGGAATGGGGCAATGTATTGTTATGATTTAAGTTGTCTTGTTTATGTTTATTTAAACGTGTGATGTACTGGTATGATTTGAATGTATTTTTTATTTATTGAAAACGAGTGTTTGGTTTGTTATTGTTTGGCAGTGTGGATGGGGTTAAAGCCCCATCCCACTTATCTCGTATAGAAGTGTGACCATCACATGTATAAAAACCTGCAGCTTTTGTTGTTCAAGGTGGGTGTTCAAGGAGGAGAAGCGTGAGCGAGCAAGATCTGAAAGAGAACAAATCGATAGTAAAAAGGGAGGAAAACAAACAAGTGCCATCGGTGCTGGAAGGACCAGCATGCTAGTGTCATAGGACCATCAGTGAAGGCGACTGCCCAGCCTGACCTGAGTATTGTTTTGTTTTAAGTGTTCGAGACTTTGTTTTGTTTAAACCTTTTATTTTGCTCTGTGAGCTTTGTTTTTGTTTGTTTGTTGTTTAAATAAATACGTGCGCCCCAGCACTTTCAACCCTGCAAGTACCTACCTGTGTCTCTCTTCGGCTCCCTGGTTTGTGACGCCACCATTCGAGCCAATCTGTCACAAGGACCCACCCAGGTCCCCAAGTGGCTCATCCAGTTAAAGTGCTGCCGCTGGGAGCGCAGGATGAGTCACACAGCTTGGACGGCGCCGGTTCAAGGCCCTGACTATGCAAAGAGGCTGAACTTTGATAGGGACTCTGAAAGGAGTGTCATTGGCTCTGAAGCTCCCAGGGTGGGGGATGGGAAACCGGCAGGGACTCCTTCTCCTCATCACGCAACAGCGAACCCTACTGGCCAGATACCGAGCACATTCAGAGTGGGGAAAAAAGCAGGGCTGATCTCTGTAGCCTCGGTAGCCTGTCCTCCTCTGCTCTGGATTGCTCGGCGTAAAGCAATTCTGGCTTTAGGTTTCTGAGATTGGAGGACACTCATATGCCCTCAGAATTTTGTGCTGTGTAGGGACCTGCTGTGGTGATGAGAAAAAAATAAACATAATTGGACATTCCAAATTGGGGTAAAAATAAATACATTGGCCACTCTAAATTAAAATAAATAAATAAATAAGGACTCACCCCCCAAACACACATATAAATATAACCAGGTTCCCAACAGGTCCCCTCAAATAAATGAGAGTCTATAGACAAGAATGCAGTTTAAAAGGTTTATTACATGAAAATATGGCCCAAAGCCATTAACTAACAACAAAACTTAAAAAAGAAAAGAAACATTGGTAATGGTCATGAAAAAATAAGGTTTTACTAATAGATAATGGTAGTTACAGTACTAGAATTCTCCACTAGGCTCTCCTCTCACAGCATATAAGCAGTAAGGCGGGGTGAACCCCTCCTGATACTGTCCTAAAGCGCTAAATAGTTTTGCCTTGATTGCACCAATACACTAGTTGCTGACCCAAGTTAATATTGCAACAAGTAATACCTTTCTACAGTTAAAACAATCAATGGGGTCAACAAAACGAATAAGAACAGAAACGGTGTATAAGAAACAGTGGCTGCACATAATTAAAGTTGAGTGTGTGGTATGCAGCCTCACCTGCTACCTTCTGCCTTTACCTTTAATGAAACTACATTTCAGAAATGAACTGTCTGTTGTCACATTTTATTTTTTCATGTTTTTTTAACCCTATCTAGTGCCACTTGTGCAGTTGTTTCTACTTTGCACCAATCGTTTTATGTGAGAGCTGTCTTTAAACCTCAGTCTTCAGTATGTTGTTTAGCATTATTTAATAAATATAAACAAGGTATAATGAAGCCGCTCATATTCAAAATGGTCCCAGTGAATACCCATTTAAAATTATGATTTTTTTTATCACTGTATTTTGTGTTCCTTTTTTTCTTTTTGTGCTAAAGCTACATACTATTTTTAAATAACACATGTAGTTATGTACGGGGTGTGAATTGGAATATTAAACATAGTGAAAAACGAATTATACATTTTTGCCGTGGTTAAAGCTTCCCACATAGTAAAATCTAGCAAGAAGTATATAGTTCCGTGGGGACCATTTTGAGGATAGCTGGTTATAATTACCAGTAATGACTAGCGATCACTTCCAGCACTGATAAACAGAATCTTTTTGCAATCTGGGTGCCACTTTTTGTTTATTATGTTAGCATCGCTTTATACACATTTTGACCACAATTATTGCATGAATTTACACTCAAAGGATATTTCATAACAACAGAGTCTGTGTTGTAAGTATGCCAATACACAAATCATTTATCAAACCAAGCTTGTTGAGGAGTTAAAGAAAGAAACTGTGAGAAAAAAAGCAATATGTATGTGCGTGTTTGTTAACAATTCTAAATGCAATTAAACAAAGGGGTAGAATGGGATTCTTGATTGCCTGACAAGGCATGTTGTTAATTAGTCCGCCAGAAACTGTGCAGTATGCATATAGTCAGAGGACTTGGAAGTCATTTTCAAAGTAATACTTTTGTAACCTTTACTTCTTGCACATTATTTTATTACTACTTGTTATTTTAGGCAATCGGAGAAATCCATTGCTTCTTTATTTTCTCAATTATTGTCCTGTTTGGAGCTGGACATAACTCTGGAGATGGGTTCAGTTGAACTCTTTCCCAAAACTAAGATCACACTTCTGGCTTCAGAGTTCCAAATCATATTATGAGGGCATATTTTTTATTTCAAACTCAAATTCCATTTGAAAATGTACACTGGTCAACAACATGTTGCTTTTCAATTTATTTCCACAAGACAAAGGGACTGCATCAGTTTGTAACAACAGAGGTTTAGCTACAGCCTATGAAGGTTACTAGTTTTTGCTGATAAGAGTCAGTGAACTTCCCTTGTACACTAGGTAACAGAAAATACAGTGCATAATGTTCTTACTGTATTTCAAAATCAATCCATATAAATAAACCCCATATAAACTAACATATATTTGTCACTGAAGATATACTTGAATATTGACCTCTCTATAGCGTTCAATAATATTGGAAAAAACTATTAATTGCTAGTTTATATTAATTAGTTGGTATTATGGTTTGTGACATACATTTTCTGCAAACAATGTTTCTGGCGCATTTACCAACTTGATATTGCACTGAAGTTACTGTTTTCTAATAGTTACTATTAATTCTGTGCTAATCATAACCAAGTTATGGAAATATATATATATTACATAATAGCATGCAGTGTAGTAATTCTCCATGTAAATTATGCGATTTTTAACATTTTTAAATGTATCTATGTACTGTATTCAAACAATAAATAATACAGCAATTGTCAATATTGTTATAAACCACAAACTAAACATAACAACCTAGATGAGTTTGGAATTTTTTTTTTTTTTAGCTAAAGATTGTCCACTGGAAAATTGTTAAAAAAAAAAATATATATATATATATTGATACCTGGGCTGACTAGGTAGGGTAGACGTTGCATGACAAAATTGGTTACTGGCTCAATATTTTGAGTTGGTAAATTAAAGTTATTGTTTTCAATAGATTTCTTTGTACAAAACCAAACCAATGTCAATCGTTTAATCAATGTGAAATACTTACAAATTCTATTGGGCTTTATTGGTGTCTTGCCCGGGCAGGTCTTTCATTCAGTATGCTCTTTGGAGCTTGTAGTTTTTACCTCTGTTTCAGATAATATACAATCTGACATTTTTTTGTGCAATTTATGTTTATACATACCGGTGCTACTAATATCTGTTTAACAAATATTTGCACCAATTGTCCCACGTTAAGTACGTTAAGCTAAACAAATATGAACTTGCATAATTTAAAATATATTCTACTAAGTGGAAATTCCTTGTCTCATGGAAAAAAACAGGCTTGTGAAACATCTGTGTGAAGAAAAGCTTTTGAAAGCATTTACACCCCACGGACGATTACCATTTCCAAACAGCCTGTGGGTTTATCAGCAACACATGCAGGCTGTATATTACCAAGGCTTTTTCACAAAATTTCTTTAAACTGAGTGTGTTTAAAACACACTTTCTCAACAAAACTTAAGGAGTGATTTGTTCAGCATGCCACATTAATCCTTTCGATATTTCCTGGACAAAGTTGTCACAATTCCACTTGTGGGGCATTTTCATCTTTTCAACAACATTTTAGAGGCTCATCAGCAGGTTACTAGATGACATTTCCCTGTGGGGAGTAGACAACTCAAGCTAGCGTGACTACAATCCTATAATGTTTGTTTGCAGCCAATGTTCGGGGTGGGCCCTTCTTCACAGCTGGCAGGAGGTCCAATTACCTTTCGTAATTTGCTAGTAATTATATCATGCAGTGACTTTTAGTATAATTAGTGACCGATTGTCTGTGTTTTGAAACCTTTAAAACAAAGGACAGGCTTGCTCCATTTAAGGTGGTACCAAAAAGAGGCAGTCATGAAAAGTGGCAGAGAACATGGTGGAAAGATTCATATCTATTCTAACTTCACTAATAACTGGAAAAAACACCATTACAGAGCCACATATATAACAAGGGAAATAATAGACTGTGTACAATTGCTGTATGCTGCAATGGTATACCTGCATTTGTAGTCTATATTTATCCCAAATAGTTTACTCTTTTTCCTTCTTTATTTTCAATAAAACCTCAATGAGCACTTATTTATCCTACTGTACCTTGATAGGCTACACACTGAATTCCTGCCATTATCATAGACATATACAGGAACACCTACGTGTTGCCACAATATTATGGGCTGTGCATAAAATAGGTCTAATGGTCAAGCACATCTGTACTTATTATTGTACAGTACAAGACTAATGTATGGTCTCCTCTCACAAGGAAAGATATTTCACTTATATAGCAACTAGGGTGACCAGATTTTCACAGCTCAAAACCGGGACACATTGTTAAATAATTGATAAGACTAATTAAACCATTTAAATATAGGCTATTTTAATGGTTATTTAAATAGCCATCCTCTCACTCTTAGTATGATCTTTTCAGTACACACCTGTGTGTATAATTTGTGGCTAATTAATTGCATTATACGTATTGCAGACTTTTATACTAAGTTCAATAATAATAAAAATACATTAAATTATTAAAATTACATTTATGTTTTGATTTTTCTTTCTTTCTTTCTTTCTTTCTTTCTTTCTTTCTTTCTTTTAGTCAGTGTCAGGCTCTATTATGTTGTTAATGTGGTTTAACCTGGTGGATTTTGAAGCTTGCAACCTCTCGCTCCTCTGTCTGGGCTAAATCCAGCCAGAACTGAACAGCTACAAAATTACCGTATTACACACAAGTGTAGATTTATACTGAATATAAACTACATGAAAACACATAGCGCACTGAGGAATAAGCATGTACGCCTGTGTTAATCACTTTATACAAATAATGGTCTTTTTTATCCTTGTACCTTGTTGTTTAATTTAATTTTGTTTTCACTGCGGGTGCCATAAACTAAAAGTGGTTGTTTACTTTATTTTGATAAAAGGTATTTAGCGGGTGTCGCTCTACATGAAGTGGCTGAAAATCGGGACTTTTTAAAGATTTTGAGCAAAATGTTGGTTCTCTCCCGGCTAAACCAGTAATTCTGGTCACCCTATTAGCAACTGAGATCCAGAATTAAAGATCAGATTTAATGTGATCTGCTTCCCAATTGTGTTATTATTCACTAAAAATTCATGAAATCCTACAAAACTCAGCCCTAATATCAATTTTTACTTTTGAGATTGTTTGAGGTAGTGAAAGTACATTTACCAACACTAACATTTCTATGTAATACCCAAGCTGTTCTCTAAAAAAATATATATATATATATGTTCCTAACTTCAAAAACAGGTTTGGGGATACAAAACCTTATCACCTTAGCATACATTGTGTTCTGGATTAATGAAACCCTGGGTGACAGTGATGTGTGCACTTCAAATGATTTAAAAAAGGTTTCCTAAGACATTGGCACTCAATTTCTGCAACTCTAGATTTTGTAATAGACATGGGAAACATAAAAAAGCAGGAAACAAAAGTCTCGGTTGACTTCTGGTGCTATGCTAATGAGTCTGGAATCAGATGGCTCAGGTTTCCTCTTCTGCAGTGGCTGACAGTCAGTATGGAGGATACTTGTTTGTGGGAACTGCTGTTAAATTATCACAGAGATAACTTTCACATAAAATGGCACATGCGCTGCTGTACTAACTATAATTCAGTATGAATTATTAATAGCGCTAGACTGTTCATATTTTCAGCTTTCTTTCTGGAAAAGGCACACAGACCTTGTGGTGGTATAAGAGGGGATGGCATTATGTAGAAACCCTGCCAAAATAAATAAATAAATACAATAAAACAGGTAGCTGCCAAATATTTGCAGTTCTTTACAATGGATCTTTCATAGACCTCTGGGTGTTTCTATAAAAAAAAAATGTACATCAATAGAGAATTTAAAAAATACAAAATGTAAAAGTGTAACTGGCTTTTTTTTTTAACAGACATTCCAACACCTCCAGGAAATTTGAACTGCTACCAAAGGATCTGATTTTAATTTGCTGCTACATCTGTACTGGAGCACATGTGCATACACAACGCACACAAAGCCACTACAATGGGAAAAAAAAAACACTCTGTCCTTGAAATACAGGACCCACATTCTCCTTTTGAAACCACAGAGTCTTAACAAAGAACTAATTATTCCGATTACACAAAACCAGATTTAACCCTCTAGAGAGGGGGTGAGGAGAACAATACAATTATTTATTTGAAGAGAGTGAATTATATATACAAAAAATGCAATATGGTACTGCATAGCCAAGCCTACATTTAGTACCACACTACCTCTAGACCCTAAAATGGAAAGTTTGAGTTATACCGCTCCAAACAAAGAATATTAGGGCATTTGTGCCATTGATGTAATGACTTTGACCAAGATTCACATTGCAAGATTGTGAAATCTTCAGATAATACCATACTTGCGGGAGTAGTGGACTCTGACACTGCAGCCCAGTTGATTCAAAGGGATTTGGACCTTTGTGAAACTTGTGGTAAATTTATTTGAATGTTAAGAAATGTAAAGCATTGCATATTGGGCGTAATAATCCAGGTTATAAGTATAACATGAACAGAATTGAAATGGGGGACAAGGACTTTGAAAAGTATCTCAGGGTTATAGTGGAGTCATCATTGAAAGTATCTTGCCAATGTGGTGAGACAATTAAAAAGCCAAATAAAATGTTATTTTGTAATGCAAAAAGCACAGAATGCAAGACTAGAGAGGTCATGCTAAGTTTATACAATGGCCTAGTTAGACCCCACCTAGAATGTTGTGTATAGTTTTGGTCCCCTCACTACAGAAAATACATTGTTGTGCTTGAGAAGGTACAGAGAAGGGCAACTAGGCTGATCCCAGGACTTAATGGTTAGAATTTTCCAAAAACAGTGTTATTGTATCGGACACATGGTATAGTAACGAGAGCTTTAGTAGTACGTGATTTTCAAATGAAATTTGTTAATTAAATCAATTCGTTAATGCCTCGAAATTGAGTCGATGAGGTCATTAATGAACGCAGTTGTCATTAAAAAGCTTAATTGTCGCAGGTCACACACATCACTTCTTGTCTCAATGACTAAATAACGGGAACTCTTTAATCAAAATGCACATGGATAAGGGCGCCTGGATAAGGGCGTCTGCTAAGAAATAAATAATAAATAAACATTAACAAGATCAAGAAAAATGAATGGAAGCATAATTCGCTGTTATGCAAACTACTAGTGTACAGGAAGACACTCTCCCACAAGCAAGCAGCAGCCAAATGAAAATAGAAAAATAATGGGAATATCTATTTTGTGTATAATCGGTAAAGTTCATTAAAAATCGTGCATTTTGTCATGCAGAATGCACATTTATTTAGAACACTTCTCATATAAAATGCTGATTTAGGATTATGTGGTGTGTGGGTAAAAATTGGAGTAGTTGTTAGCTATATTATACATGTATACCATGTATGTAACACTTCATTATATATTTATTAACTTTTAAAATTACGATAGAACTCCCTAACCCAATACACAATTTGTTTATAATTAATTGTTTAGTGAATTCCTCTAATCATGCATTTTCTCTGGTACTCTTTGCCTCTGTGATAAATGAACTCAACATGACTAGAAGTAGTCACTGAACACTTACAGTATTATAAGAACATTTTATATGCATACAGGCGTGTGAAGGTGAAAATGTACATTGTACATAAAGTGTGGGGGGGAGTCAACATTACAAATACGTTCCTAATTGATCCGCATTAACATGCAGGTCCATGGCAAGAGTTATCAGTGTCTGTGGCAGTGAATATGTCTAACACACACACGCATGTAATTGCATATAATTTATGTTTTGTTTGTCCATGGCCATGATGTTTTTTTTAAATGTCCGTAGGAGGCTGTGTGGTCCAGTGGTTAAAGAAATGGGCTTGTAACCAGAAGGTCCCCGGTTCAAATCCCACCTCAGCCACTGACTCATTGTGTGACCCTGAGCAAGTCACTTGACCTCCTTGTGCTCCGTCTTTCGGGTGAGACGTAATTGTAAGTGACTCTGCAGTTGACACACCCTAGTCTCACACACCCTAGTCTCTGTAAGTCACCTTGGATAAAGGCGTCTGCTAAATAAACAAATAATAAAATAAACATCGACAAGGTGTTGACCCCTGCACAGGTGTTAAAAGCCGAAGATCTGATTGTAATATCTAATATGCCATTTTCTATACCAAGATTTCAGTTGTATAATTCAAATACAATCTACAGTAGATGTCAGCTGTCATATGTACGTATGAAGAATTCAGATAGGCTACAGTTGTATTGATAATTTCTTGGTAGTAACATTACACCGGGTGCAGCAGTATGGAGTAGTGGTTAGGGCTCTGGACTCTTGACCGGAGGGTCGTGGGTTCAATCCCAGGTGGGGGACACTGCTGCTGTACCCTTGAGCAAGGTACTTTACCTAGGTTGCTCCAGTAAAAAAACTCAACTGTGCAAATGGGTAATTGTATGTAAAAATAATGTGATATCTTATAACAATTGTAAGTCGCCCTGGATAAGGGCGTCTGCTAAGAAATAAATAAAATAACTCTGGTCCTGTACACTCCCTCTGTACTCTTTTGTTCATTAAAACCCTCCTTTTCCAAGTGCCTTTTCCTGATCAATTATGACAATTAACATGTATTTGCTTTTAAATTCCCACACAAACAAAATAAATAGTCGCAAGAAGCACTGCTCATTAAGATATTAACATTATTTCGTAAATCAACATAAGTTCTGAAATCACATTAGGACAATTATTTAATAACGAAATAGGCCTAACGGCCACTTGAAAATGCTAAAATCAATGCTACATACCGATTTCTTGATTAACATTGGAGGGAGTTATCATTTATGACCTTTTGAAAATCATGCCCAATAACTGTGAGGACAGGTTAAAATAATTAAATCTCTTCAGCCTAGAAAAAAGAAGGGAACTTTGCAGAAGTCTTTAAAATCATAAATGGCATAGATAAAGTTAACCCAAGACACTGCTTCAAATTTTGAACAGAGAGAAGAACAAGAGGGCATCAATGAAAGTACTTTTTTTTACACAGAGCTATACATGCATGGAATAGCCTACCAGGTGAAGTAGTAGGATCTAAAACTGGGAACATTTTAAAAATGGCTTGATTCTGTGCTTTTAAATGCATTCCCTCCAGTAGGGAAGAAAGGTGTGCTAACAAGGGACAAGCCTTGATGGGTCCAATGACCTTTTCTCGTTCTCATACTTTTCTTATGTTCTTAAGTAAAATCTGCAAAATACTTCAAATTCCCAAAATGGACATATGGGGACCACTTAATAATGTTATTGTAAATACATATATCACTTCCAGGAATTAATGTCCATGCCTTTCTTGAAGAATCGAAAGGATATGAAGCTTCTTGGAGAAAAGAGAAAAAATACAAAATGTCGTAGATTTCATTAGTATCTGATGTCACAATCTTAGGATATTAATTTATTGATTGTAGTAAAATGTAATGTATTAATTGTCCAGTGCATTAAGTTTATTCTGGGTGTAAGCAAAAAGGGTAGAAAAAAATGGTGCACTGTTTATTCACTAGTGATAGGGATGGAGTTTATCTACTGTAAGGAACCCATACGACATGCAAAGTTATGTAATTGTATTCAGAAAGGGCAGGTTGTGTAAACAAGTTATTAGATTGTTAGAGAACGGATAATACCATTTATATTTATGAAATATTCATTTTTGTTGTATTCTATGCTACAGAGTAAATTACATTTCTGGATCAATCTCACATACAACAAAATGACTGGCTGAACAGCTGGATTGGGGAATATATTCCTGTGTTACTATGCACATGCAAAGCTTGACACAGGAATATATTCCCCAAATCCAGCTGTTTAATTTAGGGTTAAACATACTTTCTTCTCCATACATTGTGCTTGTTGCTGTATATAAACAGAATACTCCATGTACACTATAACACTTTTTAAATTATTATTTATTAATTATTATTTTTGCCTCGGCAGTCCGGAATCAAACTGCTGAACCTCATCACTAAAGGCAAACATGCTACAGTTTCGCTAAAGGGGAATTCCTCCTAGCGGCTTTGTAGTCAGTGTCTTTATTCACACATACAATGTGCCTATCCGGCACATCAGGGGTTGTTCATTACAACATGAAGTACTGCATTTATTCCTCTCATGAAACAAAAAACTAATTGCTTACTCAAGGCTACACTCAGACAATAGGGCCTTTGCCTCTCTCCAGGAATATATCTCTAACAATCGAATATGCTGTTTATGAACTGCACACTATCCCACAGAACATGGTAGACAACATCCCAACTGGAAGTATCATTTGGTGATGTAAATCAGACTGCAAAAAGATAGTGATAAAAGAGGAATAAAAGACATAGATTAAACCTACAGGGAATCAACACAAGATGCCCTAACTATGGGTTAGTCAGAATTCATAGCAGAGTTTGTATTTTCCAAACAGCAACACAGTGATGTACAGATTCACCAGATATCCCCCCTTCCGAGTATGCAGTGCTTCTTAGAGGAGTGAAGGTGTCATTCAGACCCAGTATAGATGTGTCTTTCAGCTGCTGTTCTGATCTCTTGGATACGTCAGCCAAAATAGTTTTGGTCTTGTGAGCCATTTTTATACAACTTACAATAAATCCTGGGTTGTAAGTTAGTTAATGTCTATATTATATAAATGGTTTTGTCAGCATACTGTTGGGTGTAACAGAATACTTTCTAACCAAAGTTTATGTCATTTCCTCATTTAATACCAGATATTACATTATTACTAAAGTTGAGATGCCAAACTTAAGACTTGAATTTAATCTAATTAGAGATATAAGTAAGGGGCCTAAAATAGTTAGACATTTTCCAAAATATGCACCACAAAGCATTATGTGGTAATGTCTGACCTTGTAATTCTGCAGGAAAACCAGGACCCTTCCTACTTATGATCAGTGCCACATCCAAAACACTTAGATCAGAAGAGTTCAACTAAAAAGGAAGAAAGAAATTTATGACTAACGCAGGCTCTCCAACTCTAGGAAATGAACATAAAAATTGTAATCTGTGCCTTTTTATAGAGGCCAGTCACTTTAACTGCCCTCAACCACAAAATGTACTTTTAGGAGAAACAATGTAAAATTGATTATTTTATAATTACTAGTCAAAGTTACAAACATGAGTGCTATTGCAAGTTATTCCAACCTCTACATAACAATTAGAAATTTACCAGCAGGATGCCATTTTAATTCCAATGTATAGTATGTATTACTCCGAGGAAACCCTAACAGCAGAACTATTAGCATACTACATCACTAATAGTAATGGAAAAACAATGTATTTGGCTCAGAAACAGTAGCGCTGTCACTGTAATACCATTTTTACAACACATGAACAATTTGAACCAATCAATCAATGGTTCCTATCATTGTTTGTTTCTGCTTTTATATCAAGTACATAGTACAGTTCATTAATATTTCCATTGAATCTAATTTGTTGAAAATAACACACATATGGCTCTTAGATTGTGTACTGTACCTGTAGTTTATTCCACTGCTGGATTCAATGGCTCTCTTTTAATTATCCAAATGTTTTGCAGAACCGCATTCCACTCTATTTTTGTTATATGTAATACGTGAGTGAATAAATAATATTCACTCAACAACAGCAGTATTCAGATCCAAAGCTGTTTATACTGTAAATACTATACACCCCATACCTCTACTGATTTTACCAAGACATCTCGAGAAGTGATTTATGTTTACATGTTGTCTAAAATCTGGTTTACAAGCTCCACGGTTTCTGTCTTTATTATAAAAAGAAATGTAATATTTTAGAACAGTCGTCTGAAATACTGTACTTTTTCACAATGCCAACTTTTCATTAAAACATTCATTAGAAAGTCTTTATGGCATGTTCTGGGTGGCACAACATATTGAACAAATATTTTTATCCTCTACCAGAAAGCTTGCTACTGCCTCTGCAGTCCACATATGCTTGGCAAACCAGTTTAAAAGACAAGGAAAGATGGTTGTAAATCCCAGACATTTTAAGCGTTTTCCATTAAATGTGAAATAATTTCTACCTTTAGAATTCCAGTGAAGTGCCATTCAATCAGCATATGTTCAGTATAGGGAATGATGATTGTACTGTATTGGTAAGGATTACATATTTACATGAAATAAGATAAGCGTTAGTTACACATTTCTTTTCTACTTTCTTTTTTTCTTCCCTTGGAGATATCTACTGATTGCAGAATTATTATTATTATTATTATTATTATTATTATTATTATTATTATTATTATTATTATTATTATTATTATTTATTTCTTTGCAGACACCCTTATCCAGGGCAACTTACAGTTGTTACAAAGTATCACATTACAAAGTATCATATTACAGATAATAGCAGTTATAGAATACAATAAAATCAGTAGAAAGAGCAAATTAAAATGAGAGAAAAAATAAATAAATAACTAAAACGAATGTAAATAATTACATTTGAGCATGATTACGACTAAGAGCAGTTAAACTTAAAAATATTTGGTTAGAGTAAATTCCATTAAGAGCAAGTGGTAAGTACAATAAATGGATAAGATCGATTTCAAATAAGAACAATAACAAAAAATGTGAATACGGTTACCTTTAAGAGTAAAATCAAGTACAAGATACAGAAAGTATAATTATGATTGAGAGCAGCAGTAGAACACAGCAAAATGTGGAGCAGTTAAGTGCAAGTACAAGATGATGCAAGTACTGATACAATTGGGTGCCATATAGTCCAGTATAGTCGAGAGTTGTGAGGTTTACAGATGCTGTCTGAATAGGTGTGTCTTGAGGAGGCACCGAAAGTTGGTTAAGGACTAAGCAGTCCTGATATCCGTGGGTAGGTTGTTCCAACACTGAGGGGCAAGGATGGAGAAGGAGTGGGCTCTGGAGGCAGGGGAGTGGGGGGAGGGGGGTACAGCTAATCTGCCGGTGGGAGAGGAGCGGAGGGACGAGAGGGGTGTAGGGAAAAATATTAATCTGGGGGTATGAGGGTGCAGAAAGGTCGGGACAGCGATAGGCAGGTACAAGAGTTTTGAATTGGATGCGAGCGGCGATAGGGAGTCAGTGGAGGTAGTGGAGCAGCGGAGTAGTGTGGGAGAAATGAGGAAGGGAAAAGACAAGGCGAGCAGCAGAGTTTTGGATGAGCTGAAACGGACAGATAGCAGAAGCAGGGAGGCCGGCTAGGAGGGGGTTGCAGTAGTCAAGGCGGAACAGTACCAGGCCCTGAACTAAGAGCAGTGTGGAGTAATCGGTGAGGAAGGGGCGAATTCTGCGTATGCTGCTGAAAAAGCAACAGGAGTGTGCCAGAGTAATGTGCTGAGAGTAGAAGAGGGAGGGGTCGAGGGTGACACCGAGGTTCTTGGCGGATGAGGAGGGAGAGACATTGGTGGATTCAAGTGGAATAGAGATAGGGAGATTAGTGGTGGGGGAGGAAGTGGGGGGAAGAAAAGGAGGTCTGATTTGGACAGGTTGATTTTAAGATGATGCAAGTGCATCTAGGAGGGCCAATACACAGGTAGAGATACGGGAGGTGATGTGGGAGTCAGAGGGGGGAAAGGAGAGGAAGATCTGGGCATCATCAGCATAGAAATGATACGAGAAGCCTTGGGAGGAGATGAGGGGACCCAGGGAGTGAGTGCAGAGAGAAAACAGGAGGGCCCCCAGGACTGAGCCTTGGGGGACACCTGTAGAAAGAGAGCAAGAGGCAGAGGGTGAGCCATGCCAAGATATCCGGTATGAGGAAGGAGGAGAACAAGGCAAAATTATCGTTAATACTGTAAAGAAGGCACTGTTTACACTTGTAGGAACATAACAGGTTAATAGGATTTAGCATATTGGTCTGGAGGCAGCTAGCCTAATCTCCATGACCACCAGAAAAATAAGGGGTGTAGCCTATTATTCTTTGTGTTTTTAACTTATTGTACTGAAGCTGCAAAATTGTAATAAAAGAGGTATAAAGTAGAAGCCTAGCTCAGTAACTATACTTGGGGGAATTAAATAAATGTATATTTGCAGAAAAGTTGATAGTGTGTGTTATATTTTGTTTTCTTACAACAAGAACGTTTTTTAGTTTTAGTTTTAATTTTAATCTTTCATGAAAGTGAATTACAGCTAACAGCTAGATTTGCATGGTGATCTATGAACTTGAATAAGGGGTGCTGAATCTTGTTTTCCTTAAAGAACAGATGAAGGGGTGTTAAAATGTTTTTGTGCAGTGATTCTAAGTAAAGGATATATATATATATATATATATATATATATATATATATATATATATATATATATATATATATATATATATATACAGTACTGTGCAAAAGTTTTAGGCAGGTGTGAAAAAATGCTGTAAAGTAAGAATGCTTTCAAAAATAGACATGTTAATAGATTATATTTATCAATTAACTAAATGCAAAGTGAGTGAACAGAAGAAATCTAAATCAAATCCATATTTGGTGTGACAACCCTTTGCCTTCAAAACAGCATCAATTCTTCTAGGTACACTTGCACAGGGAGTCAGGGATTTTGTAGGCATATAGTCAGGTGTATGATTAAACAATGATACCAAACAGGTGCTAATGATCATCAATTCAATATGTAGGTTGAAACACAATCATTAACTGAAACAGAAACAGCTGTGTAGGAGGAATAAAACTGGGTGAGGAACAGCCAAACTCAGCTAACAAGGTGAGGTTGCTGAAGACAGTTTACTGTCAAAAGTCATACACCATGGCAAGACTGAGCACAGCAACAAGACACAAGGTAGTTATACTGCATCAGCAAGGTCTCTCCCAGGCAGAAATTTCAAGGCAGACAGGGGTTTCCAGATGTGCTGTCCAAGCTCTTTTGAAGAAGCACAAAGAAACGGGCAACGTTGAGGGCCGTAGACACAGTGGTCGGCCAAGGAAACTTACTGCAGCAGATGAAAGACACATCATGCTTACTTCCCTTCGCAATCGGAAGATGTCCAGCAGTGCCATCAGCTCAGAACTGCCAGAAAACAGTGGGACCCTGGCACACCCATCTACTGTCCGGAGAAGTCTGGTCCGAAGTTGCCTTCATGGAAGACTTGTGGCCATAAAACATACCTCTGACGTGGAAACAAGGCCAAGCGACTCAACTATGCACGAAAACACAGGAACTGGGGTGCAGAAAAATGGCAGCAGGTGCTCTGGACTGATGAGTCAAAATTTGAAATATTTGGCTGTAGCAGAAGGCAGTTTGTTCGCCGAAGGGCTGGAGAGCGTACACGAATGAGTGTCTGCAGGCAACAGTGAAGCATGGTGGAGGTTCCTTGCAAGTTTGGGGCTGCATTTCTGCAAATGGAGTTGGGGATTTGGTCAGAATTAATGGTCTCCTCAATGCTGAGAAGTACAGGCAGATACTTATCCATCATGCAATACCATCAGGGAGGCATCTGATTGGCCCCAAATTTATTCTGCAGCATGACAACAACCCCAAACAGACAGCGAAAGTCATTAAGGACTATCTTCAGCGTAAAGAAGAACAAGGAGTCCTGGAAGTGATGGTATGGCCCCCACAGAGCCCTGATCTCATCATCATCGAGTCTGTCTGGGATTACATGAAGAGAGAGAAGCAACTGAGGCTGCCTAAATCCACAGAAGAACTGTGGTTAGTTCTCCCAGATGTTTGGGCCAACCTACCTGCCGAGTTCCTTCAAAAACTGTGTGCAAGTGTACCTAGAAGAATTGATGCTTGATGCTGTTTTGAAGGCAAAGGGTGGTCACACCAAATATAGATTTGATTTAGATTTTTCTTCTGTTCACTCACTTTGCATTTAGTTAATTGATAAATATAATCTATTAACATGTCTATTTTTGAAAGCATTCTTACTTTACAGCATTTTTTCACACCTGCCTAAAACTTTTGCACAGTACTGTATATATATATATATCTCTGATTGCTAAAGAATTAAGAACGATTTTGTAATATCCTATTAATTAGAATTCACAGAATTTATATTCATTTATTTACTTACTCAAAACGATTATCCTGCTTGCATACTCATATTATAATATCTACAGACTTAAAAATTTGTCTTACAGAATAGTCAAATTGTAGAAAATGAATGTCTTGGATATAAGCTAAATAAACAACTACTAATAAGAAATTGCTTTCACTTGTAATTGACATTTACACTGAGATTCTGCCGAACCATTATTGCTTACTGAGATTAACGTGCTGATTTTTAATATTTTAATAAAATCCTGCTTTGTACTGCATTTTATTCACAAACTTAAGGAGGCAGTGTGGTCCAGTGGTTAAAGTCCAGGGCTTGTAACCAGAAGGTCTCCGGTTAAAATCCCACCTCTGACAATGACTGACTCACTGTGTGACCCTGAGCAAGTCACTTAACCTCCTTGTGCTCCATCCTGCGAATGAGATGTTAAATCAATGCCCTGTTGTAAGTGACTCTGTATATAATGCACAGTTCACAGCCTACCTGTAAAGCGCTTTGTGATGGTGGTCCACTATGAAAGGTGCTATATAAAAATAAAGATGTTATACAGTATATATTATTATTACACACATTAATCACCTTCACTAGTTACCTAAACACCCATTCTCCCACACACACTGTTACAACAATTTTACCTGAACATCCATGGTAGCAGCAGCGCTATTTCATGTGGATGTCACATGACCATTAACCATAACCATAATGCACTGCAACCCATGTATTATTCCATATATATTGAACATTTTGTATTGCGCTGTATTATTTCAGGCACATGACAGCTAATTAAGCAAATCTGTTTCTTTCAGGAAAAAGCAGCTAAACATTTATTTGTTTAAACCCTAGAGAAGGAGGGGCTTCTTTTCTAGCCTGGGCTAAGGCCACTTTATTTTATTGTTTTAACTTTTGTTTTTGTGTTAATAAAAGTGCCTTTCAGCACTTAACCACGTTTGTGTTTTGTTTGTGTGATTTCTGCCTGCCTGACTAGGCTATGCATTTTAAGAAGTATCATAGTTAAAATGTTTTGCTACAACTGTGCGTGGGTCAATAAAAATCAATCCTGAAAATACACACCTTTTCTTTTAACATCAGTTTGCATGCATTTTCAAAGACATAAGTAAATGTAGAATAGACAAATGGTACATTGAAATTTCGTTCTGTTTGATATTTTATTTTAAAACACTGAAACTCAAAATCAATTATTGTAAGGTGACATTGGTTTTATGTTGGGAAATATTTTTAATAAAAATAAAAAACTGAAATATCTTGACCACATCTGACTACGCTCTCATCTGACCACAAAACCTTTTCCCACATCGCAGCTGGGTCACTCTCATGCTTTCTGGCAAACTCCAGACGTGCTTTCAGATGGTACTTTTTGAGTAACTTTTTGAGTATGAAGGCTGTGTGGTCCAGTGGTTAAAGAAAAGGGCTTGTAACCAGGAGGTTCCCGGTTCAAATCCCGGCTCAGCCACTGACTCATTGTGTGACCCTGAGCAAGTCACTTCACCTCCTTATGCTCCGTCTTTCGGGTGAGACGTAATTGTAAGTGACTCTGCAGCTGATGCATAGCTCACACACCCTAGTCTCTGTAAGTTGCCTTGGATAAAGGTGTCTGCTAAATAAACAAATAATAAAGTAACTGCTTCTTTCTTGCCACCCTCCCATACAGGCCAGTGTTATGCAGAGCTCTTGATATGGTTGACTGGTGCACCATTACTCCACTCCCAGCCACTGAACTCTGCAGCTCCTTCAAAGTGATTGTTGGCCTCTCTGTGGCTTCTCTCACAAGTCTCCTTCTTGTTTGAGCGCTGAGTTTTGAGTGACGGCCTTTTCTTGGCAGTGCCTGGGTGGTGTGATGCAGCTTCCACTTCCTGATTATTGAACCAACTGTGCTCACTGGGATATCCAAACACTTGGATATTATTTTGTACCCTTTCCTAATCTATGCATTTGTATTACTTTATCTCTAACTTCTGTAGAATGCTCTTTGGTCTTCATTTTCCTTCAGATTCACAGCCTGACCAATGATCCTTCAACAGTGGGGTTTTTATCCAGAAAATGTGACAGCAACTTTAATGGGTCACAGGTGGAGGCCAATGGTAAGGTAATTGTGTCCTCGTTAGGGCAATTTCTTTCATTGGTGTAAATTGGGAGCTTCCACAGCACAGGGGTTGAATACTTATGCAAGCAAGATATTTCAGTTTTTTATTTTTCTTAAAAATATTTCCCAACATAAAACCAATGTCACCTTACAATAATTGATTTTGAGTTTCAGTGTTTTAAAATAAAATATCAAACAGAATGAAATTTCAATGTACCATTTGTAATTCAGTAATATGAGAGAATTGGTCAGGGGTCTGAATACTTTTGCACAGCACTGTATGTATTTCCAGAAAAAACACATCTGGTAACCAGCTTTCTAAAGACATTTAAGTTTGTCCAAATGACCCAACATAAAAATAATTTGTTTACAATTCCTCATATTGTAGCCCAAACCCCTAAAACTGTCAGCCAACTAATTCGACACAAAATGGAACAGACTAGTTAAAAAATGAACAGGAACATGAAATAAATAAGGAAAAACTTCAATGAAATGCCATCTGTTGTCAAAGAACTTCAGATACAAATTGAATGTATTGGACAAGTAGGAAACATATGCGTATTCAATCTGCAGGTATATGAACATAATCTGCAGGTATATGAACATGAAAATAAAAATACTTGCACTCTAACATGTTTTAATGATTGAAAGTTACTTGATTAAAAAAAAAAAGCCAAATTGTATAAAACAACAGTGTCTGTAAAATCCTGAGAGTATTTCCCAACCTTTCCTTCTTGTGCAAGGCTGCACAGCATGTCTTATTTTAGGTCAAAAGTGCCCCAAATTTCAAGTCTATAAACTGTTTACAAAAATGAGAAAGTTTACATGATGTAGATTTATAACATATTTACTTTTGGACTCCACCCACCCATTACCCCACCCCTGATAAAGATAATTAGCCCAGATTAAACCCATGTACTGTTTCTTATGTGTAAACATGTCATGAATACATATGAAATGATTGGAAAATGTTCAAAATGAAGGTTTTGTAATTAGCACATTTTCAGCTAATCAGACCCTAAAAGGTTGGTCTAGTATAAACACGGCTGTATTATATGATACAGCCCATTAACTATGAAAATGCATTTTGTGTGGTCACATCAGTTTGCAGAGCACAATTGGTTGCATGCTCCACCACAAGCATGGCAAGATTAGGAAGGTTCTGTTCACAGTGTATATGTCGCAGTATCTTTGTTTACAGAAGGAAAAATGAAGTTTTTCTTTGCTGATTATTTGCTCCGAGAATCTTATACATGAGTTGTGGGTACAATATTCCGAGATTTTATGATGAGTCTGATAAATTAGTTAATCTGTCTAAATATAGCATGCTAAAAGGATGCTGCAATTACAGTAGCTATTTTTGAAAGAAGATCCAGTGCTCACATTTTTCCATTGCGTTAATAAAAGAAAATCAATTCCATGGAAAGTAGCTTTTATTCACAAGCTAGAGCAAAGTTGGAAAAGGAATACAGCCTGTTTAATGATGTAATAACCATCAAATTCACTCAAATTTCCATTCCGTGTACGGTTGGCTTTCCAAATCACTATTTTATTACTGCCTGGTAATATTACTTCCAGGGCTTTCTTTTATAATGGAAATGTTTCATATGATAAGTTGAAATTAGCATTGGACACATAGTACTATTTATAAGGTTAACAGTAGGCCCAGGCATTAAGAGTAGATTCTCAGTACATCTCTGTTTTAAAAGTTAACTTACCCTGGCTTATGTGCTTTATTTATTTTACTTGGTCTCAGTTCATTCTTGACCCATTATGATAATTTAGAGTCCCAAAATCTTCCTCCCCAATATTTCAGTGACACGATTGTGGCTGTGCTCATTTTGGTATGGTGGTTGGTGCTGACTGATCATTCACTGCACAGCTGCACATGCACTCACCCTTACCTCTGTTTTTGGTTTTTATTACTCAACAGCCATAGATGGAGTTAGATCTGACCACTCTTCCGACTCTATGTTTCTATTGCGACTGAAAACTGTGCAATACAAGTTGCGTATTGTGTGTATTATACCAAATTGGGCTAAAACATTGAATTGCTAATTCATATTCTATACTATTCAGTACATACTGTTGATACATGCCGTGGTCACTAACTTTTTCAGCACAGCAGTTATAGCCCTGGCAAGGAAAGTATGTGTCTGTTATAGACACATCTTATTGATTTTAAAATGTCATGGCAGTTTGAATACGGAATTAGGATGCCACTTAACATGATATTATCAGTTATAAACTATATGTAAAAAGACACTGATAAAGACTTCAAGTCAAAATAATTGTTGACATTTATTATTACATTTTCCTTTTAGTACTACTTTATTATGATTTATTTGTTAAATGCTAACATTGTCAGTGTATGGTAGTACTTCATTTTACACACAGTTGATTGGTAAAGGCAATGCTTTGTATGTTCAATGCCAACTGTGTTTTTGGAAAGGGTAGATACAGTTTGTGATTACTGAATGCTAACACAAAGAAACACCAAGATAGATTACTTTCTGGATTGCTTGGCTAAGCGGTTTAAAAAATAAACAGAATTTGCTGTGACTGATTTTGGAGGGTTCCCAAATGGTTGTGTGAGATGCAACAATAACAACTTTCATTAGCCTGGGACTGTTGCTGAAAACTCCAGATTCAGCAAATGACCTTTCTGCAGCTGAAAGATATGTAAACAACAATGTATTATTTGTATACAGTGAGTTGATATATATATATTTTTTCATATTCCATGCTGCTACATTTTCCAGGTCTTATTTTTGAATCCAGGTCAGGTAAATTGCACTGCTCCATATGATGTTGCTCTGCTAAGCAGATTCAGAGCTTGATTTAAGAAAAGTAATTTTCCATATTCAGCTATTATGGGTTTAAACATACTTTCTTTTCCCAGCATTATACTGTACTTGCTATATAAAGATTACTGATTATTATGAATGTTGTGGTTATTTCACTCATTAGGATAGCTGTACACAAACCACTCAACCCCTTAAGGAGCTCATGGGTTATTCAGGTAATCTTATCTGTAATAACAACAGTGCTTGATTCATGTTAGTGCCTTAAAGCGAAATTGACTTTATTCAAATAGATATAATTGATGTAATATAAGTACATGTTATATATTTTAGTTGTGGCATCGCACTAGGGGTTCTGTTTTTTTTTTTTAAATTGTATTTACATTTGGTTAAAAAAAAAAAGACTATAGGTCTTTTTTAGGTCTGATGGCGTCGTTGCTGGATCCACAGCGAAAAATGACGGCTTGGCAGGAACACGTTTCGGAGGATGCGTGTTTCAGCCTCCGTTTTCCCAAGTCGCTGGGGGGTTGCAGCAGTGAACCGAGATCAATAATAAAACAACTGCTGATTCCAAATTGGGGAGAAAACTGGGGCAAAAATCATTGGAAATGACTAAATAAAAAAAATAAAAAATAAAAAATAAATAAAATGAGGAGAATAGAACATGAGGAATAAGGTTAACTTGTATCCTTTCAAAAAATAAATCAGAAATTCATGGAAATGGAAATTCAGAAATCTGGAAAATGATTGAATTCATAAATTAGATTTGAAAGCTCAGCTTAAAAGGTGTATGCTTTTACATTCACAAGCAGTATAGAACAACAGTCTTTTTCTGTGCAGGACTAAACAATTGAAGTCGTCATAACATTCTCATGTAGCTCACAATACATTATTAAAAAAATATATGCTATCGATCCAGCTGGTATATTACAGCTGTTTTGGCATCCCCTGTTGCTATACCAGCTTGTATAACAGAACACTATATTCTCTATTGCAGCCTTATATTGAAGTGAATTATTAGCATTGGCAGCAGTGTGGAGTAGTGGTTAGGGCTTTGGACTCTTGACCGGTGGGTTTTGGGTTCGATCCCAGGTGGAGGACACTGCTGCTGTAGCCTTGAGCAAGGTACTTTACCTAGATTGCTCCAGTAAAAACCCCTGTATAAATGGGTAATTGTATGTAAAAATAATGTGATATCTTAAACAATTGTAAGTTGCCCTGGATAAGGGCGTCTGCTAAGAAATAAATAATAGTAATTAGGTCAATGTTTATGCTACCTGTGTGGGTGTTCCGAAGCATATTTCTTTTTCAAAATTATAAATCATGGAACACAAGGGAGCCAATCAAAAAGCAGTATTGCTATACAAATAGTTCAACTTTTGTTGACACTGTTCTTATATACACATATACACATTTACAGTTCATTTATATTGGATAAACATTCTAACATGGCAATGTCTAAATGACAAGTGACGTGTTCAAGAAAGTGTATTTTGATCTTATGTTTTCTCTGGAATACTCCATGCTGAATTTGTATTACCATGAGTGTGATGATTTTTAATAAGATAATTCATATTATCAGTGTGTCAATTGTATAACAATGTTTATAGTGCCATGAATAGTAAATGATAGGGAACTGTAAACTTGGTTTATTTTCTGCAAGGAGAATCCGCCCCTAACCAACATGTCATCAGCAAGCGCATAAAGGCTCTGTGTGTTATTCTCCCATGTCGCTTCTTTTGTTTCAGCCTCCTCCTCCCCAGCCACTACCTTGCAGTGTGCCTTGTACTGCGGGGAGGTGGCCCATAGCCACTTCCTATCTGCGGCACTGGGATGCATGTAACTATAACATGTTTTTGCAGCCGGCCTTGTGCAGGTAGCAGTCGTGCACCCACGGATGAGGCCTCCGGCCAAGTGTATCATTCACTCAGGCCATGAGCACCCATCACAATCATTGGGCCCTGAGCACCCATCACCCATCAGAGTTCATTGGGGTGGGGGGGGGGGGCAGTTCAGTTTCAATCAAGTTCCAGTCTCTCTGCCAATAGCTCACGCCGCTCTGTTTGGTCAGGTAAAAAAAAAGGGCGAGACCAGAGCAGTATCGGCAATCCCATTAGGTAGCTTGCATGTCAATCTCTCCTTCTTTTTTATTTATACACCCAACACTGCTTCCACCCTTTGTCTGTGTTTGGTTTTTATTTGGATGCATCTAGGACTTGGCGTGGTATACCTTGGTAGCTTGCTTTACCGTTTCCAAATCTTTTTCGCGACTTCTTTGTTTAAACCTTTGTTTTTGGTTATTTATTTAAAAAAAAAAAAAATCTTCTTGTTTGTTTGTGAGAGCTGTTTAAGCTCGGGAGTCCAGGAGGACCCGCTAGCATGGCGACCAATTTCGAGTTTTCCTCGGAGGAAAGTAATGAATTCCCACCTGGGCAAGAACAGAGGTCAGCCCGCCCCTCCCTCCTCCACCGCCTGAGCCTGAGCGCTCTCCCAAGCAGAGCCCTGCCATTCGGCACACAAGACAGGCAGTCACGCAGCCACAGATCAAGACTCTCTTTTACAAAGACTGAACCCAGCCTAGATTGCTCAAGGTGCTTTTTGATCAGGCTATTCCCATTCCTACCGGAGCCGATCGGGAAGAACTGTTTCGGCTGTACTGCAGTACTGCGTCAGCCACTCCTGTTTTCCCACCAGTCAAAAGGAAGAGAAATGCTTCTCAGAGCCTACGCCCTGGCCTCCCGATTGCAGTGCCGATCCCTCCTCAGCTTCAGGCCCTCAACCTGCCTGCTTCTTCGGACCCACCTCGCCAGGTTAGACATCAAAGCCAGACCAATGCCTCTGTTCCTCCTGCTCACAGCACGCACCTTCCTCCTCAAGCAGCGTCTGACCCGGACACCATCAGGATCTGTATTATGCAGGACATGAAGGCCCTTCTAAAGCCTATCACCGACTCCATGCGGGACATGAATGCCCATCTCGGTTCCTTGGAGGCCCGCTCTTCACCAGCCCCTCCACCCGTCCATACAACTTCCTCCTCCGTCATCGAGGTCATCGATCCTACTCCTTCCTTCACCCTGTCTTCTGCTGCTCCTTCGACCCACAGCAGTCGTTCGGATCCAGGCGCATCATTGTTTCTCCTGCCTTACGCAAGCAGATTATTGAAGGTGAGGACGTTAATCTTGTCCTCGTTCTTATAGCCACTTCTGAATTAATTGATCAATGTACAGTCAGCTGTGGTGATGTATCAGTGACACTCAAATCTACTGATCCACGTTTGCTAAAAAACTTAACTATGGGGGAATCTGTGTTGGCTTTTTCGGCCTACAGAGACATGCTATGTAGCGCCTTTCCTCACCGCCGAGAGGAGTTGGATCATTATCTGGCATAGATAATTGAGCTGGCTGACCGTTACAGTGGTACAATGTTCTTTCTGCAAAAGAGCTGCTGCTGTCCTGGGAACAGAGAACGTCATTGTTAACTGGGCAAAACCAGACATAGATCTGTTTCACAGGACTTTCGGGGGATTGAGAGCCTATGTTTGCGGGGTTTGTGCATCAACAAGTCATTCTACCCAAAAGCTGCGGCCGCCGGAACTGCTATTTCATCACGGTTTCCTAGGACCTCTTCCCGCTTCAGTCGGGCTTTAATGTCTGCCCACCCTATCCACGCTTCAGCCCCTCCAGACACCTCCTCTTCTTCAGACAGGCTTGGTCGCCCTATCAGATTCACAGGGGGCCGTCAAATCTGTAATAATTTCAATGACTCCATATGCAATAACAATACCTGCCATTTCCTTCACACTTTTTTTGCGGCGATGCACACTCGAAATCTATCTGCCTTTCAAAGCGCGGCATTCAGCCCTGACTGTGAACGTCCCTTCCTTAACCGAAGCACTCAGCCTACACCCTGATCACCAATTCGTGACATGTCTCATCAACAGCCTCCTTCACAGCTTCTTCACCGGGTTATATAGTCTCCCTTCTTCTTCTCTCTCCTAACTCTTACAGATTACAGTAAAACACACCGAAATGTCTGACATAATAAATTCTTGTTTTCCTAAATTTAATACAGCTCCCTGAGTGATACATTTCTTACCTACAAAAAGCACCGTTACTTTGTTTTAGTATGTACATTAAAGTACATACCTTGCAGCCTTCACAAGTTCATGGCTAAGAGCAGCATTTTCAAATACTGAAAATAACAGCTACTTCGAGTAACAAGGTAGCAGCCTATATAGTATTACCAGTCCAATGTAGGCACATTCCAGACTGGGCTTCCTGACTGAGCAAGTGCCAGTACTCTGCCTCTGTCTGACAACATCCCTATTGTTTCCTATTGTGTAATTAATACTCTGCTGTAACCATAGCACTTAAGTTTACACACACGCACGCACGCACGCACGCACGCACGCACGCACGCACACACACATATATATATATATATATATATATATATATATATATACTTTTTCTTCTCTCACTCTCTCAGTCCAGACACAATTGTCTGTGGTGGTGGTGCAGGTTCATGCTCCTGCTGTTTAGAGAGAGCTGCAGATGGTGGCAGGAAGCCCTCCCCCTTCCTTAATGAAGCTCCAGAGACTTCAGAGGATTCTGGAACCAAAGCTATCCTTCCCTTCCAAACCCATTCCCCAAAGTCCCGCTGTGCAGAAATCTCCCACAGACCTGCTACATTTTTGCCTAGAATTTTGCAGTTGAAAGACAGAAAAATCCCTTTTTCCCTTTTCTCTTTTTATCCCTTTCCTGACTACATTTTGGTTAGCAATTTGGTAAAAATATATTTGTGTTTTTCAATGTCAAATGCAATATTTCCTGCCACATAATATTTTACCTTTTCACGAGAACAAAACAGAGTTGTTATGATTTTACATTTAACACAGAGATTTGGGCATTACATCTGCTTGTCTGAGGAGCAATTATCTGGCCAAGTGGATGAGCCAAATAGAAGAAAGACCCCTTTAGATCACAGATAAGTCATAATGTTGTGGGTCAAACATTGCATCAGGCTTCAAAGAACCAGTCTCACGTCGATATATGTACAATATAACAATAACTGTAAGATGTATTGGACATGCTGTTTCCTATCTTCACAGATCACTTGAAATAACTTTCAGTACTTTTTCAGCATTATGAACTGCTTCGGGCAACTCCTATCTCGAAGCTTGATGATATTACATTTTTGGCTACTGTCCCAGAATTAGCATCTTCATTCTTTCTGGTAAGGTAGCAGCACAGTGCACGCTAATAAAAGTCAGTAGATGCACCTGTTATTCTCACTCGAGAGTTTCCTTGGGCTGCTCATATTATTCTCACTTGAGAGTTCCATCAAGCTGCAGAGGTTGCTAGGATACAGCCATGTCCGGCAGTGTCTTTTGGGATGAATGAACTCAATGGTTTATCAGTTTTAGACATGTTTATTTTTATTATTAATTTTATGTTTTAGACACCATTAATACATCATTTTAAAATGTCCATATCAATCAATCAATCAAGGAATATTTATTTTATATAGCGCCTTTCATAGTGGACCACCATCACAAAACACTTTACAAGATAGTGAGGAACAATGCATAATACATTAAATACAGTGAAATACAGGGCATAGTACATTAAATACAACATTAAAAAACAATGTAAATACATTAAATATAGGCATAATACATTAAATAAAAAGCTAGGATGTGAATTCTGAACATTGTGGATGCGTGTGTCAAGCAGAATCATACGAATAAGATGGAGTAAAAAACCTGAAATAGCAATTTAGCTAAAAACAGATACCATGCTTAGAGAGCATTAAAAGCAAGAGAGAACAAGTGGGTCTTGAGAGTTGATTTGAAGCGAGCAATTGTGGGAGCTGCACGCACTAAAGCTGGGAGAGAGTTCCGGAGAGTCGGGGCCATGAAGCTAAAAGAGCTCTCTCCGAGTGTGGCACGCTTTTGCTTGGGTATAACCAGCAGGCCTGAGTCAGAGGACCTCAGCTTGCGTGCAGGGACATAGCGGGTCAGCAGGTTGGAGAGATACTCTGGACCTGTGTGATGGAGGGCTTTGTAGGCAAACAGGTAGCCAGTGCAGCTGGGCAAGACAGGGGGTGATGTGATCATGTTTTTTACATCTGGTAAGGATCCTAGCAGCAGCATTTTGAACCAGCTGCAGTCTGTTTATGGTGCGTGACTGAAGACCACCGTAGTATTCGATTCGAGAGGAGATGAATGCATGACAGAGTATCTCTGCATCCGGGAGGGAAAGGTAGGGGCGGACCTTTGAGATGTTTTGGAGGTGGTAGAAGGAGGATTAGACTGCAGAGGAGATTTGGGCATATCCAGAAGTACACCAAGGCTTTGTACAGTGGGGGAAGGCAGCAGCAGACAGTTTCTGAGATTCAAGGCAGCAATACTGAGATTCTTCAGTTGAGTTTTCAATCCTAGTAGAAGAAGTTCAGATTTGTTGGTGTTGAGCTGAAGAAAATTGGCAGACATCTAGGCCTCAATGTCTTGTATGTGTAACCCCTACTCATTAACATGACTATATCAGTAAACAGGGTTCACTAAATATGTAAGCCTTACTTGGGGTTGGAGTTATGTATATATTAACCTACTGGCTACGCAAGGTGTAGCAAACTTGGGCTATTCTACTTTAAAATTCCCCTTTAAATATAAACTACTGTCAAGTCAGGGTGGTGGCTACTTTACAGGCTGTCTATCATGCAGTACTCCTGGGCCTGGCTCCACCCCTTCAGATGCTCTGCATTGTGTGAAAGTGTGTAGATTGGTATAACACGATACTCCCAAGCTTGCTGGTCAGTTCAATGGCTCTTTATTTTGTCCTCCTGCAATTAAAACACATCAGGAGGGACGTTTAACAGGGCTTCTCATAATAGCA
Source organism: Acipenser oxyrinchus oxyrinchus (assembly GCA_030684275.1). Taxonomy (NCBI): domain Eukaryota; kingdom Metazoa; phylum Chordata; class Actinopteri; order Acipenseriformes; family Acipenseridae; genus Acipenser; species Acipenser oxyrinchus. The sequence goes on along the minus strand of CM060250.1, from coordinate 94,204,366 downwards.
CAGTACAGGAAAACACTGCACGTAGCTTCTCCATTAACATTCTCGCGAGATCCCCTAAGTGAGATCTCGTTGTCCATGCACTTTACTTTCACTTTTAACACGCAGAAACAAAAGCATAAAGTGAAATACAAACTCTCTGCTAGACTATTGTTACAGAATTTCAAGCATTATTAACTAATAAATCATTATTATACCCTCTTACTCAAGGAACATGTCACAAATTACGTTTTCTTTGTATACAATTTGTTCTGCGAGTCCCCGTGCGTCCGCCATTATCCCAAACACATATTTCAATTGCAGCCACAATTGCGATATGACACATTATAACAATATCCCCATCCCCAAAACACCTCAGTATGCCTTCGCTATATTAAATTACGTTCTCACCTGCAATTAAAACACATCAGGAGGGACGTTTAACAGGGCTTCTCATAATAGCACAGTACAGGCAAACACTGCACGTAGCTTCTCCATTAACATTCTCGCGAGATCCCCTAAGTGAGATCTCGCACCCTCCAGCTAGCTACGGGGTCGTAAAGAAAACCAGACCTGGAATTAGAATGATAGGCTGGTAACTATTAATACAGCATTAAATTATGCTGCCTACAACAAAGGTCCTGTACTGCTTCCCCACATGTCAGCATCCATATATTTAACTTAAGCTACCCTTGTTACATATGCAAGCTGAGAGCCGAACCATGGCAGAGGGACATCCAGGGTCTAGTTTTAAGTAGAGCTGGGTGTCATCAGCATAGGAGTGAAACATGAGGCTATGTTGGTGGATGAGGTGACCCAAGGGTAGCATGTAGATGTTGAAAAGAAGAGGCCCGAGAACAGATCCTTGGGGGACACCGCATGTGACCGGGTTTGTGTCAGCACTGTTTCCATCACAGAAAACAGACTGCATGCGTCCAGATTGGTAACAGGTCAGCCAGGAGAGACAGGTTCCAGAGATCCTAGCATACTTCTGAAGGTGGTCAAGAAGAATGCTATGATCTATGGAATCAAAAGCAGCAGTTAGGTCAAGGGGGACAAGGACAAAGGGAGCAGCAGCATCAGCATTGAGCAATAGATCATTTACAATCCGGAGCAGAGCAGTTTCGGTACTGTGATGTGGCCGGCAGCCAGACTGCAGAGATTCAAGCAGATTGTTATCTGTGAGATGTTTCATCAATTGGCTGGCTATAGCCCTTTCAAGAGTTTTGGAGAGAAAAGGAAGATTGGATATGGGACAGAAGTTGGATAAGACAGCCCGGTTAAGGGAGGGTTTTTTGAGCACTGGTATTACTCAGGTAGTCTTGAGGGCAGCAGGAACCAGGCCTGAGACCAGGGACAGGTTGAGAGTGTGCATAATGGAAGGAGCAAGATCAGAAGCACAGAGACGGACAAGATTTGTTGGCTAGGAGTCCAAGGGGCACGTGGCAGTAGTTGATTCCAACAATAGGCTGGACATCAGTAATGGAGAGATGAATATTTGGCTTACCGTGTCCCAGAGATATGAGTTCGGAAAAGTATGTTACCCTGGCAGCAGTGAATGCACATCTGTAGCTACTAAGGTGATTGGTCCAAATCTCTCAGTGAACTGTTAGTCCAGACGACCTCCATTTGCGCTCAGACTTGCAACAGGCAGACTTAAGCAGTCGAAGTTCAAGGGTATAGCATGGACAGTTTCAATGTTTCTTCACTATTTTGGTTGTAAGGCAACTGTGTCGATGATCTGAGTAAGGGTGGCGCTGTAGAGGGACAGCGCATCGTCGACCGAAGACGGAAGAGTACAAGTCAGAGTGGAAGAGCCACATTCTAATAGTATTGTAAGATTTAGCAGATCACCTGGGAGTAGAATTTTGTCAGATGAAGTGTAGATTAGGGAGAGGAATTGTGAGAACTCCGCAATAAAAGCAGTTATAATTTGGTGGATGGTAGATAACAGCAAGGATGAGGGACATGGGAGAGGGGCGCTTGATAGCGAGATGCTCAAAGGAAGAGAACACTGGCATCAAGGCAGCAAGCACAGTGTTAGCAATAACAGCAGTGCCCCCACCTCTACCAGTGAGGCATGGCTTGTCAAAGAGCGAGTCGCCATTTGGGGTGGATAGATGTAGCGAGGTCTTATAATTTAGAGAGTGCCAGGTTTCTGCTAGACAGAGAAGATCAAGATTAGTATCAGTTATACGTTCGTTGAGAAGCAGAGATTTGTTAGTCAGAGAATGACAATTCAGGAAGGAGAATTTACAGTTTGTAGCAGGCAGTACAGGGGGAGAGAGAGTAAGTAGCGGTACCTGAAGCAAGTACTTACCAGTGTTAATTCTAGGAGAGGAGAAAGAGTGAGCACGCTTTGTCCATGGGATCCAGACATTAGGTGTCAAGGTGGGAATGAGACCTCTGGTAGCCATAAGGAGAAATTTGGGAAAGGTCCTCGCTCTGACTGCCACAGCTCAGACTGCCCTTGGACATGTGGCCCTTAGATGGCTGGTGCTTAGAACGACTGGCGTTCTAAGACACTGTTTGCAAATTTATACTATCTTGTAGGCCTGGAGCCATATACTTAACACACATTTCTAATCAGCCTGCCAATTCAACACAGCCCAGCACACAAAAGAAATCTAAATTACAATTTAAGTGAAGTCTGGTTACCTTAGCAATCAACTTAACTGTAATTCACTTACCTATTTCGATGTTCGTTTCAGCCAGTGACAGGAAGCACTCGTGTCTCTTCAGTTATGTTCACAAACTTTTGTAAGATGCTTACTGCCACTGTAACTGTACACGGGACATTAAATACCAAGATTGCTCTGGTTGTGAGCTAAGGTCAGAGCCAGTATATCCCTGTTCCTAACCAAAAGCCTAGACATTCCAAACTGTCCTTCTGGCATTTTGTGTTGGCTATTTATTCACAGGGATACAGTCGTACCAAGTTACTCTTTAATTTCCACAGAATAATAATGCAAGTACATATGCCTGTAAATTTTCTTTTCACCATGCTTTGTACAGCCTTGTGATTGTAAAGTACATGCATGCATTGTAAAAAGACCAACAAATCTAACGGAGGGGAGAGGGAGGGAGGGAGGGGAGGGGAAGGGGAGGGGGCAGGGGAGGATTGTAAAAAGAAGATTCCAAGGGTAATGGGGTTAAATGAGGCATTCCAACTTGAGATATAATTTTGATTCAAAGCTTTTTTGAAAAACAGATATGGAAACAACTGAACTTTTTTTTTGGCTCTGACCAACTATTATTTGGCTTGATCTTCACTGTTGATATGTTTTTACCGACACTTAGTCTGATTTATTGTGTTTTGAAATGATAAATGACAAGGGTCTCTCGTTTATTGTAAATGTTATATTACTTTTGGCCAAATTCTTTATTCACAAATGTAAATATGCAAATACATGTCCTTTTAGAAAGTTTGAAAAAAGGCTTGCTGTCCAATTTTTTTAAAATTTTTTATTTAAAAACAGACAAATCCTTGTAATCTACTTTATTTATGTATTAGCCATGGCAAATGCTTTATAACTCTCTCTCTCTCTCTCTCTCTCTCTCTCTCTCTCTCTCTCTGTCTCTCTCTCTCTCTCTCTCTCTCTCTCTCTCTCTCTCTCTCTCTCTCTCTCTCTCTCTCTCTCTCTCTCTCTCTCTCTCTCTCTCTCTCTCTCTCTCTCTCTCTCTCTCTCTCTCTCTCTCTCTCTCTCTCTCTCTCTCTCTCTCTCTCTCTCTCTCTCTCTCTCTCTCTCTCTCTCTCTCTCTCTCTCTCTCTCTCTCTCTCTCTCTCTCTCTCTCTCTCTCTCTCTCTCTCTCTCTCTCTCTCTCTCTCTCTCTCTCTCTCTCTCTCTCTCTCTCTCTCTCTCTCTCTCTCTCTCTCTCTCTCTCTCTCTCTCTCTATATATATATATATATATATATATATATATATATATATATACACTAAACTCATGCTGTCTTGTTTATAGAATTTCATTTACAATTACGAACATGTTTAAGAACACAAAATGCCAAACAACAGACCAATATTCAATACAAAGCTCTGATGGGCACACATCTCCTGTGTGCAATTACAAGTGGGATCAGCAGTGTAAGTTGCTTCTATCTAAAGTTATCACTTTAAATATAGTCAACTGGTAAATGTAATGACAGTTAATGATGCACAACTGACTGAAAACATGTTGGACTGTAAAGATATAACCACTGTAGCAAGGTTTCTTTCCTGAAATGCTTTCAAGATTTTGTGCTCCCAACCAGTATATTAATATATAAGTCATTTGAGTTGAATTACAACATACCACATGCAACATGAAACAGTTTCAATTAAGTGGGAAAAAAAGTTTGTACTCAGTGGAAAATTTGGGACCAAGGATTCAATATTTGAAATGAACAGACTAAAAAACTGAATGTATCCAAATGATTTCATAAAAAATAAACCTTCTGGGAAGGGTTGGTTTTTGTAATATAATGAAACTAATTTTTTCAAGATGCCACGGCATCAGTGCCATTTCTCAAACGAGCCACCGCGTGCTTGATCTTGGGTGACTATTCTTAATACTGTAATAATATTGTATGGACTTTAAATGGCACTGCTGATGGCAGGTGTTTGAAACAGCAATCTAACTACATACATCCACTCTTACACCCAAGTTCAAATGCAGTTCTAATACATATCTGGGTTGTTTAATTCCATAAACCTTATCTGTTGTGCATTTCCATTCGCTACATAGGTCTCGCAGTTACTATTCCTGTTTCACTTCATCTCAGACCATGCAAAACCACATCAGTCATTAGGAAAGCATCATGTTGGTAAATGACAGGAAAGAAGGCAATTTCCCTCTCCAGGTGAAATGACCAAGAAAGTGCAGGACTACCTTAAAGTAAGTCATGCAAACAGAGCCTTTTTTTAACCTAGTACCAGTTACCAGCATGAAAGTAGGTCATTTTTTTTTTGCATTTATGGAATGATTTTGATAGCTAGGACCGCTTTATGTATTTTTTTTTTTTTTTTGTAATGTTTTACAAATATCGGACACAGTTCAAATTAATGTTCTCTGCTCTCCTGAGTTACATGCTTATTGAAAATATTTTCTGAGCAGCAGTAGAGGGCCTACACGTGTAGTGAACTGACTGGATGTTTCTGATACAGCTGAGCAGATATGATGTTTCATTATGCTTTGTGATTAGCAGCAGTATATTGTGTGTGCTTTATAGCAACAGGGGACTTTTAATGGAATAGCAAACACTGTTATCTAGTAAACACATAGAGGTTAGAGTTCAAAAGTGCAGATGTTGCACTCCATGTGATGTTATGCAATAAAATACAAGAGCTGGGTTAGAGTTGAACAGTTATCTGATTAATAATGTAATGTTTGATGTAAACAAAAAAATACTTACTATTAAAAAGCAAATTAGTCTGATCTGGCAAAACAACAGGGTTCATTTTCAATAGATTAAAGTGAAAAATGAGTTCAAGGATAAGCATGAAATCCACTCAGAATGTCAAGATGATGGTTGATTTATAACTATCTGTTTTTTCGGTTTTTATTAATTTCATTTTTCGGTGCATATTTTTAGCTATTTTTGAGTTTTATGTAAATAGTTTTTTTTTCTGGGCTTTTGCTTTTTATATTCTGTATGAAATTATTGTTTTCGGTTACTTTCCAAATGCTTTGGCATTTGTTTCTGCCAAAATATGTATAGTACTCAACAGTACTTGCACACTTAAGTTGTACCTTCTTTTCTGTTTTCCACAACGAAATCCTTACGGTCACAGGCACATTCTTCTGGGGTTTTTGTGTGTAAGCATTTTTTTACATTTTGTCACAATTTGCAATTCTGTTTTAAATACTCTGTATCTTAACTGTAATAGGCTGGTATTGAAGCTGTGTGGTCCAGTGGTTAATGAAAAGGGCTTATAATCAGGAGGTCCCCGGTTCAAATCCCACCTCAGCCACTGGCTCATTGTGTGACCCTGAGCAAGTCACTTAACCTCCTTGTGCTCCGTCTTTCGGGTGAGACGTAATTGTAAGTGACTCTGCAGCTGATGCATAGTTCACACACCCAAGTCACTGTAAGTCGCCTTGGATAAAGGCGTCTGCTAAACAAACAAATAATTAAAAGAGTTTGGGCAGCAGTGTGGAGTAGTGGTTAGGGCTCTGGACTCTTGACCAGAGGGTTGTGGGTTCAATCCCAGGTAGGGGACACTGCTGCTGTACCCTTCAGCAAGGTACGTTACCTAGATTGCTCCAGTAAAAATCCAACTGTGTAAATGGGTAATTGTATGTAAAAATAATGTGATAGCTTGTAACAATTGTAAGTCGCCCCGGATAAGGGCATCTGCAAAGAAATAAATAATAATAATGTAATACAGCTTTAAATCCTCCATTTCTGATTGTAATCTCGTTTTAAATCTCGCAAGTGGAGTCTCCAATAGAAATGTAGGAATATGCTGCCACAGTTGGGGCGGGTTTAAATTATTCAGAATAAATCAATAATAGATACAAGTCAGGAAGGAGGGACACTGACCAGCTGCACAAGGAAAGGTATAGGTATAGTACTAGGTTTTTTTTTAAATGGGAAAGGGGTGGTTAACGTGAAGGGGTGGTCCACTGCTGCTTTTTCCAGTGGTTTCTGGTGTTTATTGGCTATACATAGATTTATTTATTTTTTGTACCAGGGGTGTTATATTGTTTTTTTATTGGTTAAAACCAGAAATCAGAAGCCCTATTTATAACATACCCCCAGCATTTTATTCTGATAAACAGAATCATTAATTACTTACCCCAAAACATATCAAGATGTTTGTCATTGGTTAATCTATACAATAATACTGACCAATAATAACAAAAATACTTTGCACAACAACCCGAGGACTGAGAAAGCACACTATTGAAAATTTGCTGTGATGCTCGATGGGTTCTTCCTGGTTACCAAATTACATCAATAAAATGAACAACTAGCCCTGTCCTCCAGCAGTCGAAACCCATTTGACTTTTACTAAAAGGTCACCTTTGCTAAACCTCTTGGGTTTTCTCAACTAGAAAATAGTTTTGCCTAATATCCTCCAATTGTTAAAACGTTACATCATCATGCAATCATCTGGAGACGTGCTAATCCCAGATCAATCTTGTTTGATTGTGAGGGGATGTGATTGTTCTGCATTTAGGCTGGAAATGGTTGGGAACTGTATTTCCCAATGTGCTTTACGAATGAAAGGAAGATTGCACCATTGAGCCAAGTCAATGACCTCAGTAAGTGAAAAATATGCACAGGTCAACAAGGGCTGTTGTGCTTCATGATAACCCAGAAAGGTGAACGGCAACAATACACTTTGTGTTTTATGTTACTTATTTGCTGCACTCATAGTATTTAAGTAAACCTCTCAATGAACTTTGTTTTCAGCGTACCGTACATACTTGTATGAGAGGAATCAAGCCCATTATCTGAACGTCAGTTAACTAGGTTGTCAATTAACTGAAGCACTACCTGATCAATAAAACATGTACATGTATGTTTTAAGCATCAGATGTTTTACAGGTGTGGCGGGGTGTCCCGCCCCTTTAGCACACATTGCAAAATGTATAGATGAGTTATTCAAGTGAAGGAAGCCCTGGGAGTCTAAGATAAACATGACGTGTTAGAGAACAGTGAAAATTATTGTTATTTCTTAATGTTTTTTAACCACACTTTTTAATCGACAAGTTTCCAGATTAATTTGTTTGGATGCTATCTGTAGCCAGGTCAGGCAGATGATCTGATTGTTATCTGGCCACTCAATGGAACAGTAATAATGACTCACATCCCATTCATACAGGCCTGTAGGTTCCTACCAGCCACCTTTTATGTGCAGCACCTTGTTATCAGAGATTTGTATTTAAAATAAACTATTGAGCCATTTTCAAGCTTTTTTTCCTACAAAGTATAAAAGTTAAAATATTAATAACAATAACAACAACAACTACAATAATAATAATAATAATAATAATAATAATAATAATAATAATACTACTAATAATAATAATACATTTCAAAATTAAAATAAACCAGCTTTACGATACCTGATATACCATACTCATTTCTAGTTTTGTAACTTTAACTGGTATTTTTCTCATTTTGAAAAAATAGTTATTCAGTTATGTATTTGGTTTAATAAATGATTCATGCAGAATCTTCAAAAACGGGTAATGGATCAAGTGCATTGACAGAACAAAACAATATATAATAATTAGGCAAGCAGCTGCAAGATATATTTAAAGAAAAGAGGGAGCTGTAAGATCATATAGCATTTACATCACTTTTATAAATGGCTAGTCCTGTTAAAGTGGGATGGGGTACCGGAGGTCAAGGGAAAAGCTGCAGACAGTTATAATACTTTCATTTGCATGTTTGTATTGCATTATGATCATTATGATCGAATCCTAGTTATATTTGTAATATTGTGTGGTGTGTGAGATACATTACTTGTAAATCATCATTTGTAGAAATATGTATATGAAAAAAAATATTAAATCATTTTGCAGGAACAATTATTGTAGGTTTGTTTCAGGATAATACAGAAATATTCTCTCAAAGTTACAACAAATTCAAGGCAGGTTTTAGCATGCACAGGAACTTGTTGAACTTTGCTTGAAAGCTTTCAATCAATGAATGGACATTGGGACACTGCTAATCAATGATCAGTCACTACGGAATTTTGTGTCCATGTTTGCATTGTCTACGATTTCAAAGAAAGACCCTTTACAAGAAATCACTCCCCAGAATTAAGATGTGTGTCTTTTACACTTTACAAATAATCTGGATAATAAATAATCAGTTTTTTTACATAGTTGCATATCATTTTCAAATAATCACTAACTAAATCCACCACCTTCTCCATTAACTGTAAACTGTAAAGATGTTCTGGCCTGCAATTTCTATTCATAATGTGACATTAAAAAGAAAGGTATTTCATGTGAGAAATGCATTAGTGCAGGTCCTGAGTATTGTATTGCTGTTTAGTTGCAATGCACCCACATATTAAATTGCAGTATGAACATATTTTGTTTACACATCTGGTTGTGTATTTGTAATGTAAATGCCATGTAATAACAAATACATTTCAATGTGTAATTACAGAAACTTAATGTATAGTGCAAACAACTAACCACCTGTATCTCCAGGTCTCTAGACAAGCAGAGCTACAGCTGAACTACCAATTATGTTCTATTAGCTAGCTAATACCAGTGGAAGTCAAAAATTACAGAATACACAGAGGGTACTGTTTTGCAATTCATTTTCAAGTAGAAACTGGAAATTGAAACTATGTTTTTCCTTGTCAATGTTCGCAAGTCAAGCCCTTTGTCTCTTTAAATGCTTCTCCCAAAGTTATGGGATTTAAGGGTCTATTCATAAAGGGTTAACGCCTGTTGAAATGAGAAAATGATCAGATTTCGTCCACAGCCACCTATTTAATGGCAGCTGCTCTTCATAAGAGATAACTCAGCTGCATCGTTAAGCCCCAACGATTTTCATCTATGAAGGCATGTTTTTAACAAATTGAGAGAAAGGTTAACGATTACCTCATTAGCATAAAGTTTTCATCCATCCTGAGTGTCAACCTGCTATTCATAAGAGTGAACGACAGCAAAATGCTGCTGATAACTAGGAGTTTTCTACATTCAAGTCTAAACTATTTTATTACTACACTTGCTTTGTTATACAGTTTGACAAACCCGTGATTAACAACAACAACAACACCATTACTATGACTACGACTACTAAGACTACTATGACTAATAATAATACATTAAAGGATTGATGGTTTTAAACTGAAGTAAAATCAATATTAAGGAGTTGTTTGTCATTCATCTTGTTACAGCATGTCATTATCAGTATTACATTATAGTACACTTCATAATAGAAATCAGTACTTTTGTTCAAATATTCATACATGATAGTTTACAAGCATACATTTTATTTTTTCTGTTTTCAAAGTTAGTTTTTAAAAATTAAATGTTTGATATTTATAAAAACTGTTCTTTACAGTTGTTGCCTTTTGTTAACAATAGTCTACCGTATACTGTTTAAACAATACCAAACCCCATCAAAACAGACTTTAAAAACACATGTGCACATCCATTTACCCCAGTGCTGAGTTATCAAAAAAGAAAACTGACACAAAATGTACTGTTTAAAATGCTCAAATGTAAGCAGTCATATGAATATATGTACATACTGAAAAGCCTTCTGGAAAAAAGAATTTATCACATTTCTAACAAAGGCTGACAATGCTTGCAATATAAATCTGGAGGAGAGGTCTGCTTTGATTTGATACAGTGCTAAGAGTTTTTTTTATCACACTATCAGCTATTTATGAGTTTCTAGACACTCAGGCCTGGATGTTCATATATGAGTCTAATATTATTACAAGGAAAACACCTCATGAAATGGATTCAGTCTGTATGCCTTGGAACTGAAAAAAGATGAAACAAATTGAAATATCTGGTGTGAGAAAAAAAGATAGAAATCCTTTACTTAAATTCAACATAATAAACACTACAGCCAAGAGCCTTTGACGCATGTGTTCCTGTTATAATACAGTAAAATAAACAATACAGAGACAATACTTTGTTGTTCAATATAGGTGCTCAATATAGCAAATATGGTATATTACACAGAATACTTCATTTTCTCCCTCAGAAAGCATGGGGCACAAATTATTATTTAAAGATAGAAATGATAACTAAGCAATGATATTTACATATTCCAGACATATACATTTTGGTTCAAATATGTTTTAATTTGCTTGTTTTCAGATTTGGAACACCTGTTTAATCAAACTACATATATTTTAAAAATAGTAAACTCTGACACCCTGGGACACACAACTGTTGGAAACACAAATCTGCCTCATATAGTTCATTAGTGAGAAAACAGTTGATCAAAGCTCAGTAGAAAAAACATAAACTGTTAAAACTAGTTTATATTGCCGCATATAGCCTGTTTTCTATTTTTAGTTTTTGATAATGAGCAGCTTTTAATGTGGGGAACAATATAAGACTTTTAGTCGTTTAGAAGTCAATTAAATGCAGCCCCACTTAAAATTGAGTGCAATTTTAAACCTTAAACTTAAGTCTTTGAGCGACCATGTTTAAAAATCACACTTGTTAATTTAGCCATTTAAAGGCCATTTAAATCCAACTTGACCCATGAAGTCACTTTTTATTATTTGAGAAAATCTATTTAATTACACAGTGTGTTTTAATATAATATGGAAATATTCCATAAACACTTTCAATTTAACTTTTCTAAAGCCAAACATTACGTTATTTATGGAAAGCCACTTTCAGCAGTTTTTTTTTTAAATTTTAACCAAAGCATTATCTCTGCTAAATGACAATGTGTCCAAAAAAAAAAAAGAAGAAGAAAAAAGAAAGCCTTATGGGAGCAAAAGCGTCTTCATAGACGTGCAGTTCATAACTTGATTGATTTTAAGGTCCTGCTTATAACTTATAAAGCCTTAAATGGATTGTCCAGTCTAATTTAAATGACCTTTTTAATGCCATATGTTCCTAGATGGCCACACTGATCCCAGGATGCTGGGTTTCTTATTATTCCTAACATTAAAAGGTTACAGGTGGTACAGCCTTCAGCTACAGGGCCCCTACACTATGGAATGATCGGCCTAGTTCTGGAAAGGAAGCACCAACTGTTGCAGCTTTTAAAACCAGACTAAAGACACATTTTTATAATCTTATTTATCCTAAAAAGATTGCATTTTTCTTTCTCTTGTTTTTTGTTTCTTTATTGTCTTCTGTTTTGACTGTTTTATTGTATTTACTGCTTTTATTGTCTTCTCTTCTTTTTATTGCTTGCTACTTCTTTTACAGCTGTCAATATACTGTTTTGTCCATGTAAAGCGCTTTGCAGCAATTTATTGCGAAAGGCACTATATTAAATAAAGATTGACTGATTGATTGATAAGCAACAATATATAAAAAGGTTGCTGTTTTACTTTTCTCTGCTGCTGTACAAAATGTGTCCTTTTCATTCCATTTAAAGTAGATTGTTACAATACAATGCAATACAATACAGCTTGTTAGCTATTCATTTTTAATTTAATTTGGCATTGCAATATAATTCAGTACATAATAATTTCATTTTTCATAAATCATATTTAATTATTTATATTGAAATAACTTATAATTCATAGTTATATTTATTGTGTTTTATTTATTTATTTTTCATGTTAGCATGTATTAACTGATTTTCAAGCCAGCCTGAAACCATTTGCAGAATTGAAAGCTGAGTGACTATTATTACCCTTACCCCATTTTAATGTTATATTATAAAACTGCTCCAAAATGTCACCTAATTAGTACACATATGTATTTGTAATAGGTAGGCATAGTGTTTTTCAACAAAGTTTAAATATACACTGGTATAATATATATACTTTTTGTAAGCATTTCAAAGCACAAATATACTTTGGTCCCTTAGTACAATACATTTTAAAATACAACACAGCAATTCTACAAGTCATTTCTTATTTATTGAAAATATTCTACAGGTTGTCACAATTGTCTGTCCCTTAGATTTATCTATGCAGTTTTTCTTCACAGTTACGTACATAACCTAGTTCCTGGAAGCTGATTGACAGGGACAGGTTTGTGAGAAGGTGTTGAGCATGTTGTTAAAATCTGACACCCAGGAACAAGGCGTCTGCAAGTCAACTTACAGTACTGTATACACAAACCCAAACTCACAGCCTTCCCCCTAATTACTTATGAACAACATAAATATTACAGCAACTAAAAACAAAATTCCATACAAAAGAGGTGTGTTTCTTCTTTTAGCAAATTAACCACTTAAAAAACATCCTTTGAATTTAAAAGTTATTTTTCAATCCCTAAACACTACAGCCGTGCCACACATAACACTGCTGATCAGAAAGCTGAAAGAAAGAAACCACATGTGTATTAATATGGAATGAATGACTAAATAAACATATAACTTTACAGTGTAACTAATTGCCCTAATTTGAAATGTAAACATACAGGTTTTTAACTTACCAGCGGGTCTGGGATGTGGTTCTGCAGAGCTTCAGACCACTGGTAGAGCAATATCACAAACCTTTTTAAATGTCTGCAAAAGTAATTTCCCTCAAAATGTACTTCATTTCCTTTCTCAAGAAGCCTCTAAATGTGGTACAAGTGGAAAGTTTGGTTTAGGCTTTAATAGTTGTATAGTATACATTGGCTGGGTTTACATGCACATGAAAATCGACTCTACAGTCTTGACTCTGTGACGTTGTCACATGAATCTGTGATGTTGTCATGCAAAACAGCAAAAGAATGTCCTTTGTTCAGCGTGACTTTAAGGGCAGGGTCAATCGCTTTCTCACGATAAAAAAATAGCTGTAAAAACCCATGTAAACTGGAGATGGCGTTGTGCTTGTGGCTCAAGAGGTTTCAGTAGTCAAGATCCTGTTTTTCTGAATTAATATCACGTAATCTCCAGCAGAAAGGCCGTACAAAACATTGCCCCCCCCCCAACACACACACACTGTACATTTACGGAGTACTTCAACACTAGAACCGCCACGGTTCTACGCATACCTACAACCGCCAGTACATTTTAAACACCATCAATATTAAAATGAAAGACAAACTATTGGATACAACTCAAAAGTTTTATTCAAGCACATCATATCAAACATCTGCACAGCCAAACGCCGTATTTAAATTAACAATTAAACATAACATGGTTTATTTTCTAACTTACCACATATAAAGCACTACTTAAAACTATAATAAAATAAACATTTCAAAAGAAACTAGTGTGTAAAAAGGGTATATGCACATACAAAACTGTAAATACAAAAGTAGTTTTAAAACAAAAGTAACATACGATTTAGCTTGCGTGTGTGTCACCTGCAGCACAGAATCCAGGTTGCAGTTTTGTGATGAAGCACTGTGGCTAGCTTCAAGATGAAATCTCTCCTACATTGTATAAAACAAAGGAATTGATGGCTGCCAGGTCCATTAGAGATAACAACAGGCTTGTATAAATATATATTTATTTTAAATTGAATATTGTAGGTTATATTCAAAATAAAAACATGTATTGTAAAAGGCGGTTCTAGTGTTAATGAAATTTAACTTTTAGATGTTCCACAAACACACACACAGACACACAAATATAAATTCTAAGTTGTAAAACTTGTAGAAATTATATTTCATATAATTGTGTGTGTGTGTGTTGGAAAGGTAACCAGGCAAACAAGTAGCTAATGCACGGCGTAATTCAGAATGTGCACGGCATCACGTGAATTCACGTATCTTGTTAAATGTTTTTATCTTCATGGCAAAGCATGCAAGCTCTTCTCACGATATTTAAAGTCGTTCTTTCCCTAATTAGCATGCAGAGAGGGACATCAAAATATCCCCTCCCCTAAATCACTATGACTGCAGTAATTAGCATTGTCACGGCCCGATTTGTCGTCCCAAATCATATTTCCATGGAAATGCAATTCTGACGGCCAAAACATTGTGAGGAAAACTGTCATGACGTGTCCATGTAAACACCGTCACAGAGAGACTGGATCGACAATATAATTATTACCTATAATAATAGACAAACAGACAGATAGAGGCAAACAGACAGGCAGTCAGAGAACAAATATACTAAAATACTGAGCCATACAATTGCCAATGTCTTCTAAAGATATTTTAAGAAAGATTGAATACAAATAAAAACAAGAGTATGGAATTACATTTTTACAATTCACATTAATTTTTACAGACCACAAAATGTTCCATATTACAGTTGGAGACTATTAATAATACCTTGTAAGCTGTACTAACATCGTGGAGGCATATCTGTTAAAAACAGAACAGTTAGATATCATATCCTGCAAATTGCTGTCAATAACTGCACCACAAAGTTTTCAAATTAATGTTGAAAGTATTAAACAGCAGCATACTATACAGGGTTAAAAAGAACCTGTATCCAAAATAAATTGCACTTTTTTCTAAGATAAACCATTTTATATTGCAGATGTATTATAAACTGTATTTTAGAGGGAGATCACATGCATGTGGTCAGTGCTGAGTCTCTGACCCAGCCTCCAGCTCACATTACACACTATTTATAACATCCCCTTCGCTTTCTCCCCCTTAAAACAGCTCCTTGGAACCACCTTCTACTGGCTTCAACCTCCCCTCCTGTCATCTGAGAAACTCTTCAGCAGCTTATCTTGGTACGTGTGTTTATCCAAAGTAGCCTGGCAACTGCTGTGAATGACTTGGATTATCTGAGCTCCCTTTAAAAAAAACAAAAAACGTTGGTATCTGCTTTTTTGTGGGCTGATCGCATGCAGTGAAAACTGAAAAGGGTTTTGTAGCTTGGATCATCTGAAGTTTTCCTCTGGAACCTGACACTTGCATGCCATGGATCATACACTTTTTGGCTGCCTGCGCAGCCCCCATGCCCCTGCACAGGGCTTGCACCCGGCTTTCTCGCAGTCGTCTCTTGCCCTCCATGGAAGATCAGACCATGTGTCCTACCCGGACCTGTCCACCTCCTCGCCGACCTGTATTATAGCTGGATATTCCAATGACGAGGGCCTGTTTGCAGGTCAGCATCACAGAGGGCATCACCAGCAACACCAGCAGCAGCAACAGCACCACCAGGCTTTACAGCCTAACTGGAACATTCCTCAGATGCCCTCTCACTCAGCTGCCACCAGACATAGCCTCTGCCTTCAGCCCCCAGACTCAGGATCTCCTGATTTGGGAACCAGACCCCCGAACCTGTGTGCCAGCACACCAAGCCTGAGTACCAGCACCCCAACAGGGGCATCTTGTGTACCAGGGGACTTTGGCAGACATGCTCTTTCCCCAGCAGAGGCAGAGAAAAGGACTGGCAAAAGGAAAAGTGATAGCTCAGGTAAGACATTAATCTGTAAGGTAATGATTCAAGTTATGTTTACCCATACTGACCCACACAGACATGCTGACTCATAGTAAAAAATATCTGCTCTAGAAATGATCTATACTTCAAAATGTTGGTATATATAAATAAACAATGTGCAATAAATCTAAAAATAATACATACAAAAATACAAATGGAAAGGACAAGCTATATTTTGAAACAGAAAATCTAATATAGTAGTCTTGAATTGTGTGAACAATTATGGTTAATGTGTTGTGTGACCTATGTAATATGCAGCTTTTTCAAAACTCAGATTTACACAACTGTTTACCCATCTAATCCTTGCATTTAATTATATGAGACTCTAATGCCCCACCAATATTGTTTTAATATTAAAGCAAAGCTGAGTAATTTTAAAAGATTGCTGGTTTAGCTGTATTTCACAAAACACTATGAAAAACAATATGCTGCACTTACTTTTCATTCAACTTCTACCTGCTTGGATGTTTGCACATATACTGTACAGCATGGACATGCCCATGCTTTTATTATAAAGGCAACATTGTAAAAATTCACAAAGTCACTCGTTACCTTGTGAAAGGATCAGTGACTTATTATAAAAACATGCCGCCATTGTATTTAAAAGACTGATCCTTGTATTGCTGAAAAAAAGAACTCCCAATAACAAAAAAAACACAAGCATAATTATACAAAAATGATTATTATAGCCTTCTTAATAATATAACAAAAGTGGTAATAGATTTTGTGAACGTGTACAAATAATGTGACTATGGACTCGTGTTTCCCAATTCTTATTGGACTGTAGTATAAGTACAGTATGTCATTTGCTTTTATACCCTTACAGCTGTGAGTAGGTTATATTATTTTTTAGAGGTACACTGCCCCTAAAAAAGTAAAAAAACAATAATGTCTTAAATTTTAACTTGTACGTCTATGTTCCAAACAAATACAGTATGCCACTTGTAATTCATTTTAGTAATTTAGTAATTAATCTGCATGGCAATTTAAGTGTGCACTTGTTTATCTGTAGTATTTTATAGGCCTATAATTAATTATAAAAGCATTAATTACCACTTTATTATTATTATTATTATTATTATTATTATTATTATTAATAATAATAATAATAATAATATATAATAATAATAATAATAATAATAATAATAATAATAATAATCCTTAAAAGTATACATTTTTAGAATAACATGCCTATAATATATTATTTAGTTGTGTTTTCAAACTGTAATAGAACACTCTGTGATAAGACTGCAGACTCTGGAACATTGGTTGTTATTGCTTTCAAGTGTTTATTAACACAAAGTACAGCCTGTTATAGAAAATATACCATACAACAGGTTCAATGCTTACATAACGACAACCACATTTTAACTAGAAAAATGTGAATTTAAATTAGCACAGCTTTTATTGTCCACATTGCATGACTGTGAGCACTTAGACACAAACACCCTCAAATGAGCCTTCTTAGTTAATTAGGTCTTCAACAGCAGACTTTGAAAATAATAATACAGTCTTTAAATGACTCAAGCGTGTATGAATAGGGAATATGTTCTGTTTTTAATTGCCCTGAGCAAAATCTTTAATTTTTTTTAGAAAGAAGTAAAGCTTTTTAAAGGTTAATATAATATTTGAATTTGAGATTGTCTTAAGCAAACAGTAGAAACCCTACTGGTACTTCATGTGGCATATGCCATCTAAACCACTGAAGCCAGTTCAAATATCGCTGTTCTAAGATGAGGAGATTAATACTGTACCACGACACATGAGACAACATCTTCTTAGTTTCTGTGGGTTACCATCACTGTTAAAAGAATGCAGTATAATCAATATAATCAGGATTTCTTTGAGCTGTCTTAGTCCCCCTCAATCTAACCTAACAATGTACCTATTTGTCACCTGAATTTTTGGAAGGTAAATCTATATAATAAATAGAATATTCTGTGTTTGGAGAGAGTCGGGATGCTTTATATTGCTATAAAAGACGATCAATAAGAAATCAAATATTATTGTCCTTTATTTGCATTAGTGTAGTATGTTTTGTTTTTGTCAGCAGAGAAAATAAATGAGATGGAAATCCATTTCCATGTTAATCTTTGCAATCATGCAGTGAATGGTCTATACTCTAAAGTGTGAATTATTCCTCTGTGAACCCATAGTTCTTTCAGGATTGCATTTCTGTGCCAAAAAAGTTACAGGAAAAGGTTGTTTGGTCAAATAATGTAAAGGATTAGCACAACATCAGCATAGTCATTATTGGCACTTTTGACATATTGGTATTGCATTAAAATAAGTGTCTGTCCAAGATGGTTAATAAACACAAAAACACAAAATACTGCTCTCTAGTCACAAAGATTTTATTTACTAGTATTAAAGGCTGTCTATTAATTAAATTTGCTATTGATAAAAACTGTTCCGGACTGATATTAGCTTCTTTAAAATAAATCCTGAAAACTGGTATTGGTGCTTTTCAAACTCTGTTTTTCTTTTTCACTTTTTAGGGTGTATTCAATAGACCTAAAGGTGGCAGACTTAAATGCAGTCTCTCTTCTTTTTTCAATAGACAGAAATGCTCTAAAGAGACACATAGCATTGTTATGTTTGGTTTTCATAACCGTAATACACACATTTATATTAACTCTGTAACAGTAGTTTGATCTGCCACTATTAAGATTGATCGAATAGACACCGTTGACTCAAGTTTACCACTTATTGAAAATACATGCAGTGATTTAAGGCCAAATGATTGATATATTAAAAAGGCTGAATGTCAAGCAATATTTATTCGGATTAAAGGATGACATCATAATATTTTTTTTCAAAGAAAATTGCCTTCCTAATATATATAGTCTGAATGGTGTGTGATTAATTTTCTTTTTTTATTAGCTTACCCATATGTACTGTACATTCTGAGTACTGTGGGATAAAGACCCCTCAAAGTCAGTTGAATTTGTACCTTAATAAACTAAAAACATACCATTTTATTACCTCCTTAAAGGTTTTGCCACCACCATGCAAATGAATAAATGTTTTTCTACACCTCCTAGAAAGATCTATCCCATACGTTATATAATTCTAAACAAGTGGACAAAACTGAATTTCCAGTTTACAGCAACACAATCTCTGTCCAGTATATATTGGATGTCTTAGAAAATCCTAATATTTTTGTTTGTGTAGTTTTAATCAATTAGACCACTCATGTTTTTCATATAAAATAAAGAGTTTTAATAATGATACTGAATTATTTACATTTAAGAAGAAAGGAGTTAAAGCAAGAATGGCATTTTTATCAATGCAGCAAAGGTGAAATTCTTTAGGCTGTTCAGTGGAGTAGCTAAATTATGATCATACATTTTTTCACCTATTGAAAGTTTTAACCCATATTCTATTACTTTGACATATCTGTCTGCCAGAACAATCTTTGAACAGTATCATTAGCAATTTAAATTTTATTGTCCAGTATGCAGGTAATAATAGTTTGTATTATATTATTTTTGTATTATATGTCACTCTAAATCCTTATTTTTATGTTGCAAAGGTTGTTTTCAGAATTACCTCTAATCAGATCATGTACAAATAATCCCTGTAAATTAAACAGAAATACAGTCAGTACTTGGATATCCCTTACCCAGAAACACGTCACTTTTACCGCCTAGAATAAAATCAATCCCCATTATATACATGTAACAAATTAATGCACTTACCTGTAACAAGCGATTTCCGACTCCGTCACCAGTTTTCTGATACAAAGCCAATCTCTTCAACGTTACAGTTATAATGTATTTATTTATCCATCACAGCCCGTGTTTTTTTTTTTGTTTTTTTTTTCGCATGCCAAATCAATTACTGTGCAGTTATGCAGCACTTCCTCATTCACATGACAAAAATGCAGCAAAAACAAAGCGAGCGAGGCAAGCTACTGTAATGTAAAAGTTAATCATTAACACTAGAACTGGATTTTCTTACTACCTAGAACCGCCATGCCGGTCATTTTAACCAGTACATTTTTAAACAGCTTCGATATGAAAATGAACGACAAACTATCAGATACAACTCAAAAGTTTTATTCATGAATATCATATCTAACATTTGCATAGCAGAAACACCATATTTAAATGGAAAATTAAAGAAAAAAGGCTTTATTTTCAAAAATTAAAAAGAAAAACTATTATAAAATAAACATTTCAAAAGAAACTAGTGTGTAAACAGGTGTAAACAGGTATATATACATCCAAAATTATAAAACCAAAATCATTTTTTTCTAAAACTAACATGAAAAAAGAAAATATAACACTACTTCTAGTATGAAGGCTCCTATTGTACTGTATGTAATGTAGCCTATAGGCTACTGTAGCCTGCCTGTTGTCTGTCTTCGTACTGTATTGCTCTTTTTGTTGATTTGTTGTATTTATTTATATCTTACACTTCTCATACACTTGTAAGTCGCTTTGGATAACGGCGTCAACTAAATAATAATAAGAATAATAATAATAATAATAATAATAATAATAATAATAATAGGTTGTGTAACGTGAATGCTTTGAGTGAAACATACTTCACAAACACTCTGAATAACTGAATAACAATCCACACAGGGCAAATATGTGTCTGAAGCCGGGCGTAACTCACTGCTCTCAAATAAAACAAAATAATGTCTCAATATTTCTCGAAAAAGACAACTACAGTACTTCTAAATGGAAGCCTACTTTAAAACACAGTCCTTTCAACAAAGTATTGGATAGGTGTGCTGACTGTACAATGCACTATTATTATTTTGTTTTAGAAATTCATCAGATATAGTGGTACAGTCAAATGGTATTTTTTCTAAGGCATTTATTTATTATTAATGTATGTGAAAAATATTTTACCAGGATAAATGACCCTGAGATCAACAATATTGTTTTTTACAAGGGCCTCCTGGGGGGCAGCAGGGCCCACAAAGCCTCACTGTGACATCCATGCAAATAATACAAAAACATACAATAAAGAACTTCACTGATGTTATATATATATATATATATATATATATATATATATATATATATATATATATATAGAGAGAGAGAGAGAGAGAGAGATTAACAATACACTTCCATTGTCCAAACATCAGGGAATAGATTATTTCTCATGAAAAAGTAGGATTTGCTTTACAGAATAGAAATCTTATGAAGGAGTCAATGGTTAGAAAATAATCTGTAAACCTTGCCTCTTGGTGGTTTGATGAAGAAAGACAATCAGTCCAAAAACATAAACACCACACAGCTGAATATCTAGATATGACAACTGCTTCATTTCAGTGTAATCTTTGGTTGGTGGTGACGTCAGCGTCCAGGAAGCAGCACACAGACAGATGGTACGGGGCTGAAACGGCCGCAGCTGCATATTTATTAAATAATAAAACATACACGTTTTATAAAACAAAAAGAAAAAGGCACATTGGCCAAAGCAAAACAAACACAAACCATTTAAAATGTTACTAAAATGAGTACCCTTCACTCTGTAGTCGTGGTAGCATTCGCGCTCTCTTTCTCTATATGTATGTCTTGTCTCCTAAGTTCTCCATTTAATGAGCCTGGAGTGGGTCCTTTTATAATTACCTTATTAAGGCTCCAGCCACATTCCCATGAGATTAATAAGGATGGGGATTTAACACCATCCACACCAACAACACATTATAAGACTTTTTCAAATAATAAATAATAATGACAGACGGTTCCCGTCCACCCGCACACAAAAATCAATAATAACAATAATAACAATGATAATACAAATGAAAACAATAATCATACATAAATGTATACAACGGGTGGGCACCCCGTCAGTTCTAAACGGCATAATTAGAATCAGGTTTCTGCAGGCATTCTATATGGAACACAGAGCTGTATTTCAGGGGTTCTAATGCTTCATGTAACCCATCTTCTAATTATTGACTACTAATGCTTTTAGTTGGATCGCAGAATAAAACACTCTGAGGTTCATTATATAAGAAATATTAATTAATATATCATGTGTTCGGAGTCTCTTATTTGTTAACCTTCATTATTCAAAGGTCATATATTACAACTATGGTGAGTCCCAATTCTTTGGATAATCAGTTTTATTAAATCAATAATCTATTGCTTTATTAATAGGTTTTCAGATCTTCTGATATATTTACACTTGTGTCTGGTTAGTGTGAAAATCATTTTTCATTTGAAATGTTTTTTTTATTTTTTTTTAAATTTAACTTTATTTTTTCAAGGTTGTTTTTAAGAAGCACGCCGTCAGCTGGTTGCCTCAAATTAGAGCAACTTCATTGCAGGCAACCAGACCGTGGCAGAAGTAGGGAATTTAAGATCTGTTTTTTTCCACTGTGTCATCTCATCCATCTACCCAAAGACATTTAAGAAGCACAGTAGATATGTTGAGATAAAGTGGCACAGTTTAATGACAGTGCTAAAGTAATGTAGAGTAAAGTTTGACATTTAATCAAATACGTCACTTTATAAGATTTGCCAAACTAATGTTACCATCATTCCCTGGGGATTTTTCTGTTCCCAAAGGTATATTTCTGTTGTAATAATCTCTTGATTTTGTATTTCACAAGGGCAATCACATGATGTCTGACAGAATCACCGTTAATAGGTTGAGCTTCTCATGACACAGACTATTTGTTATTTCAAAGAAAGTACCTATTCTACTATGTATGGCAACCTTTCATTTCTGTATATAGAGCAACTGTGTTGCTATAGGATTCCATTTATAGGAATCCTGACAAAAATAGTGTTGAATTAAATCACATGATGCCATTGTCTATCTATTTAAGTTTTTTTTTTTTTGCTTCTTGTATTTTTTTAATATTATTTTTGTGTGTTTTACAGTGCTCTGTTTAGACTTGTTGTTTTCATTCCTAATTAGCTTTTATTTTTTTTTAAGTAATACATGTTTGGGATCAAGGTAGATTAATTACAGAATTGAAACTTGAATCAGATTAAATTGGTATTTTGTATTTGCATGAACTTACTTGATTATTTAATTTAAAAAACTGTTTCATGAAACAAGGCTTTGCTATTGGATGATGTAAGCTCACATGTCTTAAGATGAGATGATTTGCCACAGGATTTGGAGCAGCAACCTTTTAGCAGTGTAGCTATCATAAGATATCACAGATTTGTCTGTACAGAATTTATTTATAACATTTAAATAATAATCATGAGATGTGATAATGCAAGTAGTAGCATTCCACTGACCATGTTTTATATGGATTGTGTTTGCATACAACTATGATTCAACCAAAAATAAAGATAAAATAAATGTACATCAGACTTGCTGTAGCTAAGAAATGACACATCTGCTACAGATCATTGGGAAATATACAGGATATACTGGCAAACCCAGGTCTGGATGGATTTTGGAATAGAACTACTAAATAAATCAACTGTTTTTAGTATTTTTTTGGTAGCAATCATTTTCACAAGCATCCAGTTTGATAGTTATTGCTTGTGTGCACACATTGCTCTAAACTCACTGTATGCATTGATACAATGTTGCTTTGTTACATATAGCACTCTGTAATTTCATTTCTAGGCTAATATTGTGCAGCTATAGTGTAAATGTATAAAAAGCAGCCACTGCAGCTTACATGTTGGGGAATGTTTTATGTAAATGTGTTTCAATTTGTTGAAAGGCATTTTAAAGACAAAAATACTTTAAAAGCCAAAATACACAAAATGTACAACAATGTGGTATTGCAATGTTATTCATTACACTGCACATATGTTGTGGATCACTAATACCACTGTCAGTAACGTTTCATTCTCAACTATCTTCTGTTTTAAATGAACACACTATTGCTGTATATAAACACATGTTATCAATCCATCTGAATTTCTAAAGCAATGTTGATGCTGAAATTGCCAATAGAAACACTTTTCACTATTTGTGTGACTTTTAGACTTTCTTGCAGAATACGTTGCAATTTGTGAGTCTGGAAACATGTCTACTATGAGGTGCTGTATTCAAATACGGTGAGTGAAGGGTCATGATGCTGCGTGAAGGATTATGTTTCGGAGCGCAAGGAATCAGGTTGCAGCGCAAAGGATTGTGGGATATATAGTGCTTGGGAGAAATGCTTCTATTGAGTCAATGGAGCCATGTCATATTTCGTAAATTTTTTTGCAGATTTTCGCTATGATAAAAAGTAAGGCATCAAACTTTTGAAGTACATTTCACTTTTGCCCAAGATCTCTTCAAGAAAACGCAACATTGACAAATTACGACAGTATGAAATTATTATGAAAAATGTTATTTTCCGAGCACAGTCACGTATTGTTACACATGCACAGAAATACACAGCACAGATATTCTACGATCAGCACAGCATTCGGAAGGGTAAAGCTGAAGAGACTTTTGAAGCTTTATCAAAGATAGTATGTTCATATCTTTGGTTATGTTCTTTATTAATTTGTAAAATAAAGGTATTTTTTAACAGTTTTTCAAGAATACATTAACCACACAAATTACAGATGGGGATGCCTGATTCAATCGCTTGCCCTTTCCCAGCAGATATATTGTTATGTGTATTGTTAATATTTGTAATGTTATGTATTCCCAACATTACCAATGCTACTCTAATGTTACACATTTAAATACTGTTACTCTATATTTGTACGCACACAGGACTGTGCTCAGAAAAAAAAAATCATAATAACAATAATAATTTGTCAATATTGCCATTTTCTTTAAGAGATCTTGGGCAAAAGTGAAATTTACTTCAAAAGTTTCAAGCATTTTTTTTTTTAAATAGCGAAAATCAGTGAAATATGATGCAGCTCCATTGACTCAACAGAAACATTTCTCCTGCGCTCTATATATCCCCTAATCCTTCGCGCCAAAACATGACCTTTCACGCAGCATATCCAGACCCCTTCCTCACCAAAACATGACCCATCGTGCTGCATAACCGATTCCTTGTGCACTGATCATTCACTCGCTGCATTTGACAGACATTTGTCTGAAATGGTGCCTCATAGTCTACTACAGATTTGCTGAACTAGTCACAACATGTAAAGGTCTCTGCATATGTAACTTTCTTGATCTCCCTTTTTACTTTGGCAACAAAAGTTTTTAATTGATGCACTGGTTTTCTGAGTGTCACTGGCTTTTGGTGTTTTTGTGATCTGTGTTTACCACAAACATCATTCTTACTCCCATGTCCCACCTTTAAAATCAGTCCTGCATAGTTTGCAGAAAATATGCCTTATTCCAACGTTGTTTAGGATTATGTAAGAATATGTTGTCCAAGAAGATTGAAATTTGCATCAGTATTATAATTTTTTTTTTTTACGGGGAGGGCTTATCACATGCAAAGCCATCGTAGATGGTCAAGTATGTGAGCATGCCTCATGCACTGCATGCATGCCTGCCACAGGGCTCCCTGGGTCCTAACCCCTTCTAGGTACAGATGGGGATTGCAGTAACTACAGCAGACCGTACATGAGTTTTGCAAATTAAAGGTTTGCTGACATAAAGAGGTTTAACAGTAGTTTTTACCAAAATACGGGACAAAATCTGTCCCAGGAGTTGTCCAGTAGAAGGCTCCACAAAATGGGAGTCCTGACGAATAAGGGAGAGTTCACAGGTCTGCATACTGTAGTATGGCCAATCACATAGTATGGTGAGGTCATGGGGGACAAATAGGTTTAAGCACAAGTTTGTAAGTGAAAAGCAATATGACCAGAAAAATACATTATAAACCAATGTTCTCAAATATTTATTTTTATCTTGATCTGCAATAATGTTCAAATGTGCACAGCAAAGTTTAACAGACCCAACTGAATAGCACTTAAGATTATACGTCATGAATAGCCATGTAATTACATTGTAATAACCAGGTACGTTTTAAATGGTACTTGCTCTTACATGCTAGTTAATTACATGGAAATAGCCTTTTGAACTTTGTACATTTTATTATCTGATTTAATTACACGTAACATCCTGTAATTCCCATGTAATTACACACTTATTCAACCCTTAGTTGCTATGTATGGCAGGAAATGTTAGTAGGTACATGGTTATGATCATATTATTACATGTTTATGTACAGTATGTCCGGTAATCTAAAGTGCTAGCACTAGTTGTATATCACTAACAGTTATTTATCATTTAAAATGATGTAACTGTTAGATAATGAATTAACAATTAGTATTACCAAGTTAATGTGTCTACATACTAAAATATTTAATCTGCAAGATAAATGACATTCTAAACTACATTATCAGTAGTGCTTGGTTTTAAAACCATGTATTGCAGTTAGTGTAAGGTATTGCTGTTGGACCTTGAGTTAAGTCCTTTTGTAAGATCTTAAAGGACTAACCCCATGAGTGAAATCTACATTTGTAGCCCCAAGGCCTGAAGGATATATTTGTTGTAAGAGGGGGCAAATACACCCATAAACATGACATTTGCTTGGAATCAACATCCTAAAGTATATGATCAAGCACTGAACCATTAGCACTTTATAATTACCAGATTGAAAACAAATTACAATAATGAAATAAAAGTTCCAGACTGACAAAACATGGCATGGGCCCGTTAACAACCCCAACCCCTTCTAAATATAATGACACCGCAGAGTTAATAGAGGCTAGCTCTCAGAATTAAAGTACAATTCTTATGTACTTTTTAATAAAAAATAACTTAGCATTGTGCTAGATTGTTTCTGTTTTTATATTTGAGTGAGTATTTATATCATTGAAATAAGTTTAACTAACATGTACAGATCCTGAACCCAGTTTCTTCTATAAGTTCAACCAGATTGTTTTAAACAAACTTTTAAAAAAAGTATAACAGTAAAATCTTTTTTTCTATTCTATTATAGAAGTTAAATAAAAAATACAGTTATAAAATGATTTCATATACAATGTGTATATAATAAATATGTATTATGTGGCTTTTGTGTTTCCATAGACGTTCAAAAGTTCAGCAGACTCTTCTTGCCCACAGTCGTGTTTGGTCACTTACTCGCTAATTGTGGTTTGGGTTGTTTCCAGTAAACAGTTAGGAGACAATCTGTAAGAAAATATTTATGAAGAATCACAATGTAATCAAATTCGTCCAGTGTGTATCACAAACAGATATATATCATTCGGTTAAATTACAGCACACAGAATCCCTGTATCACATCTATAAAGACAACTATATGGATATACAACTATAATTACTTACAAAGTAATGTAATTATTGCATTTCGTTTTCGTTAGTAATAGAAAACTTGACATATTTTGCAATGTTTCTATGTTTACAGGAAGAATTTTAAATTGTTTGTTCTTGATGCCCCTATCTTGACACTGTCCCACAACATGATATTGAATTACCTATCAAACTTTAACCTTGTTCTTCCAAACATATATTGTATCCGCTGGGCCCTAACCTAAGTGTGGTTTTACAATAGTGGTAATGTTTGAATGTGGTCAATGATTTATAGGTCAGTCTGTGCTGCATGGTGAGATCCTTAAGAATGAACTGTTCTCAAAGCTGAAAATCCTTAAGGATAGGTTCCTAGTGGGAATTTCCATTAAACTGATGTGAGCTTATAACTGTCCTGTGTCCTATGCCTTTAAGGATTGTATAATGATTACAACAATCAGCACTGTTGTGTCCTTTGTACCCACTTGGATAATACTGTAGAGCAGTACTTCCCAAGACTGCGCCATGCACTTTGCTCCAGTACGGTAATTGCCTTCAGTCAGCAGAGCAGTTAGACCCTGGATGGAATATTCTGACATTGGATTTTAACCACTTCTGCAACATTAATATTGAATTAGATGTGTTTTCTTACTTTCAGTAAAACATACACAGTTCATTTCATTTGAAAAATACAAATAAATGAATGGATAACCTTTTTAATATCTATACAGCATAACAAATAAACATAAACAAAATACTTTTTAAAAAGACCAACGTGATTTATTGTGACATTAAGAGCCTTGTTTTTTGGGAATCGTAAAAAGAAACAGCTTGATGAATTGGGGGCAGTTATAATGAAATAAACAACGGTCCTACATTTTATGTTACTACTTTTTCCTCACTGAAAATTATAAGGCAATGTATTCATAAATGAAAAATATAAAAAGCTTATCTCATACTGAAGATATAAAAGCAAACAATTCCACACTGACCGATATAAAAGCCAACATATGATGTGACTACAGCTGCTAAAACCCAGTTCCACATGCTCAAAATCGCACAGCTCAAAGCCACTTGCATCCAGTTAAAGTGTGAATAAACCATACCAGAAAAATACAAGTGATTGACAACCCTAATTGTTTCTCTTACCTGCTTTTTTTCCTTCATTCTTTTCATGCATGCACGTGCAGATTATCACGTTACATTTCATATGGTGACTGGAAAATGTTCTGTTTCTAATTTCAGACTCCCAAGATGGGAACTACAAGTCAGATGTGAGCGGCAAACCCAGGAAAGAGAGGACAGCTTTTACCAAGGAACAGATTAGAGAGCTTGAAGCGGAATTCGCCCATCATAATTACTTGACAAGGCTGAGAAGATACGAAATAGCTGTGAATCTAGATCTCACTGAAAGACAGGTATGATTAATATTTACAATAATAATCATGTAAATGTGATTAGCCAGAAGCTCTCCGACGACCTTCAGTTCTCCTAAGCTGTTGGGGGGAATTGCTGCAGTGAGTGAGCGTAATTAGACAATCTAAATTGGGGAGAAAATTTGGGTAAAATAATTGGGCACATGAAATTAAAAACAAATACAAAAATAAATTAATACATTATTACATGTCCATGTGAATTTGAGTCACTTTGCCTATGACTCAAATTCACATGGTCTTACAAAAACTTCAACCCTGAAAATGTCTTTCTCACATTGTTGTTTGGAAGGTATGATGCCATTACAAGGGCCATAATATTCAGCTACGAATATTATGAACCTGACTGAACTGTAACTCAGGAAGATTAATGGTTGTGGCAAAGTGCCCCCCCGTGTGTATTTTGTGTTACGTGTTGTGTGTAAATGTTGGTGTATAGGCATTGGTACACGGGATATAAGCGGGTCTGTGTTTCACATGTGTTTAAATTGTAGATTTGTATTTAGGCACGAGGAGGGCACAAATCACATCACGTGCAAGTAAAAGTAATAATA
Organism: Acipenser oxyrinchus oxyrinchus; assembly: GCA_030684275.1. Lineage (NCBI taxonomy): Eukaryota > Metazoa > Chordata > Actinopteri > Acipenseriformes > Acipenseridae > Acipenser > Acipenser oxyrinchus. Next base: position 94,175,289 of record CM060250.1, on the reverse strand, counting down.
TGTGAGCACGGGAATTGCACTTTAATTAATTCACGTGCAGTTGTACCGAGATTCCAATTGAATGATTGACTAGCAATCGAGTCTCGGTACAACTGCATAAAACTGTATGTTTTCACTCACTCGGGGTTGGGTGTTCGAGAGTGGAGAACGGAGAGAGAGAAGGAGAGAAATATTTACAAACAATTGCTATCGCGTGCTGGTAGGACCAGCACGATACTTGTTTGTTTGTTTACTCACCGTGTTTGTGTGTCTGTCCGTCCACCGTTTGTTTAATTGTTAGTCCGTTTTGTTTATATATTTATTTTGGCGAAAGTGCCGTGTCCTGTTTCTGTTTTGTGTACAAACCTTTTATTTTCTGTTTGATTATTAAACGCTGAGCGCGATCACGCGCTCAGCTTCAACAAAAACCCCAAGTCTCTGTCTGTACTGTGTTTCCTGGCTCTGCCGTGACGTCACCGCTCAGTCGTCTTTGTCACAATGGTCCACAGAAATTCCTTACCCATTCAATCCCAATGCCAAGGTCATTAAAGCTGCAGGCAGTGGCCAGATTTGTATTATTCAGGAAGGCACAGGAAGGGTCTTTATTGACCCTAGTATACATTCTCAAATCCCCACGATGAAAAGGTAAAGCAGTTATTTTACATTTTGGTACCTATATAGTGCCTTCTCTTCAATGTAAACCGAAGACATTCCCTTTATAATTTTACAGTCAGGTAAAAATTGGGAGTGGGAGATAACCCAAAGGCCATATATGTTCTATTTGTGATTAAAATACTTACTCTAACAAAGTGGCAGTTCACTCTGAGAAAACATGTGTATACCAGTAAACGTTGGCAAAAGAAAAGCAGTTGAAAAAAAATGTCAAAAGCCGGGTTTCTTCCTTTGCTTTCAAGATGCAGTAGCAAACATTTACTGGTAGTTTCATTTAGGAATTTCTTACCAGTATTTATATGCTGCTCTTTCATATTATTTTACACTTTCTTTGATATGGTACACGGTTTATTGGTTCTTCTTTCAGCCAGGTAACAGACAGGACCTGCAAAGCTCTGTCTAGGAAACTAGCTTCTCCTAGAGGAACAAATCCCCAAAGTACTTAGAATCTCTAGAATGAGAGAAGCAAATGTGTGTTTATCATTGTCTCTAATTATCCCTTACCATTTATATTTACAGTTTTTCATTAATATTAATTATGACTGCTACTAGATTGCTCTAGATATTACCATGGCATAACCTGAGTAAGGGCTGTCAGTTTGGCCTCCAAAATGCATTCAGACATACAGCTATGGCCAAAAGTTTTGCATCACCTAGAATTTTAGAATAAACTACAAAATTATATTGCAAAAGTCTACCGGAAGCCACAATAGTAGTACGGTATTTCATGTTAGATTTTGAAATGTCACATTTTTTCATTTTTGCCAGTTTTTCATTTTATATGGAAAACTACAAAGCAGTATGTAATTCAATATTTTAACGTAACATTATTCAGCAGGTTTCATTCGATTTTATGAAGCAAAATTAGTTAATTCTATACGGTGATGCAAAACATTTTGCCGTTGCTGTACATATCTGGATCCTGTAGCTAGGTTTGTGTGGTTATGTGTTGACTATACTCTTGAATGCTTCCCTCCAAAATAGAGTGCAGATTGCCTACTATGGCATGTTACTTATAGCAATAGCATGAATTATTTATTTGAGGACACTGAGATTTTGAAAGGTTGCTAGTGCCCTTCAATGGCACCGCAGTCTGTATGTTTTTTATTGGGTGATCTATCTATCTATCTATCTATCTATCTATCTATCTATCTATCTATCTATCTATCTATCTATCTATCTATTAATTAAACAAAAAACTGTGGCCTCTCATGGTAATTTGAAATGTATTTTTGTTTACGACTGTAAGTCGCCCTGGATAAGGGCGTCTGCTAAGAAATAAATAATAATAATAATAATAATAATAATAATAATAATAATAATAATAATAATAATAATAATAATAATAATAATTTGCACAAACTTTGCAAACACATGGGACACTGTCATGTGATTTAACAAAAGGCTTGCGGCTTGCTGCACTTTCCATCAACACAAAGAGCACATGTTCATCAGTATTGTATGTGTTCTGTCTGCCATTACTGTTTATTTGTAGATCTGAAACAAAACGGAAGATATCAAGGTTGATTAATAAAACAATGTAAAAACTCCAGGGTAGGTCCTGTTTCATTAAGTAGGTTTCAGTCTGCAGTGTATCCAACTGTAATATGGTGATAGTATGATACTGTGTTGCCAGTGCTGCATTTTTTTTTATAAAGAAAAGGAAATGTTTAAAATATGTATTTGTCCCTCATAAACATTACCAAAACCAAAAATTAGCGTGTACTGTATTTCACAAAATATTTAAAATAAATAATCATACTACTATATAACAACAAAAAAGACCAACATGCAAGTTTGTGTCGAGCAGAAGAAAGAATCACCATTCCTTTGATGATTAATGTTTAAATACTTGACCGAAAAGCTGTGGTATAATTAAGTAGGAAATGTACACCACACCTGAAAGCAGCTTAGAAGGGTTAGCAGTGTCATGAATATTTCTTTTTGGTGTTCTAGCTGGTAGTTAAAATAAATCAGATGGGACACACCTTTCCCAGAGTATCTGGTCCCAGGGAGATGCACAACATAGGGTCATATCTGCATCAACCGTTTTAAGAAACAGTTTAATCATCAGTCTGGGAGACGTAAATACTTAACAACTTGTCGACTAAGGGAAAGAAGGAAAAGTTTGATGCCAGAGAGCAGATGTGCCTAATACATCAGCCTATAATTTCTGGTATAGAAATAGCTGGCAAATGCAAACATTCTAATCCTCCTCTCCTCGTATTATGTAGTGTTTCACCGTTTCCATCTATTTCTAAGAACCCATGGAAAGCCATTTATAAGCAATTTTCATATTTTAAAGATGAGAAAATATGTTGAGGATATTTTTTGTTAATAACTGAATTATTTGCAAAGTTGATTGAGAAATAAATCTGGAACATAAAACTTAAATATTGTTTGATGTAGCGATTAATTTGATGTTATAATAATAAAGACATTGTGACTAAAATCCCCTCCCCTTTTGGGTTTTATTTTAAACATATTTCTCTGTAAAGGAACGCCAAATCAGAATGTCAGTCTGCCCAAGCATGTCAATACTAATCTGAACTTCGATGAAAGTGGTGATTACTAAATCAATTCTTGATAGCTTTTGATCAATAGTCAGAAATAAGTGAACTTAGACTACTTAACTTAAATGCAATGTGTGAGCTTAACCAAATCACTTTCCTGTTTTCTTCCAGGTAAAGGTTTGGTTTCAGAACCGGAGAATGAAGTGGAAGCGAGTGAAAGGAGGCCAGCAAGGAGTTGTGACTCGAGAAAAAGAACTTGTGAATGTGAAAAAGGGAAGGCTGCTTCCGTCTGAGTTCTCAGGGATGGCAGGGCTCCACCATTCTGCAGATTCCTTAGCAAACGAGGATAGTCATGACAGTGATCACAGCTCCGAGCATGCACACTTATGACACACCACAGAAACCAGCGTCCATACTCAGGAAAGACGTGAAATGGAGGAAACGCATCTGTAAAAAATAATGGAAAAAAGCAGGCCTGTAAAGTCTGTTTTGCTTATATTAGAAACCTGGGAAAAGTGCCTTAAAATTGCAGAATCTGAAGAGGCCAATGGCTTTTGAACATTCCATATTTTGTTCTATTCAATGACAATGGGCAGGTTTATGCTTTGGCTTGCACTGTTTAAAACATGCCTTTATCATTTACGACTGTGTGACAGTTATGTAATAATAAAAAAAGAGGTGCAGCAAATACTTGTTCAGCTAAAACTACAAATATAATGATTATGTAAATAAGTATCACTGTTTTATTATCTTCACTCTAACAATCATTTCCTATTTGCAGTATAACAATCTATAAAGTAATAAAAAATGCTAGTTGCTAATGTTGCTAATCTGATTGTTTTTTGTTTGTTTTTCCTGAAAAATGAAAAAAAAACATTTAAGGTATTTTCTTCCGATCATAATTAGGTGGCGATAGACATTTCTTTTTGTTTGTGCTGACGAAGATGGACACACGCGTCTTCTGAAACGTGTGCCGTCAGCCGTCTGCTTCTTTTCACTCTGCAGGCCCACCATGCAGCCACCTCAGAGCTACAGCGTCGGAGGACCACACAGCTCTGGGCAGCTTACAGGCAAGCCTGCAGGCGCCCGGCCAGACTACAGGGTCGCCGGTGTACAATGAGCTGAGGACACCATGGCCAACCTAAGCCCTTCCCACCCGGGCGGTGCTCAGCCAATTGTGCGCCGCCCCCTGGAAACTCCCATCCACGGTCGGCAGTGGAATAGCCTGGGCTCCATGCAGAGTGCCTTTACCAGATGCGCCACTCTGGAGCCCCCATGTTAGACATTTCTGAATACTGTGATTACAGACTACAAAATACTATAATTGAACCTTAGGTTATAGGGTTAAGTTTGTGATTAAAACCTTGTTTTATTTATGAAGGACTTCTGTTCATACAGGTACTGCATACAATATACATGAAATACATTTTTAGAAATATTACCAGAGGTTGCAGGCTAGGGAGGACCAGGAGCTGCTACAATCTGAATTGATGCTATAAATGGAAACTACCCATCCTGCAGAGTAGGGAATATACAGGGTGCTGCACGTTCAACAAAAACAGATGATTAAATAACAAATCTTTGAAATTTATAATATAACACCAAGATACCCCCACACCCAATAAACATGTAATGATGCAAAGACTTAAACAACACAATCATGTTTTCCATGCTTATACAGTTACATACTTTATTAACCAGAGTTGCATACAATGCTTTCCTATACAGTACATACCAGACTTTCAATGCTTCTCTATGTTTTCACTTTTAATTCACTTTGCTTTTACCATGGCATACCATAAGATCCGTACAGTATTTAACACAAGACCTTCATATATCTTATAAAATGGAGCCTCATCATTTTGCCATCCATTTTTAAAATCGCATTTGCCACATCATCCCTGGTAGCCTGCATGAGATGTCATCAACTGAACTGCACAAATAAAATGCCTTGGCTGTTGTATAACAATAATAGCCCCACATCAAGACAGCTGTGGCATAAAAGGCTCGCTGCTTACTGACTAAAACATGTTTAGAAATGCCAGTGAAATCCCTTTGTTTAGGGTATTATGGTCATTAATAGTGGCACCTCAGTGGCTGAAGCATGTACTGAATGCCAGAAACTTGCATTTTTCTGAATTGTCACAAAACCTGTCAGAAAAAAAATTGGAAAAACATCTGTAGACAATCATTATATAGATCTACTTATTGTTTGCAAATAGGACCTAAAGAAATTACTATTCTACTTAACACTGAATTGCTATGCTCAGTTTCATTAATTTCATTAATAATTAACGTAATAATAAGCATTTTATAAATACAAATTGACCACTTATATTGGCTTTTGTAAATGAAAGACGAGAATATTATTCAAGAATAATACAAATGACAAAATATACTTCTTTTTCTGAGAAACGATTTATATTTTCATCATATTTATTAGCGTTGCATGGAAAATCTTCTGGTAATCCAACAGGAAAGCCAAAAACCTGCCTTAAAAAGAAATATTGCAAATACTAAAGAGACTTAAAAGACTCATGTTGCTCGGTTGCCGGACACAATGTTAATTTTTTATCCAGATTAAATATATTTTAAAGCATAACTAAAAACAAAAAATGTAAAGTTAATGGGCAACATTGGCTAAGTTTACAACAAAAGTAGAGGTAGCATGCTATGATAGTAGAGCTATTGTTGCGAAAAAAAATCCTCTTTTTATTTTAAAGTGGTTTTGCAACAAACTTAATTGTCATTTTATGATAATTAAGGAGGGCTTCTGATGTCATGCATCAAGAGAACCATGTGTTGTGCTGTGCTAAAGTTGTGCCAATAGGCTACTGTGACTACTAATTCAAAATACCTACTATTAATGTGTGCTTTTCTTTACAGTTACTCAGCAATGCAACCTTCAGAATAGGTACATTGTACTATGTTATAAAACAAAATCTGTCTGGTAAAAGATGTATGATTCTAAACTCAAAACAATACATTTTCAAAGAAAGACTATAACTACATTATAATAATTATTATAAGAGAAGTACATTGTATTAAAATATTTGCCAACATCAGGGTTTGATCTCTACCCCCTCCAGAGGTTTACGACTGTAAGTCACCCTGGATAAGGGTGTCTGCTAAGAAATAAATAATAATAATAATAACACACATTTCCAAAATCTTGAAAAGTACACTACCATGACAGTATGATGACATTAAAATTATTGAAAACAAACATAAGAAAGTAGTTGCTACCTGTCAAAGCTGTAGATAAACGTTTCTAATTGTACTTTTTTTTAACATTCTAGACAATAAAAGTACATTTTCTCTCATGTATTACCAAAGGAATGCTTCATTTTCTATTGTTCTCGTGATTCCGAGTGATAACCTTTAACCGTCTACTGTAGTTAAGTAAAGCTGAAATTGTTAAAACAATACAGTCCTACTTTCTTATTGTTTTAGATACCTAAAGAAAATGTTTTTAAACCTGGTCATTTTGATCTTGGATGAAACTTCTACCTTGATCCATTTGGGAAACCCTTTCCTTTAGCAGGAAAAAGTATTATTACAATAATAGTCATATGCCAAAACCAACAGTGCTAACTAAACGCTTTTCCACACTTGATTAGAATGGCGGATTCATTTGTGCTTGGATTTTAGAAAAACAATGCAGCAACAGTATACAATATTGCAATGCTAAGAAATCTATAGCTGTATTACATCAAATTAAATGTATTTTATTTTAATTTCATAAAGTTAAAAATCGTCTTCAGATTCAATGCTGTGGTATAAAGGAAATCTGGAGAAGCCTGCCTCTCAGTAATGTTGGGCTTTGTTACATCAGCCAATGCAATTGCCCATACTCTTGGTACATACAGTAATTAGTCTTATTACAATTTTACCCAATTGTTTTGGTCGAAGCTATTTTTCATAGCTTTATCAAGGTCAAGTTAAAGTTTTTGTGAACATGACATATTGACCTTGTTTGATGCTTTATAGTATTATTGTATTATTATTTTTTTTAACAGTGACAGGCTATGAAAGAAGATACCGTGCTGAACCTGATACAATCTCAAATGTGCCGGGAAATAGTGTTATTTTCTTTTTAAATGTATTTGTGTTATAACTGTATGTTTGTAATACGTATGTGCATGCAATTCTAATGCAATGTGTATCTCAAAGGGCCATGTTATTTTGGACGTAAATTGTTACCACAGCAAATTATAAAGTAGCAAATTATTATCAATGCTGTCTGTTGAATGAACTGTAGCAGATGTTGGAATATATATGTATGCTTGTATTAAATGTCTCACAGTTTTTGCAGACTGTTTGGCACTTTTCCATATGGTCTTGCCTGTTGTCTGGTATAGAAGGAAAATTGTTAAATATACGGCTAATTAGGTATGGGTCATGATAGCTGAATGCAAGTCAAGAGTTAACATCCAGAAGGCTGACCTATTGGATTGGATCTTGAAATCTTTTTATTGTATGTTTTTACTGCCTGAGACTAAGCACAGTACATTAAAAAAACAAAACAGATACAAACATATGTAATCTCTACAGTGCAAGCCAACCTAAAAATATATACAGTACTACAATTAAAGTTTCTGTGCTGCCTGGTGTATCTTCTTGTATCTTGGATCTTCCACAAAGCAATGTGCCAGAATTCTACTGTCCAATAATTGAGAAAGGGCTGATGACAGCACACATGAATATAGATACATTCATATTTCAGAAGAGAAAAGCCAGGGACCGGTTTATCTTTTTATGACACTGTCATCTGCAGTTATTTGTACAGTATATTACAGTCAGCCTGGGCAGTAAACCAATTTTCTTCGCCATACTAATAAATATATTGTACAAGCAGGTAATTCTGACATCCAAGCAACAATAACACTTACATTATTTAATTTAAACAATCCAAACACATACTAGAAACCATATCAATTCAGAATGTACCTTTCAAAGCAACTGTGGCTGTTTCCTGTATTAACGAATTTATCATTTTGGACATTGGTTACATTTGAGGGCATATATATTAGTGCTGGGATAAATATCTGAATATTTGAACGAATATTTTTTGGCATGTATTTGGATACAAAAATCAGATGTTCGTATTTGCACGAAAAAATGGCAAATGAAAAAGAGCTCTGCAGGGGCTACGTAGAGAGCTTTGAATGTTTTCGTTTAACGGCCGAATATTCGAGGCTTGGATTGCTTCGGCTGAGCGGCCCTGTGGGATTGGATAGAATAGGACAGAGGGGTCTCATTGCGCTGGAGCCTTGCTGGGAAGAGGCGCTGCCTCCAAGGCTGGTTGTCCCGGCAACCCTGAAAACACAGAATAAGTGTCCGGCTCGCTGAGCATGTCGACAGAAAGAGGAAGGAAACGGCAAGGTGTTAAGTTAGTTTGGGACGTGATCGCACGAGCAGGCCACATCCCGAATTCGATTAACCCTTTGCAGTCCTATGTTGGACCATGTCCGACATTACAATTTTCCCTTTCCGGTCCAATGTCCGACATCATCAAAAAGATGTAAAACACAGGTTTCTAGTCGTTTTTTCTCCGGAAAAAGCTGAGAAAGCTATTCAATGGCCGAGTGAGACCGATAGGAGCCAAGAGGAGCCGAAAAAAAGGAGCGGATCTGAGCAATACACATAGCCCCAGCACCACAGAGATGACATGGCCATAAACAAACGAGACAGCTGCTTCTGCATCCAGCGCTCAAAGAATATCACGGACATTTGCAGAGCTTTTTGAGATATAGTAATAAAATAATGACTTGGATCGCATTATTGAGGAGTTTGGTGATAAAACGAGTGATCAGGAGATGATTTATCAGTATGCACGACTATGAAGAGGTATGTGAAAAATACAGCGAACAAGGGGTGGGGCAGGGCTGGAGATGCAGTGCCTTTTAAACCTGTTTTACTGTGCAAAAAAATACTTTTAAACATCGCGTCTAAAATAAACTGCGCATGTGAAAATAAATTGGACCTGACACGCCTGAGACGCGCTTAATAAATGGACCGCAAAGGGTTAAGGGAATTAGAGTAGAGCCTCATCCTGGTGAGGTAGAGTGCTTAGTTGCACTCATACACAACATGGCCGTGGTGAGAACCTCCCTCAACAGAGGCTTGCAGGTGTTGCATCCAACCTGATGTCGGGAAAATGAGACTCACTACCCCCCAAAAGATGGACCCCTGGCTCCCCGCAGAACCCCACACCTGTGCCACGCATCACATGTACTAGAATGAAAACATACAAGACAAACAGTGTAAAATTAGTAAAATTAGACTATATGGTTTTATACCTGCCGCTCAGTGGAGAGGAAAACCCCCCTTTGTTAGGAGGAAACCTCTGGTTAGATAGCCCCCACTCAACAACAGTGATGTCAGAGAATGATGAACGAATGCAGCCCTCTGACGATGTCCAGTGCCACATGTTCTTTATAAGATGTTGATTGACGTTAGTTTAGCTGCTGAGGTGGCTGCGCCTATCCTGAAAGAGTGGGGAGTGTAGAATTGAGGTGGTAGCCCTGCTCTAGAGATGAGGGTGGCTTGGTGGGTTGAGAACCAGTGCCTGGTTACCACTGAGTGTGAACTGTTGATGAACAAAGGAGCCGAAAGGTTTCTTCTGGGACATGTACCTTGACATGGATGTATACGGGCATATCGTGGAGTTAAGTTTGGAAAGCTGGATAAATTGTCCTTGGTGCAACTGATCCATTTTGGAGGTGTGAAGTCAGATGATGAAGTAGGAGTCAGGTACTAGGCTAATATATCGCTGAAACGGATGCCAAGATAAGGGAAGCTGGTAAGGCATAGGGTTTCCATCAGTAGATCTTTGAAAGGGGAAAAACAACCTTTCCGGAGGTTTTGAATCAGCGAGAGGAGGTCTGTTGATATAGGTAGCAGAGACGTGGAAACGGGCTGAAGTTTTTGCTATCCCTCTAAGCATCAGTTGGATTACTGGGATTGATAATACGGTCACAGATGGTACGGACAGGAGGCGATAGTGGTATTGGATGCCGGAGATGTATGTCTTGATGGTTGCTGGTGCGAGGTCTAGGGAGTCTCTTCCCATGAATATAAAAGTAAAATCCAGTCCTGGTTAAATGGAATGGGTTGAATTTGATTTTGGGCGCAGAAGGTTGAGAAGGTAGACCATGCTGGTCAGTATGAAGTTCTTGTAGATGACGCTAAGGCAGCTGCCATGTAGCAGATTGAAGCAGGTTGGAGATTATTGTATTTATCTGAATAGCAGGTCCTGGAATCGAGGGAACTAGTTGCCGGAATCTGGGGATCTTTTATAATGCTTTGGTGGAGTGCTGGCGACAAGCAGGGGCGTCAAGTTGTGTTAGCTGCTTGTGATCCTGACATGCTGTAGCCAGGTTGTATGTTGGATTGTCAGCTGTTAGGGCCGGGGTTGAGAAACCAGAAGTAGGTGTGGCTGGGGCTAGAGTTGCAGAGGCAGGGATAATGGTGGCTGTAGCCTGATTACCCAGTTTGTCAAGCCTGGTATTGGTGGCTACGATGGCTTCCGTGACTGGTTGCATTAATCCTTTAATGTCTTTGAATATCTCCTGGTGCAGACTGTAAACGGGATTGGGTTGAGCCGGACTTGACAGTTGTAGTGCTTCACTGTATAGTTAAATGGCGTCCCTGGGGACAGAGCGGCGTTTACTTTTGCTGGAGGTTGCCTGAGTGCTTGCTTGTTCAGCTACAAAAAGGCACCTCATGTTATTACTTTATGAAAACATGTCGCTGGCCACTGTTTACTGTGAAGAAACGGCAATGGCAAAGAATGAAAAAAACAATAAATAAAATGTGTTGTCAACTTTATACTATTTATTTCGGGAATAAACAAAACAACAATTTCACTTGAACTGCTATTTGGCATCCTTTGCTTTGTAGTTAATTCACTGGGATAAAGATTATTTACTCCTGGGATATTTTCCTATTTTAACGTATTACATATAAGGTCTTGCTGTAAATAAAAGCACACAGACTAGGGCCATGGCCACGCCCCCTGCCTCTGCCGCTATGCTGTTTCTGCCTGTGTTCAGAGCAATATAATGGCTTCTATTACTTTCTATTCTATTTCTATTATGAGCGAATATCCGAACATGAAAATCCTGTGTTCGCCCCAGCACTAATATATATATATATATATATATATATATATATATATATATATATATATATATATATATATATATATATATACAATACTATGCAAAAGTTTTAGGCAGGTGTGAAAAAATGCTGTAAAGTAAGAATGCTTTCAAAAATAGACATGTTAATAGATTATATTTATCAATTAACTAAATGCAAAGTGAGTGAACAGAAGAAAAATCTAAATCAAATCCATATTTGGTGTGACCACCCTTTGCCTTCAAAACAGCATCAAGCATCAATTCTTCTAGGTACACTTGCACACAGTTTTTGAAGGAACTCGGCAGGTAGGTTGGCCCAAACATCTTGGAGAACTAACCACAGTTCTTCTGTGGATTTAGGCAGCCTTAGTTGCTTCTCTCTCTTCATGTAATCCCAGACAGACTTGATGATGTTGAGATCAGGGCTCTGTGGGGCCATACCATCACTTCCAGGACTCCTTGTTCTTCTTTACGCTGAAGATAGTTCTTAATGACTTTCGCTGTATGTTTGGGGTCGTTGTCATGCTGCAGAATAAATTTGGGGCCAATCAGATGCCTCCCTGATGGTATTGCATGATGGATAAGTATCTGCCTGTACTTCTCAGCATTGAGGAGACTATTAATTCTGACCAAATCCCCAACTCCATTTGCAGAAATGCAGCACCAAACTTGCAAGGAACCTCCACCATGCTTCACTGTTGCCTGCAGACACTCATTTGTGTACGCTCTCCAGCCCTTCGGCGAACAAACTGCCTTCTGCTACAGCCAAATATTTCACATTTTGACTCATCAGTCCAGAGCACCTGCTGCCATTTTCTGCACCCCAGTTCCTGTGTTTTCGTGCATAGTTGAGTCGCTTGGCCTTGTTTCCACGCCGGAGGTATGGCTTTTTGGCGCAAGTCTTCCATGAAGGCCACTTCTGACCAGACTTCTCCGGACAGTAGATGGGTGTACCAGGGTCCCACTGTTTTCTGCCAATTCTGAGCTGATGGCACTGTTGGACATCTTCCGATTGCGAAGGGAAGTAAGCATGATGTGTCTTTCATCTGCTGCAGTAAGTTTCCTTGGCCGACCACTGCGTCTCACGGTCCTCAACGTTGCCTGTTTCTTTGTGCTTCTTCAAAAGAGCTTGGACAGCACATCTGGAAACCCCTGTCTGCCTTGAAATTTCTGGCTGGGAGAGACCTTGCTGATGCAGTATAACTACCTTGTGTCTTGTTGCTGTGCTCAGTCTTGCCATGGTGTATGACTTTTGACAGTAAACTGTCTTCAGCAACCTCACCTTGTTAGCTGAGTTTGGCTGTTCCTCACCCAGTTTTATTCCTCCTACACAGCTGTTTCTGTTTCAGTTAATGATTGTGTTTCAACCTACATATTGAATTGATGATCATTAGCACCTGTTTGGTATAATTGTTTAATCATACACCTGACTATATGCCTACAAAATCCCTGACTTTGTGCAAGTGTACCTAGAAGAATTGATGCTGTTTTGAAGGCAAAGGGTTGTCACACCAAATATGGATTTGATTTAGATTTTTCTTCTGTTCACTCACTTTGCATTTAGTTAATTGATAAATAAAATCTATTAACATGTCTATTTTTGAAAGCATTCTTACTTTACAGCATTTTTTCACACCTGCCTAAAACTTTTGCACAGTACTGTATATATATATATATATATACAGATAAGGGTCTAGAAGAAATTAATCTAACAAAGAAATTGACTCGGGCCACGTCTGTAGTCATGAAATAGTAGATACCATACATGCTGAAAGTATGAACCAGCAAAAGAATACATATCCCAGAAAGCCCAGCGAAGGTAATCAGTCTCAGCTGAAGACCAGCGGGGGTTTCAAAAAGCTGCCAGAATCAGAGAAGGGGGGGAGTGAAGGAGAAAGACACAGCGAGTGAGTGGACAAACCGAAATCGCAGTTGGAACTAGCCGAGAGCGGAAGGGAACTACTCACGGTGGTTATGTATAATATTAAAAGAAAGAAAGAAAGAAAGAAAGAAAAGGAGTCATTTACCTGTTTTTGAGAGGAAATACAGAACAACAAAGTGGGTATACAGGTGCGGAGAAAGGCTGCCTGGAGGGAAATTCAACCAGGGGGACGGACTCCCGAGTAAGGAGAAATACCACGAACAGCACCTGGACATACCGCTTGGTCACAGTGAGGACCTACATCCTGTTGCATTTGGGTCACAGTGAGTACCTACATCCTGTTGCATTTGGGTCACAGTGAGTACCTACATCCTGTTGCATTTGGGTCACAGTGAGTACCTACATCCTGTTGCATTTGGGTCACAGTGAGTACCTACATCCTGTTGCATTTGGGTCACAGTGAGTACCTACACCCTGTTGCATTTGTACTCACTGAATTTACGAAGTATGAGACTGTGTTCATGATAGTGCAGCAAAGTATAGTTGAGTCCGCAGTTGTAAATACGACCGCCTAAAGGGTGGTGACCTGTGTGCAAAATAAATAAATAACTCGGGGAAGGCAACGGGGTAACACAATCAGCTTTATTTAAACTTGAAAAAAAGGAGCGGTACAGAGCAGGACTGTCAAGCAGAGCTTCAACCACTCCGTGTCAGAAAGGAGACCCTGTCAAAAAGAAACGAGTGAGGATTATAAAAGTATCAAGAAGGATATAAAACTTTCATATACACAAGGACTTACGTGTGCAGCAGTGTGTGGTTGTTCTATTTCAGCGATCCCTCGGAGACAGTTACCAGTGCAGAACAGTAAACGGACAACAGGTGGCAACCAAGTATACCATAGGAGCTGGCTAGGCTCCTGCTCTTCCCTACAGTACAGCGCCGTTGATCTGGGATTCATTTTGGAACTGAATCAGGAAGAAAGCCGAGGGGCCAGCCCTCACACGTTCACAGTGGAACCACGCCCATTGGTATAACTGTGGACTGTACTGCTGAGGAACTCTGGGAGAAGGGACTTGAACCTGGAATGTGCTCAGGACTGTGTTAGCAGAATATTACATAAGGACTGCTGTGTTTTTGTTTTGTTTTATTTTAATTTTTCTTAAGAAAAGAAAGAAAAATTAAATTGAAGTATTATTTACATTCTGGTCTTCAGTTTCCTTTGTTACTCCAACATATAAAACCGGTCAGAAAACATGACAGTAAGGTGGTTGGTGTGTTACAATATATACAGAGATAGAGAGACAGAGAGAGAGAGAGAGAGAGAGAGAGAGAGAGAGAGAGAGAGAGAGAGAGAGAGAGAGAGAGAGAGAGAGAGCCTTATCACATGACTATGGCATATCCCCTTTTACTGATAACACTTTAATCTTTGTTCTATGTTGTCAATAGCCATAACCTAGTCATATCTGAAGCAAAGCTGCACAAACAGTACAGCTGAACTTTTGGATTCATTCAATCCTGAGTGTAAAAACTATAGGACTGACAATCTGTGTGAGAATATATTCCTTTTAAAACTCTACGTATCAGCATGGCTGTTCATGAAAATCCAGCTGTGTCTCTGTCTCAGGGTATTCGTATGATGTTTTATGTTATGGCCTTGAATGAAACTGCATTCAGAAATGAGGAAGAGGTTCCAGACTATGTCCAGCAGGTGAGAATCATTTTAAAGACATATTTCCCCCACCCCTTCGCAAGTGCCTTAATTTGATGGTGTTTTAATTAAAGAAAGCCATACCTCTGTCTAAGAAAAGCACCAGGAAGAGAGTGACTACTTCTTGATTCCTTGATAAATACTGGATGTTTGCTTGTAGCAAATACAGGTAGATTGGGCCTTGATTTGTTGTTTTAAGATGTTAAAAAATGCAGACTTTATCAGTCCTGTGTCTCACAATAGTCACACTGCTTACTAAGTGAATACATGTGTTTGTTATTGGACAGTAAACATTTTGAATGGCCTGCTATAAACTATTTTGCACGAGAGGGAGTAATGCATTGAAGTGTCTTAATTAAAATCCAGGCGTGGTTGTAACAAACCATTTTTATTACTGAGTAAATTGAAAGCAATTATGGTGTTTTATCGAGATACACAATGTTAAACATCTTGTGATTATTTGTTTCTGAAAATTCAGAAAATCCGTTTTAGAATTATCCCAGTTTAGTCCAGCTCTTTGTGGGATATTCAGAAAAGCATAAGTTATAGTAGAATCAACTGTAGGAGTATACAATATTGTAGTCTCTACTGCATCAATCCCAATTCTTGTTTTGATGTACTGTACAGTATGAGCTAAAGCAATCTAAAGGCTAACATTCTTTCTGCATTCTGTATACTTCTGTACACATACTGGAAAACAAATCTTGCAGATTAGGTTGAAAAAAAAAAGTTTCTTAAGGTCTCCTCAGACCATTTTTTAATTGGCGATGAAACATTTTCACAGCGACATGATCATACACACCAGAAGCAACACAGAGGCGATACGACAGGTTTGAAAACTGCCAGATCTATACAACTGTTCAAAATTGCAATTGACAAAACTATGATCAAGACTGGTACATATTCGTCAACATGATGTGGAAATTACGAGTGTCTTCTCTGGTGGTATTTCAACATATATGGCAATAAATCATACACACCAGGCTTATCTAGTTTCTTCGAAATGGACTCCCATATATTATCTTTCAAATCTTTATAATTGTGATGCCCTTTGTCATAGAGCTCTGGGTATTATTATTTTCTCTGTCATTTTGGTACTGCTTCACCCTGCTGGATCACGTGCATTGAATCTGTTCTCTGATTGCTCAATGCCCTAGTTGAACGTGTCAAATCGCAAAAAATAGGATTCAATCCTATTTATTTCGAATTGCTCCAGTGCCACCCTGGTGCCACTTCTGCGTCACTTGTCACGTTGCGTGTGGTGTGAAAGATACTTACGGTATCAAAAGTATAGGTTCTATTCATTTTGATGCATCGTTGCACAATTCCGCTTGCCACTCGCGTCTGGTGTGTAGCAGCCTTTAATGTGGTGCAGTAACCATCTTTAACCAAAATAAAATAAGTTACACTCAAACTTTTTTCTAATGTTTGCATCAAGGTTTGAATGTTACATTCAACTGGGAATACAGCTGCATAAATACGAAGAGTGGTATTTTATTGCCAATAAGATACATTCATTTAAGTTACGGGTTATTCTACATGATGGGACTACACAGGGTGAATGGCTAAATAAAAAGGCACGGTTTTGTATCCTCTCTGGCTCATGCAGGAAGTATAGTGGAGCGTGACTTCACGGTGGAATCTTGATACTGTGAAACTGGAAACTCTGGAGCAGCGAGTCGGGGAGACAGGGCGGCAACTCCAGCGTGAGACACATAGACCCGATGGTGCAAGCAAGCCACGCACCGGTTATTTACTTGTCACTATCTTAGATAGTTAGCTTAGCGGGACTGAGCCGTCCTACAGTATGTAAGAGAGGGTATAGAACAGTGCCTGTTTCTCGGGGCTCCCACCGCTAGAGGAAGCAACGAGCCATGGTAATACCCGCACACTTTATTTTGTAGTGTTTCCTTAAAGTGTTTTGTTTTCCTTTTTCCTTTCGCCTTTTACTTATTCATTTTTTGGTTTACACACCTGCGTGTGTGATTTATGAAGATGGGGCACAATACCATTGCTAGTAGAGTGCCAGCAAACTGTCACAGAAGCACCTGCCAACTGAGCATGGAATAATAAATCTGGGCGCCTGTGCCAGCATTTCATATTTGAGCTTTGTGTCTGCCTTGTGTTTTCCCACACCCTTCCACAGGTAAATTACATTTGCCCGGTGGATGCAGCTGAACATGTGCTATAGCTGTATGTTTTTGGTGAGTGACACCACTGTAAGGAATTCTAATATTGCGTGTCAATTTTTTTTTTTTCTAGACAAGACATTAAATGGCAAGTAGAATCTCTCTGCAATTGACTTTCATTCCAAATGGCCATATTCTGCGATATACTTTCCACTTCTCATATACAGGGACTACAAAAGCTTGCATTGACAGCGTTCCACAGTAACTTGTCACTGAAAGCCTGATTCTATTGAAGTCAGAAGTCAGAGGTTTGAATTAGAATATAGTGGATGAAAACGGTCTTCCTTGCTAAAGGTAAATTGGGCTTCGTTTTTATTACAGGGCAAGGTACTAACGCTAAGGCAAAGGTTGCTAGTGCCTGATTATGGGGCGCTAGGTGGGCGCAATCAGACGTTGTTATATAAAAGGGATTTGCCATTCAAACTAACCTGCTCCTAGTAGAGCAAACCCTAGTGCAGTAATCCCATCTCTATAATGTTTTCTTTAAGAATAGCTTAATATACAGGTCACTATTATTCCCTATTCCTGGGGAAAACAAGTTTAAAAACATCTGCTGTACATATGTTGTACTCTGCCATGCAAAGCCATAGTTCAGAGTTCACAGTTTCTCAAAGAGTCTCTTGACCATTTTTAAGAGCCTAATATGTATTTCCTGGATGTTTCAGAACATTGTTTTAGTTTAAATTAGGTTGCAGAACTATCAGTATCTATCAGCACTCAACTATCAGCAAAGCCAGTTTTATATAATTCCCCATAAACTCTTTAATAAAATGTGTGCAGTTTTGGACACAGAAACACATGCACTCCAGACCTGTTTTCTCGTACTGTACAATGAAACTGACCTGCTGCAAGAATATCTTGTTTAAGAACATAAGAAAGTTTACAAACGAGAGGAGGTCATTTGGCCCATCTTGCTCGTTTGGTTGTTAGCAGCTTATTGATCCCAAAATCTCATCGAGCAGCTTCTTGAAGGATCCCAAGGTGTCAGCTTCAACAACATTACTGGGGAGATGGTTCCAGACCCTCACAATTCTCTGTGTAAAAAAGTGCCTCCTATTTTCTGTTCTGAATGCCCCTTTATCTAATCTCCATTTGTGACCCCTGGTCCTTGTTTATTTTTTCAGGTCGAAAAAGTCCCCTGGGTCGACATTGTCAATACCTTTTAGAATTTGGAATGCTTGAATCAGATCACCGCGTAGTCTTCTTTGTTCAAGACTGAATAGATTCAATTCTTTTAGCCTGTCTGCATACGACATGCCTTTTAAACCCGGGATAATTCTGGTCGCTCTTCTTTGCACTCTTTCCATTTTTGTAGCAAGGTGACCAGAACTGAACACAATATTCAAGATGAGGTATTACTAATGCATTGTAAAGTTTTAACATTACTTCCCTTGATTTAAATTCAGCACTTTTCACAATATATCTGAGCATCTTGTTGGCCTTTTTTTATAGGTTCCCCACATTGTCTAGATGAAGACGTTTCATTTTTCTATGGATGTTTTCCCTATTTTACTCCAATCTACTTCTGTTAGTCTCTGTTTCATACCTTCAGTTTGCTTTTCTAAAATTGTAAACCTTAGCTTTAGTCATTACTTTTTGGGTTTTAAAAATCACTTCAAATGAATCCATGTTGTAGTCTGAGTTTGCCAATTACTCTCTGACCTCTGTTTTAGTTATTCTGTCTTCGTTATTTGAAAAGACTAAATCCAGGCACGTTAGGAAGCAGTCATTTGTCATTTCCACCATTTCAATTTCACCCGCTGTGCTCCCCACCGGGTTTTCCCATTTTATATGGGGGAAGTTGAAATCCCCCATTAGTATGGCTTCTCCTTTGCTACACGCATGCTCCTATTATTATGCCCTTTGAATTTTTGTCCATTATTCTGACCCATATTGATTCAGCGTTTTTTTCTTCGTCCAGATTTAACACCTGGGCTTCAAGACTATTTCTTATGTATAGCGCTACCCCTCCACCTCTTCTGTCCTGCCTGTCTTTCCTATACAGTGTATACCCACTAATATTATATTCGTCTTCATCACTCTCAGACAACCAAGTTTCTGTAACACCTATCACATTGTAGTTACTTGTTAGTGCAATGGCTTCAAGTTCTAACATTTTGTTTCTGAGACTTCTAGCATTTAGATAAATACATTTAATAGCTGTCTTACCTGAGTTGTTGTCCTTGTTTTGATGTGGTCTCCCTTCTGTTTTTTGGTTTCTCCCCCCTTCCTTTCTAGTTTAAATGCTTCTGGACCTCCTCAAGGATCCTTTCACTGAGTAGATTGGTTCCCTTTTTGTTAAAGTGCAGTCCGTCCCGCCTATATAGATAGTCCTTGTTGTTGAATGTGCTCCAATGTTCAAGAAAGATGAAGTCTTCCTGTGTGCACCACGATTTCAGCCATGCATTTTGATTTTGTATTTCCAGCTGACCGTTATTGATTTTCTTGTATTACTCATGTATTACTTTATCTACTTCTAGGCTACCCCTTTGTTTATTGGAATGTTGGTCCTTGAATTCTTACTGAGCTGGGTTAAGAATGGGCGGGCTGCCATCAGGGTTAATGATGGAATCACTTCACTTTCCGCAGGCGTCCTATCCAGACTTCCAGGGTAAGTATCGCTGTTAAACTGTATATATTGTATTAGAAGTATTTTACAGTTTAAAACCCTCCTTTAAAATTAATTGGCATGGGGCACCCGAGTGTTGCATCCAGTAAAGGCACTCCACGTGGAGTGCAGGTTATGCCTATAGCCTGGCCGTATAGCCATAAGCAACCCCTGTAGACTGGCTGGGCGCCGGCGGGCCTGCCTGTACGTTGCCCAGAGATGCGTGGCCCTCTGACGCTGTAGCTCTAAGGTGACTGCATGGCGGGCCTGCAGAGTGAAAAGAAGCGAACTGCTGACGGTACACGTTTCAGGGAGGCATGTGTCCTTCTTCGTCCCTCCCGAGTCAGCACGGGGGTGGTAGCGGTGGGCCAGGTTGAAATAAACAATAATTCAGCTTACCAAATTGTGGAGAAAATAAGAAAAAAAATAATTAATTGGATCATCCACTAAGTTAAAAGCGTATTGACAGCTGATATTATGTGTCTATTAAGTATAGTATATTAGCTCTAATCAGACAGCACAACATGTGCTCAACTTGGTAGCATTTACATGGATGTCGATCGATGCAGTTGCTGCTCGTAGGCAGCCCTTGTTTAAGGAGTTGCACAAAATTGAAATCCAGAACTTTCTGGGGGTTCCAGGAAGGCATAGTGGAATCGCCTCGCTCTATAACCCCAGGGCTGGGAGCACGGTGACAAACTGACATTTCTGCATGTACCGTCAGGTGCTGTTTTCGGTCACTAGGCATTTTCACTTCCAATCTGCAGTTTCTTGATGACTGGGTATTAAATTTGTCTGTGCAAAGGTTTCACCAGTACAGGAAACTGAGCTGGATTTCAAACAAAACTTTGTTAGCTCAAAGTTTTTATAAGATTTTCCACTTTTACTGATGCTCTGTTTGCAAAGCATTTGTAATAGGCTGCCATTTTTTCCCATACTTAACTAAAGCCACACTTAGGTACATTGCTGTTAGGAACAGACCCCTCACCTGATTTTGATACAGTATTTGCAATTTTGTATTATTATTATTTTTTGCTTAATGCTGTCTAGGTTGTAGATATTGATAGTAAATGCATCTGAAATGCTTAGGTTGCCAATACAAAAAAATGCCAGTGTTTTACCAGGAAATGACTACAAATTAGTTAGAACATTCAGTATGTAAATGGTTGATATATAAGCTCTGTGAATAGGAGAGAATAACAGGTGATCTTTGGAGAGCTAAACCAGATTGTTGAATATGTTTCAGTGTGACATCTTTCTGGCGAGTCACCGCTTCAAAACATTAGCTAAAGCCGCAGTGTCCCATAATTTGCACTGTAGTTTTTGATTCTAAGTGGTAGAGTGTGTGAGTGAGTGGGTTTTTCTTAAAGCAATACAAAAACTACTTAAGACAGTTTACTAGCCTCTAAAATAAGTGTCTGGGTTGTTTACTACAGTATATGTTTTAGTATCGGTACTGCAAGTAACTTATTTGGTGATTTCTTTTGTTGATTTGAAGTGAAAAGCTACAGTTGAGAACAATCTACAGTAACCCAATGTGTTTTTATAACAACAACAATATTGCACTTACATACAGCTTTCACAACCAAAAAGGATGTCCTACATTTCTTTTTTAATATTTCTAGCTCAATGGTAAGAGAGTTCTTCACTAATAATGCAACTTGTTAAATGTCTTCAAAGTAAAAAGAAGGGCTCTTTCATTAACTTGTTAAATGTCTTCAAAGTAAAAAGAAGGGCTCTTTCATTGTTTTTAGAGTCTTAGCAAAGAGTGTGGAGCTGTCTACATACATCTATGTTTGGAACAACTACAGATTACTGGAGCTTCCCTGGGACTCCCCTTGGACTTGGTGGCTGACCTTCCTTGGAGTGGACTTCGGATATTACTGGGTTCATCGTTTGTCCCATGGTAGTGTTTTTGTCCAATGCTATGTTGCTTTTTATACTGTAATACTTTTAGAGTACAGTACAAATATATATATCTATATATACATATATATATATATATATATATACGGTGAATACGGTGATAGCAATGGCGAAGTATAGCGCATTATTCTCCATGAGAAAATGAAGGTCAGTATGATACGGAGTTCAGTTGACCTGTCCTGCATCTTCTGCACGCATATCAGTACTTTTATTGCATTAGAATCAAAGGGGATGGGACTGTTTGCTAAAATTGTATATTATTATTATTATTATTATTATTATTATTATTATTATTATTATTATTATTATTAATAAAATGTTCTAAAACCCTGAACAGCAGCCTATTTACATGTGGGGCCTATACCTTCGGGTCATTTCCCATAATGACATTTTCTCATTGGTTTGATAGAGCAATTATTTCAGTCTCTGTAGCTATGTCCAAATCTTTTACTTTCTGACACTTTTCCAATTTAATTTGAAACTAAATACCGAAGTGAGAACAGATGCTGCACAGCCAGGAGTGACTGTATGACAAGAAACATGATCCTGCATGCAGTTTGAAATGATATTAAGCAGGGTGCAAATCAATCAAAAAGCATATGCATTTGATTGATATTAAGCAGAGTAGGATAATAACTGTTTTTTTTGTTTTGTTTTTCATTGACTCCCATTATATTCTGGCCAGGACATTTCAATATGGTGATAATATGCAGAGCATGATATTAAGTGGGTTTCACTGTATTATTATTATTATTATTATTATTATTATTATTATTATTATTATTATTATTATTAAATGTAGGTTTAGATACATTTTACAGTGAACCCTTAATGGTATTTCAATCAAAATTTAAAATACTGTTTTTTATTAAAATTAGGTTTTAAAAAGCTTACAAACTGACAGATACGGGTTCTGATGCTTTTGCTATTAAACAATACTAGTGCATTGATATAGTGGTCTGCATCTACTTGGTTGGTTTTGGTGAAAACAATCATTAATTTTAGGTGCGTGTAACACAAATAGATGTTTTCTACTGTATGTATAATGTCCATTGTATTCCCTTTTAATATTGACTTTATTCTGGCTGATGTTATAAGGGCATAAGAAATATATTATTATTATTATTATTATTATTATTATAAATGTATTTATTTATTTGGCAGATGCCTTTATCCAAGGCAACTTACAGGTGTTACAGGGCAGTGCAGGGTTACAATGCAAGATTAATACAGTATAGTTTACAGTAAGTGCATTAATACTAATAGAATACAATATGAACTAGGATGCAACAAGTTGGGATTACAACAGGTTGTATCTACAATGACAGTAGTGCAATAGTGCAAGGATAGTGCATTATGCCATGTATTGGACCTGTAAGATGTATCAGTTTCCTATCTTGCCGGATCACTTGAAATAACTTTCAGTACAGCGTTATGAACTGTTTCAGACAATCCGAGCTATCCCAAAACTTGGCTGTATTGTTAATATTTTTGTCTGTCAGGTTGTAACGGGGTACTCCAGGCCTATCGGCTTTCCAAGCATTCCAGTATATCTTTTAATGTGTTGTCTCATGCATGAAGTCAACTGACAAAAGCACACATACCAGGAGCAGGGTGAATGTTAAAGTCTTGGAATAAACCCTAACAATTGTAATATTAATAATAATAAAATATACTTTTTCTCTTTTAAATAAGGATGATTTATATTAATTTAATATTTTCAGTGGACGCTTGTAGACTTACTTGTAGTCCTTTTGGCCACCCAGAGTTCTCAAGAGATAACAGTTCTTTTAATACATACAGTATTTGCCCACACTTGACCTGTTTACTAAAATGGAAGAGTGAAGTTTAAAATGTATCCCTTGTCTGAAAGGACCATCGGAAATAGCTATGGAGAGAACACAGAAGTTCAATTTGCGTTCCCTCCACGGGTATTTCCTGAATATGGTCCATTAGCCGTGGTCTTGATTTGTAACTTTTTTCCTTCTCAGTGTGCAATTCTTGTTACTTTTTGATTTGTTTATGTACATATGCACACTGTTTTTACAGTATATTCAAGTTCTTCCTGAACTCTTGGTCTGCATGCTGCTAAAGCAGACTACAGTGAGTAAAAGGAATGTTTTTGTTTTTATACTTAGACTGGTTTCACAGTGCTCTCAGTTTTGTACAAGAATAATTTTAATTCAGTAAATGTATTATTATTATTATTATTATTATTATTATTATTATTATTATTAGTCGTAGTCGTCGTAGTAGTCATAGTCGTATTATTATTATTTACATCCATTTGCATGGTAATGTACCAATGCTGGTATATGTATTTTATTTAATTATAGTCTTTATTTTTTATTTCATGTGTATTTCATATAAAAACCCAGGGCATCGATGATGTTTTGCAATGAGATAGCCAACTGCTTCTAACACAGAAAGTATTGCGTTTGAAAATTAAATGGACCCATCTGATATAAAACATATTAAACCCAGACTGATGTAAAATACCTAGATTAAGCAAGTCTGGTGGGTTTAACACTAGAAGGACCGGAGATATACTCATACCTAGAAGCCCTGCAGCAGTCTTTCTGACGGAGAAATAGTCGGATGTAATTTGTTTTTTTTAAAAAAATTTTATTGAGTACGTTACATAAACATCTGAACAACCGAAGCATATTTATACACACACATATGAACATTTATTTTACAAATCACAACAAGAAAATGTAAATAAATAAACATCTGAACAGACATTGGTTTACAACATACACTGAAACTGAAAATAGCAATACATTTTTAACTTTTCAACAGAAATTGGTTTATTATCAGATGCGCAAAAGCAACTGAACAACGTAGATAAATAAACTTAGAAGAACTTTCTGCACAGGGCACAGCTGCCTGAAGTTTTATTTTTATTGCTCTTGCCAACCTGGCATTGGCAGCTCTCAGTGGGGTTGCCAGCTTCAGCTGTGGGTACACGCTTGGCAGTCTCTCTCTGTTCCAAATGCTTCTTGCGAAGTTCCTGTGCTAACTCTAAAATGTATTCACTCCTTGGTAAATTCTTCTCTGTGCATTCTTTGTAAAGTACCCAGAAGTTGATGGCTGCTAGGTCCAATACACTGCAAAACACCTGAGAAGGCCATCGTCAGGAGCTAGCTTTCACAGAATACTTCCGTGCCATCTGACCCAAAACATCAACTCCATATTTTCTTGTGATGTAAAACTCCACGGTCTCTGGTATTTATTTTCACTAGTCCCGATGCTAGCTGACTGACCAAAAGAGCACAGCTGGCAAGCAGGAGCCAGACTTTGAAAAGGCTGATTGAAAAACAACAGACTGTCAGTCATTCACTCAAGCAGAGAGTAGAGTAATCTAATTACAGCTAAACACACTGTGGACTGGTAAATAAAAATAATAAAGTAGAATACCGTTCTGTACATTCAAAATACAATTGTTTTCTGTGTGGCCGTCAATGTGACTGCTCCCTGGGCTTTTAGGTATAATGTAATATATCTCCTTTATTTCTGCACTCCCGCATTTCGTGCTTTGTAAGAATATTTAATAAATACGGACAGAAAGGTACATGAACCCGCAGCCCCATATGTGTTACACGACTGAAGAAAATTACATTTTAAAACCAAAAACAGCCAAAATGACTGCCGCGGGGCTTCTAGTGTTAAGACCTAGATGGATCCAGACCAACCTGTAGCATCTCTGTCTGGTGTTTTATAATTCTAAATAAAATGTGCTATTGATCCTAACAGCATGCTCATCTTCAGATATGTACATCTTAGTTATATGCTGTGTCAAACTCATGATCTATATTACAGATTTTGTTAAATTCCCTTCTGCCTGGTCCTCATGGGCTAGTGGTAAATAACTTGTAGTCTATATTATTTTATCTCTGGAACCTTCTAGAACCATCCTCTTAAGTACTGATGAGTATTTTCCCCTGATAAATCATGCTTAATTTATAGGTTTCAGTAGAATGGGTGATAATGTCATCAAAGTTTTTCCCAAAAGTGGTTATATTGCTGTAAATCAACTTTTGGCCTAACCCTTGCTTGTTGACTTTGGAAATAGTTTAAACCTAATATTTTAAATGATATTATTCTATCTAGGTGCATAACGCCATTTACTTTACTGTTCCTATTTTGCATAATGATCTTATGTCCAGATATTGTAAGCTATACATAAAGAGCAAACAATTAAAATAAATAAATGCCAAATAAATAAATACTGTAATAGTATCTAAGTCCTAAATGTTTCCATTGATCCTTTGTTAAAGATTTTTAAGACATTTTGTCTGTGCATGTGCCTTATCCAAATAAGCATTCCAGAATACACAGGTAGGACAACCCTGAAGAAAAACTGCTGTTCTTAATAGGCTCTCCTGCCATTAATCTTTGGTTTCTAGGCAATAGATATCTTTTACAATTCAGTTAGCAGCTCTAACCCTTCCCCTTATAAGAAGGATTAAGTAGAAACAGGTTAGTGATAAATGATTACTTGTTGATCTTATTTGTATGTGAAGAGAGGCCTTTGGGGATTTCTCTGAGCCGAAAAGGCACACAAATTTTTGGACTTCCAAAAGGAAATGATGATCTAACATAAATATCCAGATGTGCTCTGCAGATGTATTGGGTTACAGTTTGTAAGAGCTGGTTGTCCTACCTGTGTCTTCTGAGAGGAAGTTGTAAATAGTAAACACATTAACTACATGCTCATAGCAGGAAGCATCGTCAGCAGTACTACTTTTCTTTTTAACTCCTTCCTCTGTATGTCTTCTTTATAATATTTTGAGAGTTGTAAATCAAGTTTAATTTCACCTGAGATGAAAAACAAATCAGTAATAGTAGCTGCTGTCCCTTTCAATCAGTTTTAAGTAAGAATGTTATAGTCCTGCTATACAGTTTACTCACACTTTCCACTTGTCTTTAAACTCCCATATTTAATTTTTGAAATTGTTAGATATTGTAGTGATCCATGCAGTCATGTTTGTGAACTGTAATCCCCGCTGTCTATATGTGTTTACGTGCGTAATACACCCCACTCTATTAATACGCCCCACTGTATTATACCGCTGCTTTACCTTTTGTGTGTGTATTCCCATGTATAATACAACCCACCTGCTTATTTGTCTTCACTGGTCTGTTACCATTGGTTGTTATCTGTCTGTCCCCATTGGCTGTTGATTGTCTGTGCCCATTGGTCATAGTGTGAGGTTGAGCTCTGTACCCTGATTTGCATAAAGGGGTGGAGCTAAGGCTATAAGATGGTGCTGCAACGCCATTTTGTGGGTTGTTATTGGAATAAAGTGGTTGAATGCGGAGAAGTGGACAGAGCAGTGGATTCTGACGGGTGCGAGATAGCGTCCGAAAATAAAGAAGCATTGAACAAAAACTTGTCTCTCCTGTTTTCTGCCTCCTGTTGAAATGCTACATTGGCATCAGAAACTGGATTTGGGATGAAACCGCCAAGTGTCAAGCAGGAGCAGTTAGGAGATGCAGAGACGTACGATGAACTGGAGCAGCTGAAGGAGCTCAAGAAGGAGCTCGGCCTGATTGAGGAACAGGCCAGGGTCAGCGAGGAGAGACAAGTCTTGGCCAGCTCTGAAAGACGGTGGTCACTGGCAGCAGAGCGCATGGGGCCTGGCTAGGTCCCACAGGACACCACGCCAGATATCTGGAGCCAGGAGAGACCGCCGGCTGATCAACCTGATGGCGGCGACCATACACCAGGACGGCAGAGTGCGAAGCTGCCCAGCTTTGACGGCACCACAAGCTGTGAGGCCTTCTATGCTCAACTAACCATGCTGGGTAAGCTGTGCAAGTGGAGCGAGGGCGACAAGGTACACCAACTAATGGCAGCACTGAGAGGAGATGCCCAGATGGTGCTGCTGAACCTGGCCGAGGAGGAGATGGGCAGCTACCACACCCTGGTGTCCACCCTCCAATGCCGGTTCGGCAGTACAGGAGAACAGGAGCTGCTAGGAGCCAGGTTCCAAAGGTGAGAGCGGACGACAGGGGAGAACCTGGCTTGACTAGACACCAACTTGGAGAAGGAAGCCTGGTGGGCCTTGCAAAACCCCAGTCACTACAGACCAACCTCCAACTCATCCAGGAATGTGAGGACATGACCCAAGAGGAAAGCAGCGCCAGGTCATGACCCACAGTCTGCATGGCCGAATGGGAGGAGAGCGACACCACCCAGAGCCTCGCGCCACTAACAGAGATCCTGTGGGAGATTATGGCCATCTAACAAGCCATGCTGGGACGGTCTGGGCCACCACCACCCACCAGTCCTCGTCTCTGCTGGGGATGCGGGCAGCCTGGCCACATCTGTTTCTACTGCCCTCAGCAGGAGCTGCGACCTAAGCCGAGCCAGCCACCGGCGGGAAACGAGAAAGGGCTGATGTAAAAGGTGAAACATAGGGACCTAATGTTGCCGAGTACCACAAGCAGAAGATTATGGAATTGGTAAAACAGTCGACTAATGCCCAAGATCAGTATGTGTTACATATTTGTTTTACAAGGCCTAAATAGTAAACATGCATCTGACATAGAACTGAAAGCTGTCCTTGTAGATACACAAGAATGACAGCTGTAGCAAAGAAAAAGAAAAAAATATACAAGAGAAGTTAGGAAAAGCAGTAGAAGAGGTAAAGGCAGGAGGAAGTTTTGTGTTCTGTAGCAAAGAAATACAGTATTCCCCACACTACTCTGCAGGACTACAAAAGGCAGAAATACTGCAACAAGCAGCACACTAACAGTGCTCTCACCACCTCTGATGAGGCAGCACTAATCAATTACCTCTCATGGATGGCAGACCATGGCTTTCCACTCACTTGTCAAGTCATAAAGTGTCTGGCCTTAAATATAATTCAGGCAAGTGGAAGACAAACCCTTGTGAATATAGAGAAGTGTCTGAGTGATAATTGGTGGTCACGCTTCAGGAAGCGCCACCCTGAAATTTCTTCAAGAATGCCAGACCACCTTGAAAGATCAAGAATCCATGCTGGAACCACAGCAGCTATAGAAAGCTTCTTCAAAATGTATGAAGACCTGCTCATCAAATGCAATTTGCAGGGAAAAGCAAATTTAATTTATACCTGTGATGAGACAGGACTTGGTGACAAACCCAAATCACGGGAGCGAGTGTTGTGTTCCAAGGGAAGGGAACATGTGTACCAGCAGCAGACTACTACAAGGGATCACATCACAGTACACTGCAGCATTAGTACTTCTGGCCACTCAAACCCCCTTCATTAATTTCCCTCGCACAGCATATCCAAGCCCAGCATATGCTTTAGAAGGGCCACCCAAGGCACTGTATGGTGTGTCAGCAAAGGGATATATGGATGGTGAGCTCTTCCAGAGATGGCTTCGCCATTTTGTGAAATATGCACCTGCTGAAAGGCCCCTAATTTTAATCCTGGATCAGCATGACACCCACGTCTCCAAGCAAGTGGTTGAAATTTGTAGGGATAGCCTCATTGAAATCCTCTGTCTGCCTGCACATACAACACACATACTGCAGCCACTTGTCATCAGCGTGTTTGGGCCATTGAAGAAAGCATTTACTACCATTGCTTCTCGTCTTGGTTAAGTTCGGGTGGATCTGGTGATTGGCAAGAGCCACTTTTCCTCCGTATTAAAATATATTTACCCTTTGCTGTCCTATGTCGGACCTGGTCCGACATTGCAATTATTCCTATCCGGTCCAATGTCAGACCCTGTCCGACATCATCAAAAAGAAGCAAAAACGGGTTTTAGTCGTTTTCTCCGGAAAAAGCTGAGAAAACCATTCAATGGCCGAGTGGGAGCGACAGGAGCCGATACAAGCCGAAAAAAAGGGCGTATCTCATCAATAGTCATACTTGCCCCTGGCATCAGATAAAGCCGGCCATAAGGAAACAAGCTGGCTGCTGCTGAATCAGCGCTCAGAGAATATCACGGACATTTGCAGAGCTTTTTTGAGGTGTTATAGTAATAAAATAATGACTTGGATCGCATTATTGAGGCGTTTGGTGATAAAACGAGTGATCAGGAGATGATTGATCGGTATGTACGACTATTATTATTATTATTTATATCTTAGCATATGTGAAAGCTATAGCGAATGAAAGGGTGGGGCAGGGCTGGAGATGCCTAGTGAGTGCTTTGTTGATATGCAGGGCCTTTTAAACCTGTTTGACTGTGGAAAAGAAATACTTTTAAACAGCGCGTCTAAAATTAACTGCGCGTGTGAAAATAAATTGGACTTGACGCGCCTGACACGCACTTAATAAATGGACTGCAAAGGGTTAAAACATGCCTACACACAATCAAAGTTAGCACTTAGCGAATGTGGATGCGAAAGCATTCACGGTAATAAAACACAAGAAAAATTCCAAGCGAAATTTTGCAGAACCAAAACAAGCCCTTTTCGCCCTTCAAAAAGCAGCTATCGCTTGTTGACTACAAGTGGGTTGAGAAGGGGGAGTGGTTTGCTATTGCCTGCCCAAATCTACCCAATTCCAGATATAAATCAAATCGCAAGACGTTCGCAGGACCGGATTTTATAGTCAACTTCGAACTTGTCGAAAGCTATCACATATTAAGGAAATAGTAAACAAAATAACACTAAACATCCTGATATTTGCAACAACAAAAAAAAAAAACAGTACATGCCTCAAGACGCTCCACTGACCTCATATATCGAACACTTGCACACAACACTGAATAATTTAAAATTAATAATTTACAGTATCAAATATTAGTATATGTATTATTCCTATTATTATCATAATATATGTTTGTTGCACCCTTAAACGAAACACACACAAGACCGTTTTCCTCTTTAGCCTACTTTTTTTACCACAGCTCGAGTTAAATATTTAATAAAGCAACACGTATTATTTCTTTAATACATACAAACAATAAACTCTTTTCTACTCATGGAGAGGTTTGCTTGAAGCAGTGTCTCTTTCAGTGATGGTAAAGCTTTTTAGATAGTAAGTTACAACTATAGATTGTACACTTTTTTTAAGTCCATGGACATATTCATACGTCATCTGTGACGTCACCATCCTCTGGTCAAATTATTCATTTCTTAAATTGAACATCGATCAAACTCAAGGTTAACAAATGTAAACAAACTAGAATACTAATAAAGAACATATGAATGCTTAAACCACTTTAAAGATATTAACTTTTAGTTTTAAACACTTGGTTACTCTCGTAAAGTACTTCAACATGTTGGCCTACACAGAAACATTATGAAGCCCAAATTCTCAGCATGTAAGAACAAGCCCACCGATCCAGTACAAGGGAGCACATTTTGGCTATACCGTGTCAGCATGCCAAGCGGTCTCCTTGAAATGTATAAATCCATGTAGATAACAAAATTACGTAATACCTATAAAGGTCATCTCAGAAGCATCAAGATGAAGTTTTTTAATTTGCTTTGGGTTTTTGACAGAATAAATAATAATAATAATAATAATAATAATAATAATAATAATAATAATAATAATAATAATAATAATAATAAAATACAACTATCCGACTCTGCCCGTTTAAAAAAAAAAAAAATCTGCAATCATTTATTTATTTATTTTTCACACCACTGGGTAGCATTTCATTCAACTTCTTATTATATATGATATGCACCAGTACTGATCCTGGCGACAGTGTTACGTTGGTTTTTGGATGTTCTATTCACCCCAATTTTTTTTTTAATCAGCATTTTAATTCTATTATACTCAGACCGAGTTTCATTGTTAACCATTTTTTCTTAAATCTTCATTCTTGTGCAGTTACTATACAGTCTCGTGCAAAACAGGGCTCTGGGCAGAAATTACTTCTGTTAAAATATAGTCTTTTTTCATGTCTTTTAATTAATTATTTTTCAACCCTCAACAGACCACAACTGAACAACAGAGCCTCTTATTAAAATGATTCCCTCCTACACCATACAGTACATGGCGCCACCCGCACTCAAACAGTTTGTGCTGCGCTAATAACTCCCCTCTGCACAGACACAGCAAACACATTATGAGGGCGGCGTGTAGTGGGTTCTCAGCGGCAGTAATGAAGACGCTACCGGGAATTATTTTTTCGCTCTTAAGAGTGCCGTTTATATTTGCCCTTTCAGAAAATATATTTAGCTCCTTTACACTCTCCATCAACAACAACCTTGCAGTGCGCAGGCTGCTTTTATATAGGCTCATGGTTAATGCTCATTGGCTGAGGTTACAGGAACTAATTTACATAATCCCCCACCATTCACACAGCACAACATGCACGCTGGGGGCGGCGCACACACACAACAGGCGGCAGAGACATTCACAGAACTAACAGACAGCAACAGCTCATACACACACAACAATTAAATAACAGCATTTCAACAGTAACATTTAACAGACCTACCCATAGAAACGATAATCCTATTCCCCCCGCAAGTTCAACACAGAACACACAAAGTCCCAGTCCTTGGTTTTGTTTGACTTGACGCTACTATATCAACAAAGGGGAATAGGATTGATCTCTGATGTGCAATTTGGTGAAACTTCACAAACTTGTTCCTATCCACATTACATTCACCCCCTCTGAAGTTTTGTTGTTGAAGGTCTATTTTTGTAAATAATCATTAAAAGCTGTTGTGCATTTTTTGTAATGGAAAAATGCATTATGTAGCAATGTAAGATTACATTTTGTGACGGTTAAATGTCCACATTTCAAAACAAAAATGCATTTGTAGCATCCATGTTTGAAAACAAAACACAGTAAAGGAATACTTGGTAAGAAAAAGTAAAGAATATTTTATCCTTAAACCCTGCACTTTGATTAGTTGCTTTATTCCTAAGGTATTTATGATTGTGAAGCGGCCAGTAAGCCCTTACCTGGACAAGAACAGTCTTCACCTCAGAATAGGAGGTACAAATCCTCTATAAATGCCTAATTAGCTGTTAATAAGGCCTGTGTGGGGATAGGTGTAATAACTATCTTGCAAAGCCTTATTCAGTGCTTATAAATGATCTATTAAGTGCTTGTTAATTACAAGTAAATGACTAATACTTGTCTAATAGGTCATGTTTAAAATAAAGTGTTACAAACCCAAACTGACTTCACAACAGCATACAAACTGGCAGTTAATGAAAACAACGACCAGATTTCAAAATGTTATTGATGAAAACAGACTAGTTCTGTATTCTCTAAGTCTGTATTTTAAATAGGTTCATTTGTAGCTAATATTTTTGTTGTGGACTATTTGGCTGTCTCTGTAGTTGCTGATCTGTATTGATGGCAGCACGCTGTGTTTATTCATTTTTAGAAAGGGAAACTCAGGAAAGAACAGAAATGCAGCAGTCTGATTGGCTGAAACACTTTACAGCATGTTGATGCACAGTCCTTATTGGCATGAGATGGGAGGTCGTGTGGTT
The DNA here is from genome assembly GCA_030684275.1 of Acipenser oxyrinchus oxyrinchus. NCBI lineage: Eukaryota > Metazoa > Chordata > Actinopteri > Acipenseriformes > Acipenseridae > Acipenser > Acipenser oxyrinchus. The sequence continues at coordinate 94,142,248 of CM060250.1, read as the reverse complement.
CAGTTGTGCGTACCATGTGAAAGATTTCTGGGGGTGCACCTGTTAATAATAACTGCTGGACTTTCTGGTAAACTAACAAAACCACTGACCCATTAACCCCAGTGGACATTATATTACACACTTGCTAATTTTTTTCTACTTTACTGCCTGGGAGTGAAGTTTTTTTTATGTGAGTGATCCATATTGCATCAATGACTGAGGAACCTCACATAAGGACTAGTATTAGGACTAGTATTACATTTGTGTTAGTTTCTAACCCTGTAAGGTGTATCATCAGAGATCAAATTACAATATTTTCTATTTTCTATATTAGAATAGTCTTTTAGGTAACACTTTATATGAAGATGCTGCTTATTAATGTTTTATACATGTTTTATAAACATATAATATATGCTTAATAACTATAGTGTGTTAATACAGCATTATAGATGGTTTATACAGAATTACGTTTAAACATCTCAAAGTATAATAGGGTTAGGGTTAGCCACCTATTCTACTTTAACGTAGTTTAACCTTTTGCGGTCCTATGTCGGACCAGGTCCGTCATTACAATTTTCCCTTTCCGGTTCGATGCCATCAAAAAGACGTAAAGCACAGGTCTCTAGTCGATTTTTTCTCTTTTTTTCGAGTGAGACCGATAGGAACCGAGAGAAGCCGAAAAAAAGGGGGCTGATCTGAGCAATACACATAGCCCCAGCACCACAGAGATAACACAGCCATAAACAAACAAGATAGCTGCTTTCACATCCAGCGCTCAGAGGATATCACAGACATTTGCAGAGCATTTTGAGATGTTATAGTAATAAAATAATGACTTGGATCACATTATTGAGGAGATTGGTGATAAAACGAGTGATCAGGAGATGATTTATCAGTATGCAGGACTATGAAGAGGTATGTGAAAGATACAGCGGACAAGGGGTGGGGCAGGGCTGGAGATGCACTACTGAGTGTCCTGTTGATATGGCTATTGCATGGTTATAAATCATCTATAATGCTTTATTAACACTCTCTCACATATTTATTAAGCATCTATTATATATTTATAAAACATTTATAAAGCATTAATAAGCAGCACCTTAATATAAAGTGTTACCATTTTTTCATTGGGCCCTATTCACAAAACATATGAGTTATTTTAACCTTATATATATTATATATATATACGGCCGTACTCACGGTTGTTCGTTTGCCCCAATAAAATGAACCTAGGACACAAAAACTGGAGGTTTAGCGCTTATGCACACTTTTAATAATACAAAATAAACTAAACAAAATAAACACCTAGCTCCTTCGGAGTGCTAACTAAACATTTATCAGGAAGCTAGTCTAATAAACCAGACAGCTACGCTGTTTACCGGGTGAAAAAGCAGACTGCCTGCTTTCTTTTAATACCCTGCGCCTGGCTCTAATTTACACTACTAGCCAGGTGCAGGTGATAACTAACAATGAAACAATAATCATAAACAATTAACACATGTTTTTAGGCAGGGAGGATATTAACTCCCTCCCTGCTGTGCTACAATATATACAGTGCCTATAGAAAGTCTACATCCCCTTTCAAAATGTTCACCTTTTGTTGCCTTAGAGCCTGGAATTAAAATGCATTAAAATATATATTTTTAAAATGTATCTACACATCCTACCCCACAACTTCCAAGTGAAAAAATATTCTAGAAATTTATAGAAAATTAATTAAAAATAAAAATTGAAATAGCTTGGTTGGATAAGTGTCCACCCCCCTTTTAATAGCAATCCTAAATTAGCTCAGGTGTAACCCATCGCCTTCAAAATCACACACCAGGTTAAGTGGCCTCTACCTGTGTTAAACTGTAGTGATTCACATGATAAATTCAGCAGTTCCTGTAGGTTCCCTCTGCTGGGTAGTGCATTTCAAAGCAAAGACTCCACGAGCACCAAGGCGCTTTCAAAAGAACTCCGGGACAAAGTTGTTGAAAGGCACAGATCAGGGGATGGGTATAAAAAAATATCAAAGGCCTTGAATATCCCTTGGAGCTCAGTCAAGACGATTATTAAGAAGTGGAAGGTGTATGGCACCACCAAGACCCTGCCTAGATTAGGCCGTCCCTTCAAACTGGATGACCGAGCAAGGAGACTAATCAGATAGGCCACCAAGAGGCCAATGGCAACTTTACAAGAGCTACAGGCTTTTATGGCCGACTGGTCAAAGTGTGCATGTGACAACAATATCCCAAGCACTCCACAAATCTGGCCTGTATGGTAGAGTGGCAAGAAGGAAGCCATTACTCAAGAAAGCCCACCTTGAATCCCATTTGAAGTATGCAAAAAAACACTCTGTAGCCATGTGGCAAAAAGTTTTGTGGTCTGACGAACCTAAAATGGAAGTTTTTGGCCTAAATGCAAAGAGTTATATTTGGCATCACCCAAAGAACACCATCCCTACTGTGAAGCATGGTGGTGGCAGCATCATGTTATGGGGATGGTTCTCATCGGCAGGGACTGGGGCACTTGTCAGGATAGAAGGGAAAATGAATGGAGCAAAGTACAGAGAAGTCCTTGAGGAAAACCTGCTGCCCTCTGCAAGAAATTTCACCTTTCAGCATGACAACGACCCAAAGCACACAGCCAAAGCTACACTGGAGTGGCTAAGGAACAAAAAGGTAAATGTCCTTGAGTGGCCCAGTCAGAGCCCCGACCTAAATCCAATCGAAAATTTGTGGCATGACTTGAAGATTGCTGTCCATCAACGTTCCCCAAGGAACTTGACAGAGCTTGAACAGTTTTGTAAAGAAGAATGGTCAAATATTGCCAAATCTAGGTGTGCAAAACAGACTCACAGCTGTAATTGCTGCTAAAGGTGCTGCCACCAAGTATTAACTCAGGGGGGTGGAGACTTATCCAATTATGATCTTTCAGTTTTGTATTTTTAATATATATATTATATATACGTATATGTCATATATATTATATATATTTAATATATATGATATATTTAAATATATCATTTAAATGCATGAAACTCTTAGGCACTGACACAACAAAATTATGAAAAAAGTTCAAGGGGGTGTAGACTTTCTATATATATATATATATATATATATATATATAGTAGTGAGGCAGCAGTGTGGAGTAGTGGTTAAGGCTCTGGACTCTTGCGATATCTGTATAATGTATGATATGTATAATATAATGTAAATAATAATAATAATAATAAGGCAATATATATATATATATATATATATATATATATATATATATATATATATATATATATATATATATATATATATATATTTAAATAAAATATTTACCTGTTGACATTATTCATATTTTACATTTCTGATAATTAATTAATATCAAGTGAAAGAAAGCCTTGGCCTGGAATGGAGTAAATACCAGTATTTTAATAACAATTAAATAACAATTAACAATACTGTTTTTACAAACTTGTAATACAAAAGTTGTTATCTTGTTAATTAAAATTCACGAGGCAGGAGCCAGGCCTGTGTACTGGTGTACTAGAATAAAGACTAAGTGCTTGTGACTTTAACAACAGAATAGAGGTTTTCCCTTGACTACTCGGAGAACCACCCTCACTGAGGTGAGCCTGAACCGATCAACCTCCAAGGCCGGGAAGCGAGGAACTTCCCTCAAGGGGAAACTAAGGAAGGATATAGAGGACGAATGAAGGTCTCCCTGGCTTACGTTTAACTGAGAGAGGTCAGAATCGGCTGACGCTCCAAGGCCGCATGGAGAGCCTCACGATCTATGCACAAAAGCCACATTCGATAAACTGGGTTGAAGCAGGAGAATCGAAAACAAAATGTAGTTTTTTGGTTGTGGGTCCCCTCTGGCCAGCAGGAACCTTCCTCTCGGTGGGCGAGGCGACATTGTCGGCCTCTAAAGTTGGGAAGTGAGCTTCACTTGGCCCCGGAGGGGACCGTTGCAGATGAGACGCAGCAAAGTGGAGGAGGAAGGGAGGGTGGAGGAAACTGAAAAGCCAGACAAGAATTAGGAAGCTGGCTACAGTTTAAATAGGGTGACTGACAAATATTTTAGCGGGATTACACAAGGAAGGAGTCCCAGCTCCAGCCCCCAAAAATACACCAAGGTTCTACTAATACATATTAATAATGTATTCTAAAATGTGACATGAAATTCTAGGTAAATGAACTGAAGACAGCCTCATTTGCTTCACCTGCTGAACTGCCACTAATTTTTTTTTTCTAAGCAGCTAATCAACTTTATTTCCGTCCACTACTGATTGAAAATCAAAGATACACTTTTTTTTATTCAACGTGGTATATAAGGATTCAAAACCTGCCATAAACACTGAAAATAATCTTTGAGAAACTCTCTGCAGCATTTATTAACAAATTAGCTTAAAGAGTACGTAGCAGGGTTCCGAAAAATATAGCGTTACACATCCCCATGTTTTGCTACAGCTGTTTAAATGACATACCTATATTTTTTCTTTTAATTGTTAACAACATGACGGCGTTTTACACTTATTAATGTAAAGTCTGTTTCAAAGATATTTTCAAGATGTCAGCCTAGTACACTCGGGTTTGAGAACCGAGGCACGTTCCTGATCACGATTAGAAATAGAGAGGCAAGAGCTTGGGCTTTGTGTTCCGTGTGACATCATGGGTCATTATTATTATTATTATTATTATTATTATTATATCTGATAGTGTAAGGATGATTGCCCATGTTGCCAAACAGGTGAACACAGCAATAACGACCCATGATGTCACACAGAACACAAAGCCACAGCACTTGTAGTATTTTTTTTTATGCCCCTGATCTCAAACCCGAGTGCATTAGAGGACATCTTGGAAATGCCTTTGAAAAAAACTCTAATTGCTTTTAAAGTATAAAAAGTTGTCAGGATGTTAACAATGAAAATAATAATACAGGTACATCATTTTAAACAGTTGGGGACGTATAACACTATATTTTTCGGAATGCCGCCACTTACTCTTTAAATTCTGTGGCATATTTTGTCACCAAAGTAAAATAATTTGCGAGGCAAGCAACTGTCAGTTATTATTATTATTTATTTCTTAGCAGACAGCCTTGTCCAGGGCGACTTACAATTGTTACAAAATATCACATTATCTTTACATACAATTACATTATTTTTTACACGTTATTTTTATATACAATTACCCATTTATACAGTTGGGTTTTCACTGGAGCAATCTTGGTAAAGTACTTTTGCTCAAGAGTACAGCAGCAGTGTCCCCCACCTGGGATTGAACCTACGACCCTCGGGTTAAGAGTCCAGAGCCCTAACCACTTACTCCACACTGCTTTGTTAACTAGAGCTCGCCACCCCTTTCCCACTGCTTATAGGCAGAAGCTTGAGTTAGTGCACTGTGGGATGAGTTGGCACAGGATAGGAAAATAGAAGCAGGAACACAAACTACACATTTTAGACACATGTTCCTAAAATTGGTATGAGGCACGGGAAAAGAATTGATATGAGTCACGGGGAAAGATTTGGTTTTGGAAAGGAACGGGGTCAATGTGGCATGCATTTCTGACCAACAGGACATGTATTTACATAAATTACACTTTAAATATCACCCTGTACATCCTGAACACCCCTATATACTACCAACTGGATTTCTTGTTCACAGCCACAGTTAACTCCCAGGTTCCACTCCCAGTTCTCCATCTGACTCTAAGCTTTTACATTTGAAATGTTCCAGGACATTCAGGTGCCAAATGTCAAATCTTTGTAATTCTGTTCTGTGCTATTTGTTGTGTCATTTACAAGCCACTCCACTTGCTGTATTTGTCCTTGCAAACCTTTTTTTCAGCTGCACACCTATTTCTTTCCCCATGCCTCTCCACCTCCCTTTTTTTAAATTTTACATACCATGACTTTTTTCCAGTCACTGTGTTATTTTCCAGAAGCACCACTCTTTTTTTCCAGCCACCATGTATTTTTTGTTGGCTATCCTACCCTTTTATCTTGTCATCATGCCTCGTATTACTGTCATTTTGCCTGTTTTCCAACCACTCTTCCTCTTTAACTTCAAATATTAAAAAAAATATATTTTTGGATAAGAAGCAGCACACCATTTTAATTCGTACTGCAGAGGGTAATTGCTTCTCAATAACTTAAGTCTCCAATTAATTTCATGAATCTTCCTCTCCTTTCTCAAATGCCCAAACCGCTGCATTGAAAGAATCCAATCGCAACATAGGAGGGTTGTTGCTAGGAAGCTGATGTCACTGCCCTGTGACTTTTGCTAGTGTATTGCTTAAAAAAACACTTCAGAAAGTAGATATTTAATTTGCTTTGTGTTATTGTGCTTTATTTTTAATTTATATTTTAGTTTGTGATGTGCAGTTCATAATAAAACAAACAGCAATTCTAAGTGAAATTATATATGTATAGTGCAGCTAAGGCAGGCACAGTTATATATATATATATATATATATATATATATATTGTAAACGAGCGGCACTCACTCTGGTTCGTTGCCCCTTTAAAAATACCGACCCAGGACACAGGAATGGATTTTCAAAGCGCTGACACGCTATATTTTTAATACACAAAATAAACAAAACACAAAATAAACAAAACAAACACCTAGCTCCTTTTAGAGCACTAACTAAACAGGCAGGTTCACCCTAACTACCAAACCGGACAGCTAAGCTGTTTACCGGCAGACATAAACACACAACCGTACACACAGTACTTACAAAGGCGACTGCTCGGAAACAGCACACACAGCCCTCTGCTTCCTTCTACTCAGCAGTCCTGAGCAAACTGACTGCTTCTTTTTTATACCCTGCACCTGGCTCTAATTTACAATTACTATCCAGGTGCAGGGGATAATTAAACAATAAAAACAATTAACAGAACAATTAAACAATAAAGTAAAACACTTAAACTAAACCAATGTGCATTCCGCACATGTTTTCCACACAGGGAGGCTTTAACCCCCTCCCTGCTGTCTCACACAACCCGCTGCCTTACAATATATATATATATATATATATATATATATATAGATAGATATATATAGATAGATATATATATATATATACATACAGTGCCATGCATAAGTTTTCACCCCCTTGGACTTTTCCACATTTTGTAGTGTTAGAACCTGGAATTAAAATGGATTTAACTGGGATTTTTACCATTTGATTTACACAACATACTTAACACTTTGAAGGTGCAAAATATTTTTTATTGTGACACAAAAGTTAATTAAACAAAAAAAGACATTTGTTGGTTGCATAAGTATTCACCCCTGAGTCAATACTTGGTAGAAGCACCTTTGGCAGCAATTACAGCTGTGAGTCTTTTGGGTAAGTCTCTACCAGCTTTGCACATCTGATCCTGCAATTTTGCCCATTCTTCTTGGCAAAATTGCTCTAGCTCTGTCAAGTTGGATGGGGACCATTGGTGAACAGCAATTTTCAAGTCTTGCCACAGATTCTCAATCGGATTGAGGTCTGGGCTTTGACTGGGCCATTCTAAGATATTCAGGTTCTTGTTTTTAAATCACTCCAGTGTAGCTTTGGCTGTGTGTTTAGGGTCATTGTCCTGCTGGAAGGTGAACCTCCGCCCCAGTCCCAGGTCTCTTGCAGACTGAAACAGATTTTCCTCTAGAATTTCCCTGTGTCTGGCTTCATCCATCTTGCCCTCAATCCGGACCAGTTTCCCAGTCCCTGCCGATGAAAAGCATCCCCATAACATGATGCTGCCACCACCATGCTTCACCGTGGGGATGGTGTTCTCAGGGTGATGAGCAGTGTTTGCTTTGCGCCACACATAGCGTTTTGCGCTAAGGCCAAAAAGTTCAGTTTTGGTCTCATCAGACCAGAGAACCTTTTTCCACATGTTTGCTGTGTCTCCCACATGCCTTTTGGCAAAATCCAAACTGGATTTGATATGGGGTTTTTTCAGCAATGGCTTTCTTCTCACCACTCTTCCATAAAGCCCAGCTTTGTGGAGCGTCCAGGTTATAGTTGTCCCATGGACGGTTTCTCCCATCTCAGCTGTGGATCTCTCCAGCTCCTTCAGAGTTACCATTGACCTCTTGGTTGCTTCTCTGACTAATGCCCTCCTTACCTGGTCACTGACTTTTGGTGGACGGCCTTCTCTAGGCAGAGTCGCGGTTGTGCCATATTCTTTCCATTTTTTAATAATGGATTTAACGCTGCTCCGTGGGATGTTCAAAGTTTGGGATATTTTTTTATAACCCAACCCTGATTGGTGCTTCTCCAGAACTTTATCCCTGACTTGTTTTGATAGCTCTTTGGTCTTCATGATGCTGTTTGTTTAGATATGCTCTCTAACAAACTCTGGGGCCTTCCAGAAACAGGTGTATTTAATCTGAGATCATGTGACACTTTAATTATTATTTATTATTTATTTCTTAGCAGACGCCCACAGGTGGACTCCATTCAACTAATTATGTGACTTCTGAAGGCAATTGGTTGCACTAGAGCTTATTTAGGGGTGTCACAGCAAAGGGGGTGAATACTTATGCAATCAAGACTTTTCAGTTTTTTATTTGTAAATGATTTTGAAAAATATGTAGATTGTTTTCCCCACTTCGACATTATGGACTATTTTGTGTAGATCAGTGATAAAAAATCCTAATTAAATCCATTTTAATTCCAGGTTGTAACACTACAAAATGTGGAAAAGTCCAAGGGGGGTGAATACTTATGCAAGGCACTATATATATATATATATATATATATATATATATATATATATATATATATATATATATATATAGTGATTATATGTGATTATAGGAGATATATATTTAATGGAGATTTATGTGCATAGGTTAAAGTGGTAGTTATTGTAGGTAGTAAATGTCGCATTTACATACAAGGCGGTCTTGCAAATCTTGTACTATATTGGAATTCATGGTCCATTTGAAATACGATTGTTTTAATAATCCTTCCATTTTTTTGTTACTTCTAAAAAAATAGTAGCACAATCCATAACAAAGAACTAAAAAGGAAATACAATTAAACGAATACTTTTTTTCTAAATTGTAAATGTATGTTTTGTAATTAAAAAAAAAAATTAAAATCCAAGTAGCATGCGCGATAGAATTCTGAAATGAGAAATGCCGGTTGTGTGGAGTTTGCTTCTTAAACAACATTTTATGTTTTGTGGTCCACAAAACATAAAATGTTATTTTGAAATATTTATTTTGAAATATTTATTATTCTAACAACCAATACAAAACTAAAAACTCTTCTTTCTAATATGTTGTAGCATTTCATATATACTTATATAGTGCTGTTTTTGCTTAGATCATTATATGTCAGGCTTAACATGTTCACAGCAGCTGATTCTGAAAATACTTCTAAAAGCTGAATTTCTGAAGTGAGGGGACCACTATGGTGTAAGTTCTGCAACTGTGGCCATTATGAGTTAGCAAATGGAAAAATCTATTCAAAATCAAGTTTTACAGCCCCTAGTGGTCATGTTACCACCTCACTTCAGTGATTCAGCTTTAGACCCAGAGGTTGAAAAAAGACCCATTACCTGGGACGGTTAGTACGTTTGGTAAACAACGATCTAAGCAGCAGCAATAAAGAATGATAGTATATTAAATAAGTAAGAAATTAAATATTCTGATTAGATCAAATGTTCCTTTAAATACAGGGTAATTTTAAAGTCAGGTGACCAATGCCCTAGGGTAACCGTCTGAACCTAATTGGATGTGACAGTCCCTAAATATAAATATCAAGTCCCGTTCCGTCCCGGCTAAATGCCTAAATGCCGCCACCCCCCACTGGCTCGCTCACTCTACAGAGGAGACAGTAAAAAAAGTTTTAAAAATATGTAAATATACTCTTAACCCTTAGTGGTCCATTTATTCAGCGCGTCAGGTCCAATTTATTTTCACACCCGCAGTTTATTTTAGATGCGCTGCTTAAAAGTATTTTTTTTCACAGTAAAACAGGTTTAAAAGGCACTGCATATCAACAGGACAATCAGTACTGCATCTCCAGCCCCGCCCCACGCCTTGTTCGCTATATTTTTCAAATGCCTCTTAATAATAGTACATACCGATAAATCATCTCTTGATCACTCGTTTTATCATCAAACTCCTCAATAATGCGATCCAAGTCGTTATTTTATTACTATAACATCTAAAAAAAGCTCTGCAAATGTCTGTGATGTTCTTTGATCGCTGGATGCGGAAGCAGCTATCTTGTTTGTTTATGTCCGTGTTATCTATGTGGTGTCGGGTCTATCAGTATTCATGAGATACGCCCTTTTTTTCGGCTTCTCTCGGCTCTCACTCGGCCATTGAATGGTTTTCTCGGCTTTTTTCGAGAGAAAAAACGACTAGAGACCTGTTTTTTGATGATGTCGGACAGGGTCCGACATTGGACTGGAAAGGGAAAATTGCAATGTCGGACCAGCTCCGACATAGGACCGCAAAGGGTTAATAAGAAATGGCAGGTGTCCCATTTTTGCATTTTGAAAAGGTGGTCACCCTACAATACCCGCCTGTGTTCCAGGTGATCTAGGAGGCTTCAACTTGGGCTCTGTTTTATTGAGACGCTGCTTGAAGATAGGTACAGACACAGAGCTAAGACTGTTTAGCGACAATGCTGATGCTGGTGCACAACTGTGTACACGAGAATGGGAAGAAGCTTTTCATTTCACACTTCAACGATTATGACAGGACTTGATTGTTTCCTGCATCTACACATAATACAATGCGCCCTGTATGGTGCGTTGACAAAAAGTGTTTGGAAATCACACATTTGGAATTTATGTTAAATGCCTACTTTTCCCACTGGTCAAAGACCAGATGAATAATATATCTGTGCTGGAGGTTTTTTAATACCATTATAACCCACATTAACCTCCCTAAAAACAAAGAGGAATTACTCAGTGGAACTGTAACCCGCCTTCAAAAGAAAATGATACTTCTTCATTTCTAATAGTTCTTTAATCTGTTGAACAGACTAAAACTAATTTAGCTTTGGAGCAGTAAGTATTGCAGCTGTGCTTTATTCATTTAAATTAGTATGTGCTGAACAGAACAAAAAAGTTTCTAATGACAATGACCAGGCAGCATTGCTGAAGTTTGACTGCTAGTTTCAACACAAGTGACAGGGTGCCAGAAAACATTGAAATCATGCACATCAAATATCCTGTTGGAAGTGGATTTCATTTTCTTTTCATCAGTGCAGCATAGACTTCACCAGCTTATAGTGAGCTGTAATTTACTAATACAATTGCCTAATATGTCATTGGAAAAATCGTCATGTACATTTGACACCAGGTTTAAAGATTACACTAATAGCATTTTAAATGCAATTCACTTTTCCACTTCAGTATTCTCCATTAGCGTAATCACACCTCATAGGCAACTGGTCCAGAACTCGCAATGCAGTAATAATTTGCTTACATGCTGAATACTGTATTAGACAGAGAATTGCATTCCATCTGATTCCATTTGTGTGAAAGATGTAAAACCGTATGCTCAGCAAAAGGTCACGAGTTGCCTTCACTGTGTATCAGGCAGCTAGTCCTATCACAGCGTCTATCCACTAGTGTTGGATATGATCAAGGAAAGAGTGCCACAGGAAATAACACATAAAATACTGGATTTCTAATCTCACCATAAAAATACTTTACCTTTAGTCGCCACTTTTTTTTTTTTTACATTTGTAGGAAAATTATATACACCAAAAAAAAATTTGGCAGTTGAAGCTTTGTTCTGACATTGGTGTGAGGACACAGTTCATCATGAACCTTTCTCGTTTCCTCTCCCTTCAGAGCTCAATGAAAGAAGTCCATTCATTCAATTCTCTGGGTACTTTCGTAAAAAAAAACCCCACACAATCTAGCGCATAATACCACATCATCACAAGCACTGAAATCCTGAGAAAACCAAAAGATTGGAGAGCTTACTGCGCGTGACAAATATAGTACAATATTCCTCTGTTAAAAAGTTAAAATAGTTTATAAATTGTACAATCAGGCTTTGTCATTGGCAGTCAAAACATGTCATATACTTTTTTTTGGCTTTAATTCAGAAGAAACTATTTGGGTCTGATTAAATAATGTGATATTCAAATAGGGTCCAACACCAAATGGGAAAATGTTTCCCAAACAAGCCCCAAGTGCCCATTTTCAGTCCACACGTCAATGACTATGGCATGCCTTCATAGTGTTGGCTGGTCTTAATCATATATTCCCAAAATGTTAGCCTTTTACAGACTCCTATTTTGTTCACACAGAGCCAGCTGCTCTGTTTACAGCTAGCAGGGTGAGCAATCAACACCTGCCTTTCACAGCAGGTGCCAATTAGGATTTGTATGGGGAGAAAAACAGTTACTAAAGTTTACATCAGAACAACATCCAGATGGTCAAATCCCATTGGTGTGTTTTTTATTCACATTGTAAGCCAAAAATCAATTACATGTGAATTAAATTGAGACCTGCATTATTAATATGCTGTAAGCTGATTATACTTGGAAGTTGTGATTTTTTTATAGGAAAGGGTTAAAAATAAAACATTCTATTGAAAATAAATTTTAGAAGCAATGTCTAGTCAGTATACTATTTAATTTGCTAAAATTACTTCAGTGTTTGACTGCATTGGATGAGGAGTGGTTGACAGATGCCATAGATCATGGCTACTAGGCCTAAGAGCGGTTGATGGACATGCCCTCTGGATCTGCGAGTTGTGTTGTGTGGCAGTTGTGAAGACAAACAGATAACTTTAATACAAGAAGAGGCTGTCCCACGGAGTGGGGAATGGATGTTTTTTTTTTAAGAAGAAATCCTCTTGTGATAAAGCAGGGTTAACCCTGTTGGTGGGGCCTTCATAAATCTTCCTCTTGACAGGAAGTTCCTGGCGATGCAGGTTGGAGGGCGTACAAAAGAATCAAAAGAGCCAGGATGTGAAGTCTCTGTACTGTACATGTGAGGATTGCCTCAGGGACTCTATAATAATATTAACAATAGCCAAGATTGCAAGGCATGGCTTAAGTTCACTCTGTTTGCGTTCTGCTGTCTTAAATAATGTTTTTTGTCAATTTCACCATGCCAGTAACCTCAGCTTTCGTAATGGGATCATTTTTCTAACGGCATGGTCTCCATTTATTTCACAGTAGTGGATTTTACTTTGTTTTTTTAACTTTATAAATAATGTATTTCAAGCATCATTATAGCATACATATTGTATGACATCTGCTATTACAAAAAAAGTGAGGTTCACTTGTTGAGGAGACAGCATTGTCTTCAGGGAGCAGTATAACTAGATTTTAAATTAAAATGAGTAAGATCCTTGGACTGTGGTCACCAGTACACATGACAAAGCCACAGCATAATTGGATATGAAAGTCACAAACAGTAGGCCTCCATAAATGATGCTACATTTATAGCACATTTAATAACAACATGGACTTCACTTTGGTGCATTCTTAGTTTGTGCTGTTAGCATGCCCGGAGTGGGGGTGTCCTCTCCGCCAGGTCCACCAGAGGTTTCCTACCATTAGGGTTTTTTTCCCTCTCCACAGTGTGGATGGCCTTACTAACCCTCTCATCTGTTGTCTTCCTTTTCCTAGCTTGTGTATATGTGTGCTTGGATGTGGCCCTTTCCTAGTCACGGTGCAATTCTGCGGGCAGCCGGGGTCCTACCTTTGGGGAAAATGAGGTTTCTCTCCTGGCCTCGGGGCTGGACTCAACACCCTCTGCCGATGCATCTCAGGTTCTCCCGCAGAGTCAGAGGGGACCCCCGGCCACAACCGTTCTTTCGCAGCTCATGCACTTTGCATCGCCTGCCAGCCATATCCTAATCCTATTACTCTGCCCAGGCTCGGTTCCTCACCTTGCTCCGACCTTCTACACATTTCTCGTTTCCCAGGTCCCTGCGGGTACCTGTCTGTACCCGGCCTTAGAAGCCGAGCTTCACCTCGACCAGGAGGGCAACTCCTGGTGACAGGCACCTGACTACCCCCTTTTCTTTTCCAGGTTCTCCAACCACACTCGAGAGCCTTTCTGTCCCCAACACCGAGCGGAGGGCACTCTTCCCTATCCTGTGTGTTTTCCAGTTCTCCAACCGTACTCGAGAACGCCTGGTCCCTCATGGGTAGAGTCAGTCTTCCAGACTGACTGAGAACGCTTCTCCAGTCCTCCGAGAGTGAGGGTCTGTCCTGTCTCCTAACACTCCCTAATAAAAGCCCCTCAGCCCTTGCAAGCGCCCTGTGAATGATAGTTTGAGTGACAAGGCATCCAGTCACTCAGCAGATTACAAAGCATTGAGCCTGCTGCATACATTTACCAACATTTAACTGTAAATTCAGGATCTGCACAGACTAGATTATCCCAAATTACTTTATATTTTTAAAGAGGCATTGGCTAACCTAGCCTATTTTAGATATGTCTACAGCAGGGAACTACAACTAAACTTTGCTTGAGGAAACTCAAAAGATTTTGAAAATGGTTCATGTGCATTTCATTTACCATGTCATTGTACCGTTTCAGTGACAATCTTTTCTATTTGCCTTCATTATTCATTCACTTTAATAATGTAACTCTGTTTGTCTGGTAGCAGAATGATCTGGTCGGTTGCTGTTTCCAGGACCAGCGCTTTGGTTTATATGATGACATCATTATTCCTTTGCATTTGGAAGTTTGAGTTGACTCCCAAATATATCACACTAACAGACTGCAGTGATAGTTGAAGCAAGACTGTACAAACCTGTGCACATCAGCTAGTATCGTTTGACTTGCGTATTTGCGACAGTACGTATTTGATCTTCTTCATTAAAGCACAGTACACTTCATGAACTCCTAAAACAGAAGCCTATCCGCATATCCCAATGCACT